>CAIGQW010028834.1:656936-670854 GCA_903798125.1 Danio choprae
AATAATAATAATAATAATAATAATAATAATAATAATAATAATAATAAATGTAAATAATAATAATAATAGTAATACAAAAAAATAAATAACAAAAAAACACAAAATACAGAATTGAAAACAACAACAATGCAAAATAAACCAAAACAAACAAACAAACAAACAAACAAACAAACAGTGATGTCAACTATCAGGAATTTATTGCTCTCTAGAGATTTCAAAAATATCTCTACTTAATTGGATGTTTCTTATTGCTGTCTGTGGAATGTTCCCTTAATCTGTCCTTGTAATATGTGTCGTTCACTGAGGTGCAGCGGTGTCTTGTTTGTGTAGTGTTATAGAAAGGTCATGGTATAAGCAGAGGTGATTAGTGTACAGCCTTCTGTGTCATTAGCACAGGCCTGTGGGGCAGTGAATTATGGGAAAAGCACATTCTCAGAGAAACATTACCTATCTAATAGGTAAAGAGTGTAAATCAATACCAGCAGTGATCTCAAGGTCGCTGTTCTGAATCTAGATAAAAATAAATAATTACTTCAAGGAAAAAAAAATCAGATTTTTTTTGCTAAAGTGTATTAATAATAAACTTCACTGAGAATCCTTAAAGCTGTCCGAAGTTCTCTTTAATTTTTTGTTTGATTGTTATTGTGACATCTGTGCAAATTTCACTCAGAAATCATTAACATTTTGTTCTAGTAACATTAGCAGAACATATTTTAAAAGGTATACTGTATTTAATACTGTTCTCAAAATGTTAGGACAAAGGTGTTAGATGTTCCTCTAGCTTATATTTACACATGTAAGCTCAGGTTGCCAGATGGAGGACCAACAGGAGCAATCCTGACTATCGAGCCTAAACGCTGATTCAAGGTTGATTTAAATTATGTTCTATATAAAAGCAATGGATAGAATGAATATTTTCATATTAAAATGAGTTTTTGTCCTAACCAATACCTGGAATTTATATTTTAGAAATGGTTTCTATATTTTGCAGCTGAACAACAGAAAACTGACACGATCACCTTGGGTACACCTCATGTGCTTTATACAGTGTTGAATGCTAACAATGTGAGTTTGAATGCCATTTTACATGACATTTATTGCCCTACTACTGAAAGCAGCAGCAGATAGTTCACCTCAGATCTTGAAAATAAAATAAACCGTTTGAAATTAAACATTAGAACAGAGATATAATGCAAACAAACACATATCCGTGATTCAGCATCCACATTTAATAATGTTAAGATTATAAACCTTACCATTACGTGAGTGAATGCATATTCGTGTTTCGTCTGGTGCAAACAGATCAATTGCTTATCACTGCAAATCTCCTCATGTAGCATGTTGTTAGGAGGACATGGGGTTACAATGTAATCTGCTCAATTTATGTTTACTTTCGTAATATTTATATTAGTTGCTAATTAATAACCTCATGTGGAACTCTGAATCTGCGTCTCATTTCGAATTCTGCTACTGTCCACCTGAGGTCGCATTTCGGTCACGGACGCATGCTTTGAGACCCTTTTTCTGAACGAATGTATGAAATACGTGTATTTCCACCAAGGCAACCTGGGGTGCTGGAATATAATTGGCTAAAGTGGCAGTGGGCGGGTAATAAGAACCAAAACAAAGACAGCGTTCCAGCACGTTGTAACGTCCTGCTGGTGAAGGTGGACATGATGGAGACGAACACGGAATGAAATAACAAAAACCGGATTTATTAATGAACACTTAACAGATAACAAACAATGGATACGGGTAGATAGGACAAGGACGACACAACCCAACGAATCAAAATACCGGACAACGAAGGACACAGACGAAAGGGTATAAATGGATAAAGGGATGATTAAACTAATGAGACACAAGGGATGAACACAGGTGAAACAGATGGACACTGATGGTGGCGGGAAAGACAGTACAAAGAAATCACATGACGAAAACAAAGGAAGACATGGATGAACACTGACACACGTAACTCGCATGTTCAAAGCAGAATAACTGTCTTTAGCATTGTTTTTCAGATAAACAAGAATGTTCACTTAGCATGTTTCTTAAATATCTGCAAACATATTATGGTATTTTATGCTTTAGAAGAATCAAAAACTTACATACAGCACCTTTAAGCACACACACTTTTCATCATTTCTATCAACATCTTCATATAGCCATCGAACAATATGGACGACCATTGGCAACTGGTTTCATTTTCAAATATGATAGAGCCAGCTTTCTCTCTGTTTGTCTAAGTGATCAATGATTCTTGAGGAAGATAATAATGAATTAACATGAGTACATTTGTGTATAGGGCCTCACAGTGGCACAGTGGGTAGCGCAATCGCCTCACAGCAAGAAGGTCTCTGGTTTGAGCCTCGGCTGGGTCAGTTGGCATTTCTGTGTGGAGTTTGCATGTTCTCCCCGTGTTGGCGTGGGTTTCCTCTGGGTGCTCATGTTTCCCCCACAAGTCCAAACACATGCGGTATAGTTGAATTGGGTAAGCTAAATTGTCCGTAGTGTATGTGTGTGAATGGGTGTGTATGGATGTTTCCCAGTGATGGGTTGCAGATGGAAGGGCATTCCGCTGTGGTGACCCCAGATTAATAAAGGGACTAAGCCAAAAAGAAAATGAATGAATGAATGAACATTTGTGTATATTTCTCAACACAAAGTCATTTTAGTCCCAAAAACTTATTTTTCCACCCGTATAATCCTCAAGAGACTGAATAAAACAGGAACTAATGTATAATAAACAGTTAATACAGGTAGATTTTGTTTGTGTGTTTTTTTGCCTGCTTATGTCTTTGTACATGATGTCTTTTATCTAGCCATTCCCTGTTTGCTCTGTATCCTGTTAAATTTTATTTTAGGTGTGAGGTTTTTTGTTTGTCCTTTGTTTCATAAGGTTTGTTGCCCACCAGTCTATTTTTTGAGTCGCACACCCCAGGGACCTCTGAATAGAATGAAAATGACTTATAAAAAGTAATATATGCTTTTATGAAGTAGCAAAGTAACATCAGAGAATGCATTTATTCCTTGTAAAAGAGATGTCTGTGTTAGTCTTAATTCGAGTTTCACATGCACCGACAGGGACCTACAGTGATCACGATCAGTAAATCCGTCTGAATCCAGATGGTTTATTAGGTTGTAAATAAACTTGAGTTCTGTGTAGATTAATAATTGTAACTGCAGTGTTAATATGAATGAAATGTAATTAGATTTCACAAAGGCTGCTTGACCAAAATGAAAAAAAAAAAAAAAAGTATTTGATCTAAGCCTTAGATGTTGATGCATATTTTGGTTATGAATATTTTTGAAAACATGAAACATTGTCAAATATCTTTAAAAATAAATAAATGTTTGTATGTAAAGTTACACAACTTTTACATTACATATGACAGGTTAAACTTGATAATAAGAATATTTCAGTAGCGCAATTTATATATATATAGCCTGGTTTCTCTCAAAGTTTTTTTTCCTTCACTTCGTCAATTGGTGAAGTTTTTTCCTCGCCACTGTTGCCACTGGCCTGCTCGCATGTACAGCATATAGCGGTTTCAACAGAAACATTACACGCTAAGTGTAATGCATATAAGTATATAAAGCATAAAATGGCCCCATTAAAAAGACAAAGAAACTATGCCACCAACAACAAAACCAAAAAACTCCACAACTTTCTCAGAATGTCAGTGAATTAACCAAGTGAGACTACTCCCCAAGTCAGATATCATAACTACATCCTTGTTATTCTGCCTTATGTCACCCAAATAACCAGTAGCTGTGTCTCATAGATCAAGCCAGGATGAGACCCAAGTGTGGACGTCCACTCCGGGGACAGCTGTCTTCCTAAAACAATTCATCGAGATGTACAGAGAAGTCTTCTCCCAGACTAACCTGGCCATAGCAAAGTAATCCATCATGGTATAATAACCCCAGCAGGAATGATTGTAAAAGCCCGATCTGGTGCCAGAGGCTCAGAGATGCTATTAAGGTGGAGGAGAAGAGGAAGACGAATCTCGGAGTCTTTGAGGAATAGTGAAGAACTCGGTCCAGACACATTGTTGTCTGCTTCCAAGACCCAATGGCACCTTCTGGTCCCGTGAACATTTCCAGCAGCACAATTATGTTTTGGCTTGGGACGGTTACCCTCATTCTGAAAGGATGAGCTCAACTTTATTTCTGTTTTCGCCTAAACGAAAGGCAGGTGCCCTTTTCTTTCAACCAAACAGAAAACTTCCCTTCAGGTCATGGTGAGCATATTGAAGTTATTTTGTCTGCTTTATGTGGGTCAGCAGTCACATTTCAAACACAGACTTTGTGTGACCATCTACACCTGCAGATGAAGCAGCTGCTCTGGAAGTTGCTAGAAAAGTTAAGCTTGTCTTTTACAAGCAACCAATCCTGAATTTCCAATTGACCCAGACAGATACATGCTGTTGAAAAAGTTGATAGTAACCATTTACTTCCATAGAAAGTAATAGGTACTGTCATTGTCAACATTCTTAAGACCATCTACTTTTGTGTTCACTAGAATACACTTTGGTACATTATGAAATCTTTATATAGTGGTGGTTGGGTTGTGTTCGCAACCATGAAACAATGTTATTGAACTTTAATAAATACAGTAATAATAGTCTTTCCATCTGTTTATTTTCAATAGGTTAAAGTAATAAATAAATAAATAAATAAATAAATCTGTTGACATTAAAAAAAAGAAAGAAAGACAGAAATCCACTATTTTACGTTAACACTATTGAGGAGTCATGTGCCACCCATTGACAGGTAAAAGCTGCTGCTCTCTCTCATTGCTGATTTCAGAATAAAAGTCTCAGTGGAAATTATTCAAAATATCTACAATAAAATAGTTTAATAATACTAATTTCTAAGGGCAGCATAACATACATACATACACTCTAAGAAATGCTGGGTTATTTAAACCCAAATTGGGTAAAATATGGAATAAACCAAGTATTGGGATAAATTTGGTCCTATTCATTTAATTCAAAAAAAAGAAAAAATAGAGCATGTATACATACACAAATACATACATTTCTGTGAAAATAATTGCTTTTCAAAAACGCAAAAAAATAAATAAAAATACATTTTTTTTAACTAAATAAAATTTAATTAATTAATACAAATACAAAACCTTACTAACCCTTAACTTGATTGTTAGTGCATGTTGAAATCAATTATTAGACAGAATTGGGTTTATTAAATTGTATATTAATATTGTATTTACATTGTACAATTAAATGATTTTTAATTGTAGTTAGCCAGCCTTTATGTGTTTTCATGTCTCTACATATTACTGCACCCTTTTTATTTTCTCTCTTTTATTAAAAGCTTGTTTGATTGTGGATTGTTTTTAATTCATTCATATTAATTTAGTGGCACATTCATATTTTCATAGAGGAGGTTATCTACAGAAGAATGCAACTTGTATTCATTTACCCATTTATGAAAAGCACACTATGCTATTTTGCTTTCCAGCATGAGCTTTGAAGCAGAACATTCACAGAGGAGCACATCAAACTATTCATTAAAGCATGGTTTGCATGCATTTTCAAGCAAAGGTCACATTTGATTGACAGTGTACATCTTGCACACTTCCACATATACTTATGTCAGCTAAAAATGCTTACTGTAATTTCTTATATGGTAAGAATATAGAATGTTTCATATACTGTAAATGCATTTTATTTTCACCATAAAAGTCTGATGGAGATTGTTCAACAAAATGGCGGAGATGGAAAGCTTAATAGTAATTTTTAGTTTTTTTTGTCTGCTAAGATTGCGATTGAATTTGCGATTTGAAAATATGCCGGATGCAAACCCATCACTATTGTACATTTCCCATACACGTTTTGAGTTTTTGAGACTTCAGTTTATTTATAGAGTTCTTTTGCTATGATACAGCTGCGTTATAAGAGGCCTTAATGTATTATACAGCTCAAAAAAGGTTGCTGTGCTCAGCCGGAAATTCAGAACCCACAGTTCCTCTTTAAAATAAGAGGCTTTCCTTGCCATTATTGCTTGGATAGCATGTCTACATCTCCTTAGATTATGTAAACCCTACCAAAATCCGTCGGCATGATATCTGGAATGACTTATCTCGAAAGGAAAAAAATGTTTTAGTCACATCATATTGGTTAAAGTAGCCATGAAATGGAAGTTAAGATTGTCCTTTTTATCATGAGATACATATGAAGAACTACTATAAACATAAAAATAAGAAGAGTAAATTTAAATTTCATGGTGACTTTAATGGAGTAAAAGGTTTTTGTTTTTATGTTGCTGTGCAGATCTTCTGTGCTCATATTGATCAACGTCATATGATCTGCTGTGGATGATCATGTGGATAGTAAAAAATGAATGTAAAAATACAATAAAATTATTTGATTGCAAATCATCCCTATACACTGCATTGATTGTTATACATTATGCCACACTGGTTGATTTTTGCACACCAAAGCCCATTTTTATTTATAAATCATACAAAAACCCTACATTAAATGAACTGTGCCACAACCAGGCTGCTATCACATAGCATGCACTCTGCTTTTTGCAAATTTGTGAAGGTGAATAACTTTTCATAACACATGTATCTCAAAGGACTACTAGTTGCCTCAAGCAAACTCATAAATATATTTTACCCTCAAAACCTTTTATCCAGCAAACTCAGTGACTATAGATTGTGCTCAGAAATGCTCTACAAAAACACTCTTTGTTAAAAAACCTATCATTTGAAAAAACATCTTGAAGCAGAATCAAGCTGTAGCCTACCTGGTGAAATTCACTGGTGAATGGCCATTCTGTTGTACAATGTACAGTATTCTGTCGGATTCTGTATAAATGTGCAGACATCTTCACAGTTTCCCTCTACTGAAGACTTATTTGTATCATTCAGTATTGACAAAACTTTTGATCTGCTTCACAAAGATATTTATGTCTTCCCAGGTAGATTTGGGTTTAGTTTGAGGAAACTCTGCCCATAGTTTATATCTGTATTCAGCACCATGTAAAATGTATTTAATCAGATGGAGAAGAAGTTCTTATTCCTGTTCCAAATGATGTACTCTACCTTCCTGAAGAGTTCAGTTAAAACACACATGTCTGTAATTATCAACCCACATAGCAAAATTTCTCTGGCCCAGCTCTGGCCCATACAATGAGATTTTGCTTGGCCCACATGCCGCAGTGATTTACGGTACATGACTGGAACAAATATGGCTTTCAGACAAGGACCAAACATGGACCATATCTGGGCCATGTCTCAAGTATAACCCATAACTGGGCCTGAACTGGGCCAGATGGGTTGGTGTGTCACGACTGCAATTAAATTGATAGACCCATGAAGCATTGTGCTTTATCCCTGCTATTGGCGTGGTTTTTCTCAAAGCAACCTGATTGGTAGGATTTTTTCTATTCACTCAAAAATAATTTACATGTATTTTTAATGTGTGTCAACATAGGCCAAACTTGTGTGGCCCACATATAAATTTTTTACATCTGGGCCAAATACTACATTTGACATCTGACCCAAGTCTTGTGTGCTGCCTTAAAGACAGTGCCTTCCTTGCCAAACCCAGATCTTATTTGGCCCACATGCTGTATGCCAGTGCTGGATGAATGCCTGCTGTGCCAGCTTTATGCCAAATCTGGGCCAGAATTATTTTCTACCTTGAAAGCGCTCCTTTTAAAAACATTTTTAAAAAGCTGTAGTTTTGTCTATGTTGTTTGACTGTTTGTTCCCATGCAAGTGCAGTGTCGGGTCACTGAAACCAAAACCCTTTAAAGCTCCTGTCAGGATGAAGACAGAGGAACCAAGAAAGAGAGTTTTTGGCTTGTCCATGGCCTTGTTTCATTTGTGTGACGCCAAAACTCTGTTGTTTACAAGCAAAACAGAACTCATAATAACCATTTGAGGCTTCTGATTGGGCAGAATTGAAGTTAGGAATATATCTACTGCTTTAGAATGTTCTTGACAGCATTTCATAGGGATTTTTTGCATTTTTATTCAGATTAACTATATGGGTTTTTTTTAACCGTGCATGTGTGGACAATTTTAGTGGTGGTAGTAGTAGTATACCATAAAACGGTCCAAACCTGTAACATTGAAGAAGGGCGTAATAATGCTGAAACTTTAGCTTAGCAATCACAGCAATAACTTAAATTTAAATTATATTAAAATTGGAATCAGTCATTTTAAATGTTAATAATAATAATAATCATTTAAAATATAATTGTTTTTGCCAAATAAATGGTGAGGGGTAATGTAAAAAAAAATAAGAATGTGCATGAGAAGAAAAAGTGAAGAGTGAATGCGGCAGTTGTTTATTAGGTCATATTTTCCTCCTCAAGTTCAGCTGTAGATCACGTTCACTTAAGATGTGCCAGAAATGCTTATCCTGCTCATCTGCCTCAAAAAGGAAGTAAAAATAAAACACTTAGACAGAACAGGAAAACAGTCCGTTTCCTGGCAGGCGTCAATCCATTGAAAACCATGAGTGGAAACTGACCTGTTTAACAAGATTCACCTTTACACACAATGCCCATTGTATTTGCTCCTTTCTTTCTTCTCTTTTTTTTTCACTGAGATGTTAACATTTGAATCCACGGATTTGTATGCGTTTATATCCTGTTTATTTGGTGTTTGATTATGGATTATTTTGGTCTAGTCTTGTCTGTAGAATTATCTGTCAGACACAGAGATGGACTGCAGATGAGAACAAAGCAGTTTCAAGCTGTTTGCTTGGGACAAAATGTATCTGGTTTTGTACATACACGCTTCATGTACAAACTAATCAAAAAAGGTTTTGTCAGTTATTATCACATGTTTGGGTTTTTGGTTACCCAGATCTATATACTGTATCTAACACAAACAAATATCTAACTGCTGAATGAGAATAAACTTGTCATGATGTTTAATAATCTCAAAAGAATAAAATAAAGCACATTTTGAAAGTT
This sequence comes from Danio choprae, assembly GCA_903798125.1. Taxonomy (NCBI): domain Eukaryota; kingdom Metazoa; phylum Chordata; class Actinopteri; order Cypriniformes; family Danionidae; genus Danio; species Danio choprae. The sequence continues at coordinate 665,901 of CAIGQW010028834.1, forward strand.
CAGTTGAGCAGATGACCATCATTGTCATCATCAGAGTTCATTTTTCACAGTATTTTCTGTCACAATCGAAAACTAAGAAGATCCAATAGCGAGTGAAGTGATATTTAGAAGTGCAACAGTGAACAAGTCTCAAGAGTTCAAAAGGGCAGAAAACTGAAAGCAAGGAAAAGCAGAAGTCCAAAAACAAAGAGTTCCTACTAGGCCAACGATCTATTCACCAAATAGATGAATGAGAACAACAATGGACTGATAACCAGCAGAGAACCACCGACTAAATATAGTCAACAAAACAAATGGAGAACGCTAATTAAGTCAGCTGATCAGTGAGCATGCTGCCAGCACAAAAGGTAAACAGACACACCCACCCTCGCACACCACAACACACACGACATAACATACATGGAACTGTATTCTTAGGGTCTTCGAACTCAACTTTTATTACTTACAGATTATGTACCAGAACCATCAACTGACAGTAATTATTTGTATTCTTTTTTTTTGGCTCATAAGATTTTTGTAAGAGGCATTCCCATTACAGTAATAATTTTTTACAGTCTTTTTTTTTTTTTTTTTGAGGTCAAAAAATGTTCTTGAAGCTTTATATAATTACAGTCCAACCACTGTCGTCCGATGAATTTTGTTGTCAATGATTTGGCTTTGAATATCATAAGCCTGTTGCTGTTTATATGGAGGGTCAGGGAGCTCTTGGATTTCAGCTAAAATAGCTTAATCTCTGTTCCAAAGATGAACGAAAGTCTTGGGGGGTTGGAACGACAATTAATGTTTATTTTAGGGTGAACTAACCTAACTAAAAACCGAACTGAACTAAAAATATACTCAAAATAACACATACATCAATGCCACGACTCTATACAGTTTCTATATACCTATACATCCTTCATTTTGGATGCCCTGAGGGTACGTAAATTAACAGCAAGTTTGAATGTTTGGTGAAATATGCCATTTATATTAAATTAAGCCTATTTAAGTACTGCCAAATAATAAGTAAAATAATGACCTTTTAAATAGCATCATATGGCGATACAAAGTTACTATAATACTATTAAAAAAGAAAGCTTTTGCTTTCTTGAAATCTGTCAAAGGCAAATTTCACCCAGCTATAGGTGACAAAAGCAATTACCAGGCAACGCCTGCAGGACAAGATCTTTCTCAGGTACCACTTCTGTGCCGTGTGTTGCTTGATATTGTTCCATTACAGTTTTCTGATTATACAAGTCTCTCTTGACTTAACATTCTTTAATAAAACTGCAATACCTTCAGCTTCAAATGCACAGACATATTGTTTTGGGTATTGTTTGTTGAATTGTGAGGGAAAATAATGAATTTGATATGTTGGTATAAGGCTGTGACATAAAAAAAGTGGAAAAATGTAAGCACAGTGAATACTTTTTTCAGATGAACTGTATTCATAAATGTGACTACGAACCCAGTCATAAGTGTACATTTTTAGAAATAGACATGTATACGCCATCTGAAAGCTGAATAAATAGGCTTTCCACTGATGTATGGTATGTTTCAAACAATTTAAAAATCTGGAATATGACAGTAAAAATATATATATATATATCTATTAAGAAAATTGGCTTTAAAGTTGTCTATATGAAGTGCTTAGCAATGCACATTAATTAAGAAGTTGAGTTTAATATATTAACACTTGGGGATATATGCAGTTTCTTAATGCAACATGATCCTTACTTAATATTCTAACAATTTTTAGCATAAAAGAAAAAAACTAAATATATATATTTTGGCCCATACAGTGTATTTATGGTTAGAATTAAAAATATACACATAAGGCCACATAAGGTTTTGCGTTCCAGGGTCACAAAATGTTAATATTATAATTAATCAGTCAATAATTCATTAAACAATTGGCCAATCAGTCAAGTAAAGTAAGTAGATAGTATGTGTATGTTATTATTATATATGTGAAGAGTTCAGATGCAAAACCTCTAGTTTCCATGTTATTTTTTGTTATTTTATTTACTGTACGTTCAGCTATTTCACTTTAAAAGCAATGAAAAGAACTTATTTGTTGCCATAAAAGTGACATTATGAAACATACACAAAGGACTCTGAGAAAAATGCTCATTTTAGAAATGCATTTATCATAAACTAAAAACTGCTAAGAAGAAATGGGAGGAGTGTACTGCCTACAGACTGCATTGTTCGTAAAAAAGGCAGAATGTATAACACGACGTTACCATGTGGTAAATTAATGCAAATATCAGCATGTACGGTACTGTTAACCAGGCATCCATTCCAGCTGCTGAAAGCCAAAACCTACAGATAATCAAAACCTTCTGATGCTACAAAGACGAAGTGCTGAGCAGAGCGTCAAGCGTTTAAGGCCTGAGCACCATGAGCTCTTTCTCAGGAACTGCTCCTTTTAATAAGGTTCACCATCAAACTTGTTCCTTCCCCTGTAAAAGAAAATATTAGTGCACATTTCGGAGAAAGGGAAGATTCACATGCCAGTTTTTCCACTATCGGTGCTGCCAGATTTTAGTTTCTGAGGTTTGGAGAGAATTAGAAACAAATGTGGGGGTCTTTGAAACAGCACTTCTGATATATCTCTCGAAAAATGTTCTTGGCTTGACTAAAATCAGAAAAGAAAATCTGACAACACCCTCCTAAATGCACGAAGCTCATCATAAACAAACATGAGCATTTGCCGTATCGCTTTTCACAGAAAACACGTGCAGCTCAGTGGTTGCATGTTTTCGTCTGGTGCTCATGCAGAGGGAAGCTGAGTCAGCTCGGCTCTAAATTCGGGATTATTTTGCAGTCAGTGACGCATCGAAGGTGGTATTTCTGAATGAGGTCATTGGCCTGAAGTGTGTGATGTGGGCTGGTGTTTGGTTTTTCCAGGTCTGCTGCAGATGTCCAGGTGTCAGATTCTCAATGTCTTTCTCACACCCACTCTGGAAATTCAGACACACGCACGCACGCACGCACGCACGCACGCACGCACACACACACACACACACACACACATAAAATAAAAACAAACACTGCTGGTAAGAAGTTAATTTGATCTTATGTTTAAGCAGTTTTTTTTACATTTTATTCCTAAATTAAGCTTCATAAATAAGTAATTTTCACAGTACATAATTTGTAACATGATTTTAAGCTATTGTTATGCCCTTTTTAGGGGTGAGGGAGCAACATAAACGGGAAAACCACAAGCAAACAGGTTTAAATGATAGCAAGTGGTTATTTTATTTTGTTAAATGTTTTTCACTTGCATGTTTACTCATTTGTTTATACATCATTTACTCATCCTTGACTTATTGCAAACCAGTTTGAGTTTCATTTGTTCTGATGTAACAAAAAATTCTATTTTGAAGAATGTTGTAAACCTGTAACCATTTATATATATATATTAGGAAAAACATAATACTATGAGAGCCAATGTCTACAGGTTTTCAACATTCTTCAATACATTTTATTTTGTGTTCAACAGAAAGAAAGAAAGAAAGAAAGAAAGAAAGAAAGAAAGAAAGAAAGAAACTAAACTGGTTTAGAACAAGTATGATGATGAGTAGAGATGCACCAATACCAATACTGGTATCGGCATCGGGGCCGATACCAACGACCGATATCTCATGACGTAATCGACAAAAATTTCAGTGCAGAGACACTGGCAGCAGCAACAGAATGTCAGCGGTGTGGAAATATTTCACAATTAATGATGACAACCCACGTATGGCAGACTGCAAACTTTGCTCCGCAAAAAATATCAAGAAGAGGGTTAAAAAGCAGTGCTTACAATACAAGTAATATGATAAAACACCTGAAACTTAAACACACAAGGGAGCACAAAGAATTTGCCGCTAGTAGTACAGTTAGCACTCTGCAACCAACGCTGCAGCAAACACTTGCAAGACGAGAGAAGATGACAAGGGATAACCAGCGAGCTAAACAAATAACAGAGGTGCTTACCCAATTCATTGTTCTTGATGATTAACTGATTTCAGTTGTCAATAACGTGGGATTTCGCCACCTTCTTAATGTTTTGGAGCCGAAATACGAGATTCTCAGTCACCGTCATGTCACAGATATTGTATTGCCACAAATACATGGCGCAGTTGCACGACATACAAGCAATTAGCTTTACCACTGACATTTGGAGCTCTAGTGTAAATCCAGTATCTCTTATCAGCTTAACGGCGCAATGGATAGATGACAATTTCAATCTACAACAAATCATGCTTCCTGCAAAACAGTTTCAGGGCTCACATAAAGGTCGAAGGTCACATAGCGAGCATCTTTGAGGAAATGCTTGCAACTTGGGCAATACCTAAAAGTTGTGTCTATGTTGTGGTCCATGACAATGGCAAAAACATGGAGGAGGCCAGGGTTTCTAGACTTTCATGTATGGCACACACGCTGCAGCTGGCTGTCAAAGCGCAGGGTTACGGAGGCTGTGAGAGTCGGGCGAAAAATAGTCAGACACTTTAAACACTCCAACCTAGCATATTCTCGCTTACAGGATATTCAAACACAACTCGGTCAACCAATGAAAAGACTTCAACAAGACGTGCAGACTCAGTAAAATCGCACATTCTACATGGTACAGTCTTTGATTAAACAAAAACGGGCGATTAGAGTATATGTGTCTGAAAACGAGCTCCCTTCCATTCTGACTGCAAACCAGTGGAATCTCATGAAGAAGTTGGTAAATGTACTGGCTCCCTTTGAGGAGATAACCCGTCAAGTGAGTTCTTCAGATGCTTTAGCCTCAAATGTGATTCCTGCTGTCACTGTGCTACAGCGACTCTTGTTGAAACACTTGGATGAGGACCAGGGAATCAAAACAATGAAGACCACTTTACTGCATTGCAAGCTTACTTGATCCAAGGTAATTATTATTTTTTTTTTGTGATCAGTTTTATTTAATTCTTATAAGTAATATTATTTATTCATATAT
>CAIGQW010028834.1:688819-701743 GCA_903798125.1 Danio choprae
ATATATATATATATATATATATATATATATATATATATATATATAATTATTATTATTATTACACTTGTTTGATACTACTACTACGACTACTTCTATTAATAATAATAATAATAATAATAATAATAATAATAATAATAATAATAATGATACATTTGAGGACGCTGACTAAGCAAACCTTATAAAAGTGTCATTTTCCGTGGGTGTTTTTGATGAGTGTGTGTGTGTGTCATGAGAGAATGGTTTGATCTGTGTGTGGTCTGTCTCTGGCAGACCATCCTAAACTCACACTACACACATACTGCTTCATTTGGCTTGAAGCCTAAATTCCACCACTTGTGGATGGTGAATACATGTCTACGTTGGCAACAGAAGAAAGAAAGAAAGAAAGAAAGAAAGAAAGAAAGAAAGAAAGAAAGAAAGAAAGGGGTAGCTGACAAATAGGCAGTATTTATTTATTTATTTATTTATTTATTCATTTATTTATTTCACCATTTATTTTAGTTTTTGGGCACATCTTAATGGCCTAGTGCTATTTATTTTATATTAAATTGTGAGTGTTTCTTGTTTTTTTGTTTTGTTTTTCTCCATGACTTGTTGGACATGTTCAATAAATAATGGTTCCACAACAAGAGACAACAAAACTTAATGTCATAGTGGTTCTAAAAAAAAGTTAAATATGTAAAAGATTCTGAGACAAACACTTAATCATTTTCTTGACAGAGGCTTCAGTCACATGATCTTGAATGGGATCCTTTAAGTAATTTAACATTTTTCCATAAAATTGCCAATTTAAAATAAGCATATAGTGTTACACCAGAGTGACATAACGTACTAAGTTCTTAAGTTTTTAGAAATATATGGATTAAAAACAAATATTGCCATTTACTAAAATAGCCACTTAAATTATTGACAGTACTAATACTACAGATCTCCAACGCACTGATAGGTTTGCACTCATTCATGGTCCTTTTATGAACAAATGTAAAATCTAGTCTCATAAATTGACAGTTCTGTATGGATTTAAATGTAAATGTAAACACAAAGGAAACTACAGATCAGGTCCAGCACTGGAATTTTAATTTAATTGATGGTACTATGTAGTCCCATTATGAGTCTTTCTGAGTAACATGTGGTTCTGGGTTGTTAAACAAAACAATAATATATTTCATATATCAAGTGGAGAATGCACAGTGGCAGCGGATTTTCTAAAAGGTTAAACTTTTTAAAATGTTTTTGAATTGCATACATTACACAAAGTCTTTTTTTATATCTAAACTACTAAAACATTGTTAATTTGTAAATGCAAAATAGTGTAAATATTCAATATACACAAAAAGTCATTTGTAAACCCTTTGTGAACTACAAAAACACAATTTTATGAAAATGACGACTTCACAATTGATAACACATTGAACATTAAATCATTAAGGGTATCTTCACATGGCACAGCATTGAATTGGTTAATCTCTGGGTCATGAATCATGATAGATTTTGGCACACTGGAGAGTCTGGAGCACGTAACCATCCTGTCAGTGACTATAATAATACTAATAATTCACAGTCACGCTAGAGTTTCATTTTCATAGATCTTTGCAGAAACTTACTAAACTTAAGTTTCCTTTGATTTGCGCTATCAAAATAACCCATTTGTCAACATGCCTGAAAAGCAGTCAGTTTACAGTGAAACACAACAGCAACTTTCTTCAAAGGAAACGTATTCATTTATTTACCTGAAGAGGCACAATGACACAATATGTCCACTGAACACTGATATATGCACATGTTATTCCTATGTGCAATTAAAAGACATGAAGCATAAAAATAAAGTCATATGTCTTTATAAAAAGTTGGTGCCAAACCAGTGTCTCTCCTAAATTAATGTTTTGTGATCTCAGGAACATTTGCCAGCCAAATTGCTCCCGGACCTTTCGTTTGCTAATATAAATAAGGAAAGGCTGGATTTACACTACAATTTCTTTCTTTCCAAAAGCACCCAGACACGAAGGGAAGAATTTACAGCAGCCATCAAAAAGACTGCGGTGTATTGCCCTGCCAGATATTGCGAAGGTAGAGCTGGTAACAATTTCTTCCCTAATATATACAGTATCCTCAACAGCAGACCATTTCAAACGTCTAGTTATGTTGGCATTCTGCTAAGCTTTTTTAAAACTTCTTCTTCTTCTTCTTCTTCTTCTTCTTCTTCTTCTTCTTCTTCTAAACTATTATTGGTTATTCTATCACTAGCAAAACCAAAAAAAGTATCCCAGGACCACAATACTTTAAAAAGGGATAGTAGCTTGATAACACACGTACAGTACATTGCCGAGAGATTAATTTAATGTTTGTGCTTACATCTGGAAGTATGGATAGGGGGCAGGCTGGAGTATGTTAAAACATGATAGCAAAATTTTAAAACATGCTACCAAATGTACTAAAATTGCTAGCTAAACGATTAAACATGATAGAACTTAAATAGCAGCTAACAGTTAATGCGTAGTGTTGTAAATAACATATTAGAATTATGTTTAAAAAAGTTTTTAAAAAGTGTTTGGTTAAGCACATTTACATTCTAAAACATGATATGCATTGTAGACATATGCATTTCAGTGTACTTTTATTTATTTAACAAATCCATTCATTATTAAAAGGCAAATAATCAAAAGTGCTAAAAATACACTTCTCAATATACAAGCAACATGCTAAAAACATGGTAAAATAGCTTGAGAATGCTAGTAACGTTCTTACAATGTGCTGAAACATGCTATAACATGTAACAACATGCTAGCTGCATTCTAAAATCTAGTAAAATCATGTAAGCAACTTAGAAGCAAGCCAACTAACGCTAGCAAGATAGCAGAGCAGGCTAACAAGGCTAGTATAAAGCAATCACTAGGAATACTTTATGCAACCACCTTATGCAATAAGGTGCAATCCTTTATGCAATACCTTAGCAAACTGCGAACCATCTCTGATAGACTGCATGAACTCGACATTTTAATGTCTGTTAAGCTATTAAAAATATGACTTTTTCAAAATGCAAACTACTTTATATTGAACATCTTAAAGCTTCACACTTTTAAAACTACTGTAACTGTCTAGTCAAGCCAACATCAAAGTTTGTTTTGATCTAGATTATCTCAACTTAATTTAGTTAATTTTAAGTCTAATTGATTCAATAATGCATTAACACAAATCTAGTTAAGCTACATATCAAAAAGAAAGGAAAATGTTTTGACTAAGCATCATGATACAGTTGTTAGCTTCTTATTTTACATTTGTCGAAACCATATTGAGGTTAACATACTATAGTGAATAAATAAACATGTTCCAAATGAATAATGGTTTGTATCTGATTTGAAACATATACTCTAGGTTTGAGTGCTGTAAGGAATCGGTTTTAACATATCAGCTCGGGGGCTGGTCTTTTGTGATTATTGGCATGACTTTGATGCTCTGCGGTTCGAGTCACCCGCGTCATCCCTAGCAACCACATAACATCCGTGCCAATGATTATAATAACTGAGCCCGGCTTTGACTGAGCCTTTATTTTTCTTGTGGCAGAGAGGAGCTTTTGAGTCAGCGCTACAGGAGGTGGCCTTTAATTCTGACAAACTCAGAGCTGTCTTTATGCACAGGAACTAGGGATGTACTTTATGTTAAATATTGTGGCAATGCATCTGTGCTGGTTTGCTTGCACGAGCTGGATCAGCATCAATGCCTTTTTGTTTACAAACGTTCATTTAGAGAAGAGAATCTGCGTACGTTAAATGCAGATGGGTTTGAAAACTGAAAGCACATTACAATCTTCATTTTAGGGAATGTTCTGACTTTCCTAATGGATTTTTAAAAAGGTGGCTGGTGTTTCACTTAGAGCAGACACATGTGATGTTTTAGAATGGAAAATCACAAAGGCTCTGCTGCTCACAGTATGAAATACTATGATGACGAGGGCTCACACCAAAAATAAATAAATAAAACTTTAAGCCTGCTGGTTGCAAGCTGGTTTTCTAATATTCACTGGTCTAGCTAGTCTCACAGTCTGGAGAATTAAAAGAATAGCAAAATTAACTGCATATAAATTCAAATAAATAATTTAATGTATTTATTTATTAACTTTTTTCAGTGACTAAATCATTTAAATTACCATTGCATTCCAGTCAGTCACTACGAGTTACATTGTATATGACTGATGAATAAGGATTCTATTTAGGGGACCACACAGTCACTCACTCACTTTCCTTCGGCTTAGTCCCTGATTTTACCACCAATTACTCTGACATATGTTGTTATGTGGCAGATGCCCTTCCAGCCAGAACCCAGCACTCCGAGTACAATGACTTTATAATTTATGAAATACTGTATGCACAGATTGGTTTCTGTTATCTCAGTAGGGAGATGGCACATTCAGCTGCAGTGTATGGGTCTTCTGTCTTACTCTTTGCACTTCACTGAGTGATTCCACTCTAAAGAGCAGTTCCTGTAAAAAAGCAATTCCTCTAAAATAAAAAGGTCAAAAAAGATCAGCTCACATCTTTATCAAGTTGCCAGTCTGTCCATTAATTTATTGAAGTGGTGGTTTCCTGTCCTAAATTGATGGTCATGGTCACTGCATCACATGTCTGGTCTTCCAGTATGTTGAGGTGGTGCTCACGAAAAGTACATGCCCACATTGAGAGAGCATGTCTATGACTTCGCTGAGATTGTAGCTCACACTGTTGCAAGTGTAAGCCCCTTCCCTTGCTACCTGCACTGCAGTTAGCACACAGAGAGATCTGAGGATCACAGTAAGAGCTGTGTCTGCCCATTTGCAGTTGTCAAGTCATTCGAGAATACTGAGGATTAGATGTCCATAGCTATATCAAAGCTTTTTCTTCCAATGCTGACTCATCTGTGCTTCCTATCTATGTGGTGGTTTCTCAACCTGATTTTGGTGCAAAGTTGATGGCTGTGCTTACCCAGGCTGCTGTCACATCTAGTTTGTAGTTGAACCCACCCCCATACTGCCAGCTGGTTGGTGGGTTGGTTGAATGGTTGGTTTGTGGGTCTCAGCCATGGTTGAAGCCTCATCTGCCACCCACGCTGTTACTTCAGGTAGTGCATAAAGACCTGCTGAAGCCTCAAGCTTATTTTGGTTTCACTGTCCTTATCTGGGTGGGTTGGGGGCATTACCCAGATGGAGTGTGCGGTATGAATCAACCTTGGATTTCGTAGAGATGAAGGATAAGTATCACTTTCTTTACACTATTATCTTACAAGATGGCATTTCGGCAACACTGTCAGGGAAGTTACCATGGGTTCTTTGCAGTGCAGAATCAGTTGAATGCCATGAGCCATCCGCTCCTGCTCCTTGGTGAGGGAGCTGAGGAGGTAAAAGGTAGAGCAGCAGTCAGTACCACCTCACTCGTGAAATGCCACCAACTCAGGCAGCCATTAAGTCTCAAAGGAGACAGTGAAACAACCCTGAGACAAGACAAGATACAAAGAAGGGTGGCTTCCTTTGTGGAGAAACCATTAAAAGTTGTATTTTCTGTGAAAGAGGAGATACTTTTTCTCAGATCCTGAGTGTGACACTTCAGGTGCTGCCGGTGGGTGATGCTCTGTTTCCTAACCCACAGCCCTGGATCCCATATTTGCTAGAGGCCAGGAGGCTGCCTTTGGAGGATGGCCATTACTTAAGAAGCCTCTCCACAGGGTCCAGGGAGCCAGGTAGGAATTGAGCACACAAACTTGGTCAGCGATTGTCACACTGGTGTCACGTTCATAGGTTTTGCTGACCTTGTTATCTCTGCCTAGCATGTCTCATTGGCTCAGTTGGACAATTCAACTTGGCTACATGTTTAATTTTACCAGACAACCTAGTAAGGTCAGGGGTGTGTACAATGTGTGTCATATTTGAGTCGGTCGCTCCATCCATGATGAGGAATGGATTTTTCAGACAGTATTTCATAATTAGCTGTGGGTTGTAACCAATACTGGATCTGCACATTTTTGACCACTCATTTTACGGGATGCTGTTCAAAATCTCTTGCACAATGCATACTCAATTGGCCATCTTCTGGACTGGATTGCAGGTATTGACCTGAAGGATGGGTACTTTGCCATGTTTCAATCTTACAACAAACATTTCTTCAGTTAGCTTCATGGGTCAAGCTAGTGGTACAAAGTCTAAACTAACTCTCTCTTTGAGCTCCTTCGAGCTCACCTCACTCCCTCAAGAAGAATGGGTCTTCTTGAAGGCTGTAGATGGTGCACTATCCCCATTTCAAAAGCCATTATCTACATTCTTGTTGAAGTTTATATCTATTCAAATCATTGTTGCTTGCATAGAAAACAGCCACAGGCTATGCACACACCTTCCTCCATTGGCTTCTTCATATCTACACCCCCTCTAAACGCATTTGGTCAGTAAGTGACCACCACCTCTTGGTACAATCACAGAGACAACTGAAAACTATATATTATATATAAAACTATATAACTATATATTCTCTGAGCACTTTACTACACCTTAAAATAGAAGAAAAAACTTAATTCTGACTATTTCCCTATTCCAGCTGTTAGTTTTCTAAACAATGTCAGAACCTTTGTATAAATAGCACTTCTTGTCTTTATTGCCTCTTTATGGTAAGTTGTTTAATGCCTTTCTCATTTGTAAGTTGCTTTTGACAAAAGTGTCTGCTAAATTTCTAAACGTAAATAACACATTCACAAGGTTTTACAATCTTCAAGTGGAGCAGGTTTCCTCACAGTTGCTTGGTAACATCAGGTAAACAGGAGGATGCTCCTGTAGGACTGTAGTCATGCTTGCTGTGCCATAATTCCTCCCTTAAAATTAAATGAAGACTGGGGGGAACTAAATAATAACAATAAAATAATTAATTATGCCATCCACACAGAATGTTTAAAGTTATTTTAAATGATGTGTCACATAAAAATGCAAAATGAAAGGGCAACGCTTAAACACATTTTGCATGAATGACACTTACGTAAGTTTAGTCAAATTTGTTAAGACAGAATTACTACTTTTCCACAACACCCTTATCATATAATTGTATTTGTGAGCAGCCAATGAGTCACAAAAGTCTTTCTGCATCAGGGCCTCTTTTACCTAGCAGTCTGCCACCAGCACTGACTGAATATACTGTTATGACTTATGTATCCCATTCATGCACCATTGAACTTTTTCTCATGTTTCAATTCCAGGTAAAGATTCAACTATTACATTCTGTGTTTCAGGATCAGGGAAATACCAAAGTGCAGATAGCATATCTGCATGCAGTGTATAGCAGTGCAACTTTCTAAAACAGATAGTTTTGATAGAACAGTTAAGTCTGATAAGTCTGATGAGTGAATAAAGCAGTATTACTTGGTCATTAAAGGGGGGTCTGACAGGGGGGCACACTGGAGAAGATAATGGAGAGAGGGATGAATGAAGGAGCTGGGGAAAGACAAAAAACAGAGGACAGGGGTTCAATCTAGTAGGCTTTGGTGATGGAGGGAGGTGCCAAAATGGAGCCCAGTATCTTACGGACACTGGTAACAACCAAAAAGACAAAGGTTTTGGGTAATGCATAAGACCTGAAGGTCCAAGTTGGAGAATAATGCAGCATAGCAAAATAAAGCAGCAGCAGAGTAGTGTAGCCATGGACAATGGGATCCAGATCCAGAAGTCAGAGAGGCAGATTGTAAAGACATACTATTGTGGAGTGAAAGAGCAAGGAGGAACCGATAGGTCAGAGGTCCAGGGATTAAGAATAAAGATGAAGCTGAGGGTTCTGATATCAAATGTGGATCTGGACCCAAAGAAAGTGTTGAGGAGCTGAAGTGAGTCTGCAGAGTTCAACAACATTGACACTACTGATTTTTTATTGTTTGGATGTGGATGATCAAATGTGGGAACAAATTCTTAATCAGAGGTCACAGCAGCCAATTTCCTTAACTTCAACATGTAGTATCCTGTGTACATTTGAACATATCAAACCTGAATTGGAAACATTGGTCTATTTCTAAATAAAAAGAAAACTGTCATTGTCTGCTATTTATATTATTCAACAGTTCAATTAATGACCATATGCCTTGGACACTCGGGTAAAGAGAGGGGCAGAGCTGTCACCACCTTGTGGTGAGTTGGATCCACTGGCAGTGGGGAAAGCTGGACAGACCTGGCAGGCCCAAACATATTGGCTGAACCTCAACTGGCTGAACCTCAGAGGGATTTTCAACTCTCACCTCTGGAAGAGCTTTGACCAGATCCTGAGGAAGTTTGGAGTCACTGAGACCGAGTGATCCATGTTCTCCGACTCCATTGTTGATGCAGCCGTGAGGATCTGTGGCTGTAAGGTCTGTAGTGCCTGTCGTGGCAGCAATCCACAAACCCGGTGGTGGACACCAAAAGTAAGAGATGCTGTCAAGCTGAAAAAGGAGTCCTACAGGGCTTGGCTGGCTTGCAGGACTCCCCAGGCAGCTGATGGGTACCGACAGGCCAAGCGTGCTGCAGCCCAAGCGGTTGCGGAAGCAAAAACTCGGGCCTGGAAAGAGTTCGGGGAGACCATGGAGGAAGACTATCAGTCGGCCCCGAAGAGATTCTGGCAAACCGTCCAGCGCTTCAGGAGGGGAAAGCAGCTTCACATTGACACTGTTTACAGCAGAAGTAGGGAGCTGTTGACCTCGACTGAGGATGTTGGACATGTCTTTCATTGAGAAAGCAGAGACTGGGGATGCAGGGGTGGACTCACCCATCACCCAAGCTGAGGTCACAGAGGTAGTTTGCAAGCTCAGCAGTGGCAAAGCTACCTGACTACACACTTGACATCCCAACTTGAATTGAGATGTGTCTCCATGACACAGCTTTTCTCCCAATGTCCCTATACATATATAAGGTCTCATAGATCTCTGGAACACACATAGAACCAGATGTTCTTCCATTTTGCTTCCCGGAATTGATGTCCCATTACTATTGGCTGCATGGGTAAATATCACAGAGCACAGTCAAGTCAAGTTATTTTTATTTACAAATAGCATTTTACGGTGTAGATTGTGTCAAAGAGGTCCAATGACTAATTTTTCAGTTATTTGATGCCACTTACTGGCATAAAAATTAACTCCTGCAGAAAGTTACTGAACAATTCTCACTACTCACTGCCTGGTTGAAACTATAAGGACATACTATTTTAATACCTTTAAAAGCCGTTTTGATGTGTACCTTAACACCCTACTAATCAGTGGTCTTTTACTGCAAGCTTGTAAAATATTTATCTGACTTATCTCTTCTAATTCACACCTGCTTCTGGATCATCAGGGGGAATTCTGACAAATGTGGGCTAGTCTTGTTTGATGTACTGTATACGGTTTTTCTTTGATGGGAAAAATGAGTAAAACAGAGCATGTCTTGGCAGTGAAGTATTACATTCATCGTGGCCTTTAGGACTCAAAACATAGTGATGCATATTTTCGTCTTAAGCAAATATGAATCTTATACTGCTACGCACATTCTTTTAAAGCAGACTGTTTCTGTAAATGATAAAAGGCAAAATATAAGGTGAATTATGGACAGTTTGGGACTCCACCTTTCAATTATCCAATCCATGAGTAATGATGACTGGAATGTGGTTGTTTTCTATAAAGCAGAGATACTAATAACTCATATCTGTTAGCCAAAAAGAAGATTTAGCATCTCATACAATGTGTTTATTTGAAGTTTAGCTGGATTTCTTCATAGCAAAGTCTTAGAATATTAATTTTTCTTGTGCTCACACGTTGTCCACCCTGCAAAATCCCTGTCATATGCTTACATCAGCAATCCAAAGTTCACGCCTTGACCTTTAGAGTCCACAGCCGCAAGTGCTTCACCTCGCTCTCCTGGGAGCATGTTTCTGAAAATGTGGATCCATCATTGTTTGCTCTAGGGCCTCAGGCAGTGACTGATCCAGCATGATGGTCTGTAGATGCCGCAGGATGAAGAGTGTGGGCTTTGACATGATGACCTTAAACAGACTCATTGTTTCCTTAAGGCCTTCCTTGTAAAAAACTAACGTACTCTAGCTTTAGAGACATGCTAACAGATAAGAAGTGGATAAAAACACTCACTGACCACTTTATCAGATACATTACAGTACTGCTCTTGACTACGTTTTGCCTAAGAACTGCCTTGCTTCATTATGTTGAAGATTTAAGAAGGTATCATCACACAGTTGGTGCAGATTTGTCAACTCCACATCCATGTTGTGAATCTCCCATTTCAGCACACCACAAAGATTGAATTGTATTGAATTGAAATGTTCTTCTTCTGCTTCTGCTGCTGCTGTAGCAGTTTGATTTGTTGTGCATTCAGTGATACTCTTCTGCAGATCTCAGTTGTAACAAGTGTTTCTTTTTTGTTTATGTAGTCTTTTTACTAGATTAAACAACACTATTTCGTTGGTCTGGCATCAACAAAGCAAATTTCACCCACCAAACTACTGCTCACTGAATTGTTTCTCCTTTTCAGATGATTCTTTATGAGGAAATCAGTAGCAAACCTCAAGAGCTTGCAAATCTAAATGTGAGAACTTGTGATAATAATATTTTATGGTAACACTTTATTTTGATGGTCCATTTGAGTATTAGTAGACTGTCTGCTTAATATCTGTTGATACTGCTCCTTCAACAGACATTTAACTGACTATAAAAAACTTTGAAAGTACATGTCAACTCACACTAACCCTAACCCCAACCTGTCAGGGTTCTGCCACTCCTGTCTTGTAAATTCATGTTTAGGTGGCAGAGTCCAGACACTAGTCATGTCTTGTCCTGTATGTTGTGCTCGACTCGAGTTTTCTCGGGTCGAGCACTCGTTTTCTGTTCCTGTGTCTTTTGTATGAGCGGCATTTTTGATAACGCGGACCTCGCGCTTCCGCATTACGCGGGAGCGCGCGCGTCTCGCGCGCTGTCTAAGATGCGCGCTCTTGTCCTGGTGTTTGTTTGTTCTGTCTGCAGCGTGGTGTTTCATTCCCAGCGTCTCAGTCTAGTTGGTTTCGGTTTTGGTTGGCGCTGGGATGAAACATGCACGTTGCATGTGTGAGTGCACGGTAAGTGTTTTCACTTATCGTGTACTCGTGTCTTGCGTTCAGTCTTCTGTTGGTGTTGTGTTTAGCACGTGGTACATGTTTACATGTGCTGCGTGCGTGTCATGTGAACGCGCGGTTAATGAGTTATCTCATTGGCTGCGTGTTCAAGTCTTTGTTTTTGTGTGAGCATATGGCTTGTGTTTGTTTGTGTCATATGCTCTTCTGTCTATTGTCTAGTCCCACCCTCCTTGTTAACCCATTATTAGTTTATTATGTTCACCTGTTTGTATGTTAATTATTTGTGCTTATATTCCCCTCATGTTTGCTGTCCTGTGCCAGTTCGTCGTCTTATCCTCCTTGATGTCGTGTCGGATCCTGTCTTGTTTCCTGCCACCTTGCCCAGTCAAGTTTGTTCGGTTTGTTTATTTATTTGTTTTGTTAATGTTTTCCCCCTCGGGGTAGTTTATTTTGCCTTTTTGTTTTATTTTTATTATTAAAAAACCCATTTCCCTGCACTTGAGTCCTCGCTGCTTTCCTCCACCCCACCAACCCTGACACAACCTAACAGTCTACTTATAATCTAATGAGAATTAGTTGGCAAGTAGATGCAATGTAACTTAAATTCAACAAACGGACCATCAAAACAAAGTGTGACAAATTTTATTATGTGTATGTTAAAATTTACACTCACAGCTCTGATGTGGATAGCTGAATTGCTCAATTTGCACACACAGACAATTATAAAAAACACTGTTGTTTTGAATTCGAAGTTGCAAACTAATAGTTATGTATTTGTAAAATGTCATTCACAAATACAAAATGACAGACAAATATGTACGGCAAATTTACCAGAGTACTTTATTGCAGTTTCGCTGTACAACCACAAGTTGGCACTCACAACCTCTAAGATTTGGCAGTACAAGTTCAAATACTGGCACTGACTTTTGCTACACATTTTGCAATATTCCTGTTGCAAAACTCACTAGTAGATGTAGACATGCGAGGAGGACGAGGTGGGGAAGCGGTAAAGCTGTTTTTTAGGCCTATGCTTGACCAATGAAGAATGCCAGCAGCCAATGGTCATCAGAACTAGACGGACTGGTTATTAGAACTAGACAGACAGAAAACAATCCCCTGTGGTGCCTAAACTCAGAAGGTGTGAATGTAGCCACTGCAAAATGTTGTTAAACTTTGATTTCAACTGAAAGAAAAAAGGAGACAATGGTGGAAAACAGCCTCATTGTTTCAGGTTTAAACCAGTAAGTTTGACCAAAAAATATATATTTTATTCCCAGATTGGCTGTGGGTTTCTATCAGCAAGAGGTGCACAGGAAAGAACTGTAGTTTATTACTTCCCCACAACCCTGATGAAAGACCTGATGCCCTGACAAACACAGCTAGAAGAGATGTATGTATAGATATAAAGTCATTTATTGAGAGCTATAAATATATATTTTTTAATAAATAAGGTTATAATTGCAAAATAATACATAATCATATGCATAATTCTGAGGGTTTATTGATACATGGGCACTCAGACACAGACAAAAGATGCCACAAAGTCCAGCTTTCTAACAACAAAAACTTAATAACTCATAAATCCTTGCATATCTAGTGCTTATTTTATTCTAGTAAAACAGGGAGGGCAAAAACCTATATATATATATATATATATATATATATATATATATTCATTCATTCATTTTCATTTCGGCTTAGTCCCTTTATTAATCTGGGGTCGCCACAGCGGAATGAACGCCAACTTATCCAGCATATGTTTTACGCAGCGGATGCCCTTCCAGCTGCAACCAATCACTGGGAAACATCCATACACACTCATTCACACACATACACTATGGACAATTTAGCTTACCCAATT
>CAIGQW010028834.1:726743-742622 GCA_903798125.1 Danio choprae
ACACACACACATATCTATATATTTTAGCGAAAATATGAGCTGATAAAAGGGTTATGCAGACACTGCGTAAGGGTTAATTTCTAGTTGATTTTCTAAATAAATTCAAAAACCAACAAGACAAGGCACCTGCTAATGTGTTGTCCGTTCCATTTTATAGCTATTTTTTTTACATTTTATAGCCATTTTTAATTTCAAACTTCAAAGTCTGTACAAACAAAGGTCAACATATATTTTGCTGATTTGCATTGCACATACATGACAAAAACATCACTGGACTGTGATGAAAAACAAGCTAAAAACAAGTACAAGTATAAAGAGCTCAACTAGCACCAGTAGCACTTGCATCAACATTGATTTCAAAAGGACATGAATAATCCAGAGAAGACACTGGGGCACTACACAACAAACGCTTTAATGGATTTAAAAGCACGTTGACACTCAAGTCCACAAAAACTTTTGAGAGATGGGAAGTACATTGGTCAAAGGTAGAACAACATTAGAGACATTTTATGATTAAGAATGTTCTGTAATAACCTCCCATTCCACAGAAAAGTTTGTGCTTTGATTGGAGAATGGGAAAATCAACAATTGCCTGCACTTTTTGGGCAATATAAAGTACGTCTTTGTCCAACTTGTTTCCCAAAATAAGTCATAGTTTTCTAAGGGAATTCATATTTTGCAGACATTGTGTGAGGGAAGCATTCAGCAAACATGTGAGAAAAATAAATAATGTACATTTTATTTTAAAAATATTGTAAGTAAATATGTTATTCAATAAATGCCGGAAGATCACTGGAGCATTCAAAAGTCCATAAGTCATCACAGCTAAAACCCTTTTCCACCAAGTATTTCACCTCAGACTCCGTTATTTGTCATTTAGCGGGATTCAGGGGCGGACTGGACAGTTTCCCGCTGGGCCGACGTATTTTTTGGGCCAGGCTGATCATCTTATGATCTGATTGGCCCATAAAACACTTTAGATTATCAGATTATTGTTTTAATTGACAATGCTGTGATCTGTGACGCTCTGGAAGTAAAATATATATTTTTTCAGACAGACCGGCCCATGTGACAATCTGCAGCCCATTGTTTTTTTTCCTAAACTCCTATTTTGCGCAGCGCGTATAGAGAGCAGAAGCATTGGTGGCTGTTGCACATCAATCTATCTCTCTCTATTCTGTCTAGTTACCTATCTATCTATATGAATACACTTTTATTTTTACTTTTCATCTGCACCAAGTCCCACGGCAACTTCCTCCCATGCTTTTTCCTTAACCTGCAAGTCTTTATTTTACAAATATATAGATCCTAAAGAACTGTTTGCTTCTCATATATATATATGTTTTACCCAGCGGATGCCCTTCCAGCTGCAACCCACCTCTGGGAAACATCCATACACACCCATACACACTCATACACTACGGACAATTTAGTCTACCCAATTCACCTGTACTCCATGTCTTTGGACTTGTGGGGGAAACCGGAGCACCCGGAGGAAACCCACGCCAACACAGGGAGAACATGCAAACTCCACACAGAAACGCCAACTGACCAAGCCGAGGCTCGAACCAGCGACCTTCTTGCTGTGAGGCGAACGTGCTTTCCACTGCGCCACTGTGAGGCCCTATATATAATTAGGCTAAATTAGGCTAAACAAACAAAAACGCTTGATTTTTATTTGTACCTCTTTGTTGCGAAACAGTGGAACTGGAGTGTTAGGATAAAAGCATAATCATTTTCCAAAGAAATCCTACTCTGGCTAAGATATTTATATTCAGGGAATTGAGATGGGAAGAGTGAAGGGGTCTCCTACACAAGATACATATGTTTCAATTTGATTAATCATTTGACACATGAAAGTGTAAATACTTGACACATGAAAGCGTATAGCAAGCAGCCAACAAATGTGAAAAGTTATTGCATATCATATTTAACAAACCATTTACTACAAATTTTAGGTAATTTTGCTCACGTGGAAAATGTAATATTAATCAAATGATGTCATTACACTGCTGTGCCATCAGCCAATTGTTGCATTGCTGATCATATAATTTCGAGGATCGATAGATCAGAACAATCGTGCGTACGCATCAATCTTAGATCATGTCATCCAGACATTTTAATCTGATTCACAAACTTGTTTGAAGAACGACATTTGCCAGAGGTCAGTTATCAAGATTAAAAAAAAATACAGGATCTGCCAAATCGTCTTTTGTCCGTCAATCATGTGATTTTTGCTGCAAAAACAAGATTGCTGTGATTCCACTGTGAAATTCTGAGTAAAATAATTGGTTATGTTATGAAAGATGGAATTTTTATGTGAAAATTTACTTTCAATTTCTGATGGTTTAGATTGAAACATTTTCAGGTTGGGACAGTTTATAGAATAAAATACAGTATTTATTTCTAAAGGCACATTTAAAAAACAAAGTTGATCAAAGTGCTGTAAATAGTAGTAGTAAAAGTTAGAATATATTTAAAAACAATTAAGTATCAAGTAGTGGTGCCAAAAGAATTATGAGAACAAGTGTTTACTATAGTGTATGATAATACTGCTGGCCATCTAGTTGTAGCTAAAACAGTCTACTGGGTGATGCGTCATTTCTACTGCCTTGGTAAAAAAAAATCTGATGTTGCAAAGTTCGGCCAATTCGGTCATGTGTGTCAAATGGCCCGGAAGCCTAATCAGGTTATTTCTGTGCCCCTCTTAAGCCGATTCCTTTTATCAGTGAATCATGTGAACAAATTACTCTGAATTGTAGGACCACTACAAAAAACAAAATCAGGTCTTGCATATTTGCTTACGCATGCGTGCAGTAACCCACTACCCTGAAGCTATTAGATATTTGTAGAGAGCATTCCAATTCCAAAGGAATTCCAAAAGTCATCCAAACAGATCAGGGAATGCAATTTATGTCCTGACTACTCAATCAGGTTCTATTTTATCTGCACATTAAACATGTCATTGCCAGTGCTTATCACGCTGAATCTCAGGGAGCACTGAAGAGATTCCCCAGAAATCGACCAGTCTCACGGCAGTTTGTTATATAGTCACAAAGTTTAATCTATACATTCATGTTCACAGACACAAATTTCCTCTTTTTTCATGTTTCTCAACATGACAGTTAACTATTGTATTTCAATGGTCATTTTTTATGTGTATTCCTTTATGTGTACACAATATAATTTGTAACAACACATTCTCACTCCCAAATTTATTTGCACTACACTATGATCACATAACTCATCTCCTAGCCTTAATCCTGACCATTTGTCAATAATAATAATAATAATAATAATAATAATAATAATAATATGATCATTGTTGCTGTCTGCCATATAGCTCAGATTCAAACCACTGTCTGTGACAAATTCAAATATTGCAACTGAAAAAAGTGTGTCGTCATTTTTGGTGGTCAAATATCAATTGGGTATCAATTGAAATTGTGTGACAGATTGCGTCAAATGGTAGTGGATCTTTGTCAGCTATGAAAACCTCATAAATCACTTTGTTCTTTGCATAAATACATTTTTTGGCTTCAGAATGCTATTGCAAGAACTTATTTGCACTGCTCTTTATGGTTATTATTTGGTTATTTTTGGTTTGGTTAGGTGCTCTAAAAGATTTCTGAACGTATGCCTGTTTATGATGAGTTGGGAGATGCAAAAGATGCAGCCTATTGAAGAAGGTTAAATGTTGTGTTGAGTAAAAACAAAAAAAAAAAGAAAAATTCTGTCTTATCTAACTCTCTGAAGAAACTAAACGCAATTGTAATTCAAAGTAAATGGCAGGCCACCCTTATTGAAAGATGAGTAAATCTGAATTGAAAAAAATGTTCTGGTAATTTTCTAATTGTGCATTGTGTTATTAAAAATATAGGTATAAAAGTCAAATAAAGTCAATACAGAACATGTCTTCATATTTTCACAAAAGACTGTGGCTTTTATTTAGACTGTAGAAAGTAGAATTTTCTAACAGAATAGTTAGTAAATTAGTAGCTTGAATGAACATAGTCCTATCTGTCAAATCCAGCCCACACAACCATATGCCATATGGCAGAACATCATAACATTCCATTACAGATATCTTCTTACAACTGATGAATTAGATTGAGATAATGACTTATAAATGTGACCTTGAACATCAAGAAACTCAAAAAAACAACTGAACATTAAGTTCCGATAATCTAATTGGCAGCAAGTTTATTAGAGAGAAACAGAATTATTTTAGAACCTTTTTTTGCTTTGACAGTTGCATTTCAAGTAATCTCTCCTTTTGATTGGACAAATGTTTGTGTGCAAGCAGAAAGGCAGCAAAACATATGCACCAGCATCTTTCAAACACTTTAAAAAGAATGAAACATGGGCTCATGAAAAAAAAAAGAAAAAAGTAAAATCTGTTTCTCCCATGCAGTCAATCCTTGATCAACCTCTGTTTGCATCTCAAGCTGATTGTAAGTCTTTACATCCACCTGCAGACAGCTTTCATGAATTCACATGAGCAAATTTGCATCCATGCGGCAGTAATTCTCCCAAACACATATTTCTGGAGACCTAAGTCATAAATCCATTAATAATCTGGAATACTGACAGCAACGGCACCTTTAGGTTCCAAGCATTATTTATCACTGCTCATATTTTACAGTGGTGTTTTTGGCTCTCAATGTCTACAATCAGAATATGGACACTCAAACTAAACACTTTTTTTCTGATTTAATCCAAAGTGACAATGGGCTAATCTCTCTGAAATACTAAATTCTGATTGGCCAATTACAACACTCAATTCAATAAAATTTAAGTTTACTTGTATAGCGCTTTCCACAATAATTATCATTCCAAAGTAGCTTTACCAAATATGCACATCATTATATTACAGTCAAAACCAGGAGTTAGGAAGTTGTTTATTGGGTTGGCAGTATATAAACATAGTTAACCTGCAGTTATACAGTACATATTGTCCTTTCAAAATAAGTAATATTTACATGTAATAATAACACATGTACAATGAAGTGTATTTGTGTATCAAGTGTTTGTTGTCCTCGAAGTTCTCGGATGGTTGGCACCATCTCTTTAAGTCCTCATAGAGTTGGCATCATCTCTTCAAAGGTCTCCGATCTGATCAAGTGGAACTCCACACTCCAAGGTATTCTCAGATTACAACTGGTTAAACCAATAATACTGGCTCATCAGGGTACTAAATGATCTCCACTGTTAGTGAATATATTATTATATTCCATGGTTTGTTGAAATTCTTGATTCTGATTGGCTGGAATGTGTGCATTAAATTAATTGAAATGCACAGGTAGTTCCAGTCAGTTTTGATCACAGTTTGAAATAAATGCACTTCCCCCAAACATTGGTAGATAATATGCTTAAAAACTAAAATTTACAACCTGTGCTTATACTACAGGGCCTTTAAATGCTTGCCTGACAAATGTTTTAAGGCATGCAATTACTTTCAGAGAGCATGCAGACAAGCATTAGTATTCCATATCACTATGCATGCATTAGAAATTAGCCTACAGCACACACGCCTAACAACAGCAACAACAGGTCTAATCTCCTCCACCCAGTTGAATGATGGGAGCCATGGAGGAACTTGGGGTTCGTCAGCTAGGGAATTTACTAGAAAAGCAGTAATAAATGCAAGTGGAGCTTGGTCCACAAACCAGATGTTGAATGGTTGTTGTACACTGAGTACCAGCCTGTACTGGAGTCATATATTTTCAGAACTGCATGCCTGGATACTTGTTCTAGAAACACTGCAGCCTGTAAAAAAGCAAGGTCTAACCAGGGCCTGACAAGTCTGTAGAAAAGTAAGGTCTAACTCCAGTACGGTATCATACATGAGTTATGGTGGTGTTATGCCCATCTTGGGACTCGGTCATGCACCCAGTGCTAATGCAATCTAATATGTAGCAATTTGAATAGTGTGACCATGGCTGAGGATGCCATATGGCCCAGGAGCTTCTGAAAAAACACCCCTGTAATAAGTCCATGATGGACCACACCATCATGGAGTCCAGATCCATCTTGAGAAAACAAATACACTTTTCTCTTGGTTGACCAAAAGCCTCAACTGGCTTTTGTGCTGGAGCACCGTATGACTGTGATTCAACAGTTGCTCTTGGGACTGAGCAAGGAAATTAATGCCTGCCTCCTGTAGAGGAGACAAGGCACTCTCTTCAACTTTTGTAAAGATCTGCAAGGACAGGGATAAGGTAGGAAATTGCACTGCCATTCTTGACCCTCAAACACAAACCTGTGTAAAATGAAACAGGAAAAGTATGCATCCTTCAGAAGGATGGCTGCAGACCAATCCTTGGGATGTACACATCACAGTATAGTCTTTATAGCATAGTGGAGGTCCAGGGTCACTTGTAACCTGCCTTTATTTGTGGGTACAATTAAATACGGGCTGTAGAACACAAACTTCATTCTGCAGCATCACCCATAGAGGTTGAGAAAACTGCTCTTTTTGAAGTAGTGGGTGTTGCCAACTGTCAGGCCAGCTGCAAGTTGCTATAGTTGGTCCCCTGTTCTCAACCAGGTGAAAGCATGGTCTCAAAGCCACTTCCAACCCAGGCTTATTCTAAAAACGTACCTCTACATACATTTCTGGAGACCGCCAATTATGTTCCATGAGCTACGTTTTTTTGCAGTTTTTGTTTTTGTAAATCTACAAGAGGCTGCTGTGTACGCTTTTTGGGATCTCAAATTTCTCTCGCGAGTGCCATTCGCACCTGCTGTTCTCTCGTAAATCCACCGACAAGTCCACCGACGTACATGGTGAGCTAACTGGACAAACTGGTAACAGCTGGAAAGCCGTCCATACGGAGGTAAGCGGTCAGCTGGTAAGCGCGAAAAGGAACGACATCATACCGCCCCATAGCATTCCATTAAAAAATGAAATGCAGCCATACGTACTTCTGGCTACATAATTCACGATCTCCAGAAATGAATATAGGGCTACATTTTCAGAATGAGCATATGTTGGCCACTTCCCAGTTTAGTTATTGGACAAAGCAGTTGTTGAAGCCACAGTTTGACAGCCTCAAGTGGTGGCACAGGCAGCTGGTAGATCAGATGGCTCAACTCACTTGACTGTCCTCACACTGCCATGAACTATTGGGTTGTCCCTGACAGTGTCAGCAAATAGGCCAGTCTGGGAGATTGGAGGGTTGAGAAAGCAAACTTTGTCAGTGTCTCTCATATGTAGCAGGTTAAGCCAGAAATGGTATTCCTGGGCCAAACGAGCGGCCATTGTCTTAGACAAGGACCATGTGGCTACTTTGGTACTCTCTGTGGTCTCTTTCAAGTCATGGACTTGGTAGAACTGGAGCATGGTGGTGTAAGCTTATGCATTCAGAAAAGCAGAACAAATACACACCTTGAAAATGAGGCATGGGCAATCCCATCAGGTGGGTATGCTTTGCAGACAAAGATTGACTACAATTGTCTTTTCCAACAGGAGAATTTCCATGTACCCCTGGATACTCTGCCCTCATCAAGCTCACTGCTATCAGTGGCACTCCAAGTGATTTGTCTCCTAAGCTGAATTGCCAGATTTCAGATTGCAGCTATGACAAAGCAGAACCTTTTGTATTATTACAATACCATTATATTCTAATGCATGCACATTATATGCAATGTAGCTGATTGTATTAACAAATAATCCTTGATTTAGTTTACTGTATGATTCATAATAAGGTTCATTGACTTATTTCAGAAAAACAACAGTTTATCTCTCCACAACTCTGACATAAAACCCAAATAGTTTTACAAATCATATGCATTTTATTCCTTTACCATTCAAAGTATTTGTTTAGTGTTTATGCTAGCTAACCTTATTTTATTAATTAGTTTTACAAATTGTATATAAGACAGACAGACAGACAGACAGACAGATAGATAGATAGTAATATTATGCTATGCTCATCAAACATCCAGTATTCCCACAGGATTTATACTTTACTGGTCTAAAACAATGGATTGGCTGTCATTTCTTCAACATATGCTGTATATACTCCTAAAACTAAATGGTGCATTAATTGAAATGCTTCTGCTTTCCTTGCCTGGAAAGACAACATTCACTAAAACAGATTTTATTAACCAATCTCAGAGACGCAAATGCAGGTAGCTGAATTTGTAATGAAGATAAAAAGTAAGGTAAATAGACTCTTAGGAGACGCTTTTATCAGAGGAGACGTACAGTACACTTATTAAAGGGGTAATCTCATGGGTTAAGCTGAGGTTAAGTGTCCTGCTCAAGGGCACAATGCTGATTGCTTTTAGCTCAGTCTATTTGGGTTCCAAAAAAGCAACCTCCCAGTTACCAGCCTTGAGGTTTAGCTCCCACAAAACACTAGAAAGCTGCACAAAGATAACTGGATAGCATGCTATGGTGTGTTTATTTATTGTGTGTGTGATTAACTCTGTTTTAACAACTGTTTTAACTCTGGTTTGACTAGACCACTTTTTTCCCCCACAGTATTTCTAAGAAAGAAAGAAAAAAGATCACAGATCCACACTTTTTGAACAGTGCTATTGATATCTGTAGATTAAGTTGTCTCCCTTAAAATCTAGTAACTGTTGGACTCAAGAATTCGTCAGCATTGTGACTCATCCTGAGTTTGTTCCATCTTATTTCAAGAGTGAAGTGAATGGAAAACCTAATTGAAGATCTCCAATGAAGGCCACGGTTCAAATTTAACAAAGTTTACTACTGCTAAAGACTGGATGAGATCACAAAGCAAGACAAAAGGCAATCTGGAGCATGATTTATATTTCGGCCATTGTCTGGCAGTTTGTTTAATACTGCACATATACAAAAGATTCAACGTGATTCAAAATAAAGTGGGGTGATTTGTTGCAAACATTCTAAGCCCAACTAAATAGCTGCAATCACCCTCATAGATCATTCGGAAAACAAACTGCCTGTGATATAATGGATGGCACCTTATTTCTGAGGGCCACTTGGGAAATTATGTTCACTCCGTGTGCCTCCTGACGGGACAGTGGAGCATATGGAGAGATGCAGCACAAAAGCTCCATGTTGTCAAGAGAGTTTCTTAGGAGCCAGCTGGAAGAAACATAGTTTACATGTCATTATGAAACCTGCGAAGTAAGACCATAATCAAGGAATCTTTCCACATGTGCTTACTGAGATAGAAGTGCTGGCAAAGTCTCCAATCTAAACAGGAGGGGGAAGAAAGTTATCTCTGCCAGGCAGTACACACACATGGACACGTTTACCAGCATTCCTGTCATCCTGAAGCACAGCGTAATCGCTCTCAGTGTATGGGCACATACAGACCTGGTACAATCAAAGGGGACTATAAATATCTGTAAGCTAGAATCAAGGCAAATCTTGCATTCCATATGTGTGCGGTGTGATTTGGTGGCTTTCATCTCTTTCAGTATGTAAATCAAGCATAAGTGGAATGTGCATTTCCATCGCAATCACTGCATGGTTGTTGTATACCACTTCAATTAAATGTTGTGCTTGTATTTCAATTTGTGATTTGCGAAACAATATGTTGTTAGTATGCTATTATTCCTTGGTCTATGCGATTGCAATCCAGACAATATCATTACCAACATCTGAACAGAAAAATAAAGATGATATTTCCGCATGTACTGTTGCAGAGAACTACCAATACACAGCAATCTCACAGCAAATAGTATTGTGGCTAATTAGAATTCATTTGTGCAATCTCATTCATACAAGGGGGAAAGACTGCTATGTAGACTGATATAGATTAATGGTATGGTAATAATGCTGTGAATAATGTTAAGTTTCTCAGACCAGACATTTTAATTCCTAAAGCCCGGCTCACATTGGGAGATTTTTAATAATCATAAACGATTGTAGCCTGATCAGACAGCACGGATATGGTTACCATGTCACACTGTAACATTTCAGTTGTCACATTGCCAGACTGAATGACAATGGAGACTCGCTAAACATGGACACGGAAGAAAACTCACCCACATTTTGAAGTCATCCGTCCGTGACCCGTGCCCTGACGTGATACCTCATGGAAAAAACAAACAATCTGTAGTGCAAATTTTTCCTCACACCATGCCTCAATAATTCATTCATTCATTCATTCATTTTCATTTCGGCTTAGTCCCTTTATTAATCTGGGGTCGCCACAGCGGAATGAACCGCCAACTTATCCGGCATATGTTTTACGCAGCGGATGCCCTTCCAGCTGCAACCCATCTCTGGGAAACATCCATACACACCCATTCACACTCATGCACTACGGACAATTTAGCTTACCCAATTCACCTATAGTGCATGTCTTTGGACTTGTGTGGGGAAACCGGAGCACTCGGAGGAAACCCACGCCAACACAGGAAGAACATGCAAACTCCACACAGAAAGGCCAACTGACCCAGCCGAGGCTCGAACCAGCGATCAGCGACCTTCTTGCTGTGAGGCGAACGTGCTACCCACTGCGCCACTGTGAGGCCCTGCCTCAATAATAAAACTAGAAAAAAAAATTGCCATTCACTTGATTTGAAATCCTGAAATCTTCTGACAACTTCATCTGAGGGAAAATTTGATCACAAATGGATTAGTGAGACCAGTAGGGGGTGCTCAACCTGCAGTCTGTGTGGGTTCTAACGCCCCAGTATAGTGAAGGGGACTCTATACTCCTCAGTGAGCGTTGTCTTTTTGATAAGACCTTAAACCAAGGTCCCGACTCTCTGTGGTTGTTAAAAATCACAGGATGTCCTTCGAAAAAGAGTAGGGGTTTAACCCCGGCATCCTGGCCAAATTTGCCCACTGGCCTCTGTCCATCATGGCCTCCTAACCTTCCCGTTTCATAATTGGCTTCATCACTCTGTGTCCTCTCCACCAATCAGCTGGTATGTGGTGTGCGGTCTGGCGCAATTTGGCTGCCATTGCATCATCCAGTTGGATGCTGCACACTGGTGGTGGATGTGGAGATTCCCCCCAATGTGTAAAGCGCTTTGAGTGTCTAAAAAAAGCGCTATATAAATGTAAAAAATTATTATTATTATTATTATTACTACTACAACTGTTGCAGAATTGCAATATCGCTTTTAACAATTCTAAAAACAGGCAAATGTTTATTTCTCTTTTTATCAAAACCTCATTTACATGATTGATGGGTCCTATTGTGTGTCCTCACAATGCAATTGGATAGAAAAAGTGTTTATAGGTCTGGTCGTCATGCCATTACTCTACCTGCAATATTTGCATTAGGTTTTGTGTGTTTATTATAATGTCTAGAACACATACATATTTAGGTATTTTAGAAAACATTAATCAAATTTGATTTAGAGCTTATTATGTCTATGTTGTAATTCTGCAACGTTGGGTCAGAGTGGTAGTCTGCTGCATTGTTCAGGGACAGGTGGAAATGGTCTTGAATGTGAACCTGTAAGTGCTCTGGGGACATACACGTGTCCCTTTTAGTACAAGTAGAGACTATAATAGGCCATTCAGACAGTGTTGTTTGAATGTAGTGGAATTTTGGTATGGCATTAAAATTGTCTGCAAAATCTGCTAAAATATAAGTGCTATATGTGTTATTCACATATTTAATAAGAATGTTCCAAACTTTTTAAGTTTCAGAATGCCATCAGTGCAGAAAGTGTATTCAGTGTGCAGGATGTGATTGCTGCAGTCCACAATGAAGAGAGCGATTTCGAAATGGATGCAAGTGACTCAGAGAATGAAGATTCAGGTGAAATGGACAAAGAAAACCAACAACCCATTGACTGTCCAGCCAATGAGGATGTGGACATCAAGCCCCAACCAAAAAAAAACACCATGCCCCATGACATGTTTCGCTGGTTAAAAAAAAAGTTTCAGTCCCAACACTGATTTTTCTGTTTTCAGAGAACATGACAAACCAACTAAATTTTATCCTAGGATTACAGACATCTTTAATGATTTCCCAAATTTGATGAAATCATGGCTGAAAATGGCAGTGTGAGCAGGGCTTAATGAAGCATTAGGATTCATGAGAAGTAATTTTGTTTTGACTGTTTGTTTGTGTTTGTTTTTGAATTGTATTTGATGCTGTTATGCTACTTCTAAAATATTATTTTATAAAAAGCACCTACACATGCAGATTGTCATGTTTGATCGAATTATCCCTATAAGCAGCAAAATAACCAGATTTCGAAACATTTGTAACATCCCTCCACCACTCATTTGCACAAAGTTGAGCGCATCTTAACTTTTTGATGTTTTCAGCACAAGTTCCACTCCTCTGTCAATCCCGCAATTCCCAGTACGTGCCTGTCGCTCAGCTCTAGAGAGGATGAATTAAAAACATCCGCTCAGTTCTGCGCCGGTGAATATCTACCGTAAGCATTTTCTTCCGAGCGATCCGTCATGATAAAAGAGATGTGCCTCACACATCTGATTCATAAAGACATCAAAAAAGTTTATCATTTCCAAGCAACTGAAACAGCTCTGGTATTCCACAAAAAGGAATGTCAGGAAAAAAAAAAAAAATCTATAGCATTTTATTATTGCTCCACCAAGCAGCACTTTAATAGCACACCTCCATCAGACACAAATCTCTCAGACCGACACACTTCTATCAGATATAATTCTATCGGATACTTTTCTATCACACATCTTTCCAGCAGATTTAGAGCTGATTAGGTCAGGAAATTGCTCTAAGACCCCATAATTCAACTTGATCGCATTTTCCAGTAGAGATGCTGACACCATGTATTGTGGTTCTCCTTATTCTGTTTTTGCTCTACTTTATCCTGATATTATCCACTTTAAGCCTTTAGCAATCTACTTTTCTTGCCCTTTCTTGTGTCTGTTGCCCCTGCCTTTTTAGTCCTTGTCTGTACTTCTCTGTGGGAGAAAACTTTCCCACTCAGGAAAACTAACTCTTAATTACAATGCCAGGCAGAAACTAATGGCGTCTGACGCAGCCGTCTCACTGATGTTCCTGGGAGATTGATAGATAACTGAACTGTAATTATCCTCCTCCCCCTCTTTTCTTTGCTGTACTTCTGCAAATATAAGCTTGTAGAGAGATGTCTGGGTTGAACAGCGGGAGCAGAACTTTTCCCAAGGATTTTGGTAAAATGTATGGCCTTGATGATGATGTCATATTTTAAAGAACAGATTTATGTGCTCATTTTTGCATGCATTTTACATAAATGAGTGAAAAAAAAACAAATTTATGAGTGGACTTTTATTTTAAGAACACAAAATATTTAGTGTTGATATAAGATTTGATAAAATTTTCAGATTTTTTAGGATAGGTTTTCTGCAGGTTTTATACATGTACATTTTAAAGAAATAATAAATGAGCTAAATTGACAGTAGGCACAAGATATCTTAATTAAAATTCTGAAGGGGACATTAGAAGTCAATATTGTATGTAAATGTACATTTATAAGAAGCAAATAATGTTTATTGACCTGAAAGTGCTCCAGTGTTTCTCTTTGTAGTAAAGAGAACTCTTCATCTCTGCAGCTCTCCACCAATCAGGCCAGAGTATAGTGGTAGAGTGGCCAGACGAATGCCACTTCTCAGAAAAAGACACATGACAGCCCACATGGAGATTGTCAAACTGTACCTGAAGGACTCTCAAACCATGAACACAATTGTCTGGTCTGATGAAACAAAGATTGAAGTCTAACCAGGCACTGCTCATCACCTGGCTAATACCATCCCTGCTGTGATGCATGGTGGAGCAGCAACAGTGAGGATGTTTTCATGTTGTCAGGATCCCAGCAATGTACAGAGACATCCTTGATGAAAATAAAAATCTGCTCCAGAGAGATCTGGACCTCAGATTGGGGTAATGGTTCATCTTTCAACAGGATAACGACCCTGAGAACACTACCAAGATAACAAAAGAGCGTCTATGAGAGAACTCTGTGAATGTTTTTGAGTGGCCCCACCAAAGCCTAGACCTCAACCCAATTGAATATCTCTGGAGAGATTTGTAAATGGTCGTGCAGCAATGCTCTTCATTCAACCTGATGGAGCTTGAGAGGTACTGAGAAGAAGAATTAGAGAAATTGTCCTAAAAACAGCATTTTTTTTTTTTTAATCAATTTGCTAAGATTTAAAACAAACACTTTTTTCACGTTGTCATTATGGAGTATTTTTTGAAGAAGTTTAAGGACAATAATTTAATCCACTTTGGAATAAGCCAAATCTTAACATGAACATGAACATTTTGACATGATAATCTGGCCTACTATGTGCTGAACTATTGATTGAAAATTTTCTGACAACTAATAGGGCTATTTGTACATTAACACTGTACAATAAGGGTCCAGTGAACAGCATAATTTAGTTAAACTCACAATGAAACTACAAAAGCATTCATTAATATTATGCAATGTTAATTTCTGAGTTAATGACTAATAATGTGTCAAAATTAATTAACTAGCATTTACCAAGTGAAGTTTATTTATAAACTAATTTTGAGAGGATCATGTGCTTGTGATTGTTCTTGGCTGGTCCCACATCAGCTCACGATTGATTATCCAATCAGATGATTCCCAACTCACTATAAATAGCCAGAGCTTTCTCATTTCTCATTCGTCTTAAAGAATCCCCCCCATCCACCCCTACTCCCTCTCTTTTCCAGATGGGCGACACGGCATCCCAGTGATTAGCACTGTTGCCTCACAGCAAGATTGTATCCAGTAAAGTTCCTTCTAAACCAGTTGACATTTCTGTGCGGAGTTTGCTTGTTCTCTCCGTGCTCGTGTGGGTTTTCCCCAGGTTCTCCAGTTTCCTCCCACAATCTAAAAACATCTAAGTAATTTGAACATACCAAATTGATATCATAGCCAAGCTCTTAGCGAGTCCACCTCTCCTCATCCTTCCTATATCTGTCATTAGCCAGAAATAAGCAGGGGGGAGTTCATCGAGATCTACCTGAGCTTAAACTCCCCTCTCGTCCTGCAAACGGAAGGGAGCCCAGGGCTCGAGGATCTCATAAGCTCAGGGCTCTCTCCCGGGACAGCATGTCAAACAAGCTTTATTATCAGTCATCAGCTAAGTGTAAACTCTTGAATGGGACTTTATTGTAAAGTGTTACCTAATGTACTTTATAATCAAACTGCAATTTAATTTGGTTGAAGCACATGTTTACTCTGAACATGTATATAAGATAAAGCAATACATTGAACATACTTATTTTTGTATTATACCTAAGGATTTTTCACAGCTTAGGTCAATATCTTAATACTATCTTATACAGTGATAAAATCTTCCGCAATTAATCAAGACAAGAAAGCAAAACAAGAAAGTTTGATACCTCCATAAGCCTACAGTATTGTGATACTCTTTTGTACCTATAGGCATGATAGTGGAAAAGATGGCTATTTATATTCAGTACTTCTGGATCTCTCTCTCCCAACCCCTCTTACTATGATGATTACTTCCATCTTCTCTCTCATACTCATTGAAACGCTCCAACAAAAGCTTTATTTTAACAGGACAGTGAACTCTATCAGCACGCAATGTGCTCGTGTAGACTGACCTCAGCAGAGCACTCCTAATAGTGGATTAACAGAGCAGCTAGGTAAATATGCCTTTTCATTCTCTCTGTTGCAGACATTCCTATTCTGAGGGTATAAAAGTCCTCAGAGTTTAATAAATCTTGGATCGTCAAACGTTGAGTCACCAGCCCCGTTTGTTTGATTTAAAGGTGACAGGTTTATAACACAGCCCTCCTGGCTTCGGTTTGAATGTGTCAACCATTAAACACAATCACAGATGAGTCATTCCCATTCAAATCAGAACGTATGACCATTTTGTTTTTAATATTTATTTTTCTTTAACTATATGTAAATGTATGTATGTATGTATGTATGTATGTATGTATGTATGTATGTATG
>CAIGQW010028834.1:742632-765132 GCA_903798125.1 Danio choprae
ATGTATGTATGTATGTATGTATGTATGTATGTATGTATGTATGTATGCATGCATGTATGAATTTTAGAATGCAACTTTTCAATATTTTTTTTGTCCATTAACTAATTAATTTACTAATTCAGGCACAATCCAATAATTTGCCAATGATCTATTGACAACATGAGAAATAAAAAGCTTATGTTCATCTAATAAAATGCACAAAGCAGCATAAATCAGGTTGCACACAAGTTTGTATGCACAGCAAGTCTGTATCTCTACTGATTAAACAACCTTATCAACCTATACAATGTAAACAAAAATCAAATTATAACCCTAACCCTACATTACAACGTCATTACTTGGTCTCATTAGAAGTTATTGTAACAGAAAATGTGTAAGTTTCATATAGTCTAAAGCTATTGAAGTACAATCTTAGGTGATATTTATTTTTTTAGGAAAAGGTTTCTGAAATGTGTGAAATTTTGGGAGAAAATGTGATCAAAGTGCCAAAATCAGTGTCACTTTTTGGAAGTCACTTTTTGGAAGCTGAAGTGTATATACAATCTGAAAGCTGAATACGCTTTCCACTGATTTTTATGTTTTTTAGGACAAGACAATATTTGGCTGAGATACAAAAAAACTCTCAAATTAAGTTTTTAGCAATGCATATTCATTTAAAAAATGAGTTTTTATAGATGTACAGTAAGAAAAGTGTAGATTTCATTTATGTTCTTTGGACT
This sequence comes from Danio choprae, assembly GCA_903798125.1. Classification (NCBI taxonomy): domain Eukaryota; kingdom Metazoa; phylum Chordata; class Actinopteri; order Cypriniformes; family Danionidae; genus Danio; species Danio choprae. The sequence goes on from CAIGQW010028834.1 coordinate 743,352, forward strand.
TATGCTATGCTTATGCTAGTTTGGGGACAAGTTATAGACCACAATCCCAGATTAAATAAGCTTTACAATAACATTAAACAGAAACAAAGCAAACAAGATACACAGTTTAACTTCACTAGAAAGTATCTTCCTGTCGCTGCTACATAATGCAGTTTAAATATAGCAGCGACTGAATGCTATCCTAGTGGAGTTACGAAAACAATGGTGCTTCCATAAATTTGAAAATTGCCCAGTGTGAACTTTAAATTTGTTAGTTTACTGTTTCTGTGGTTAATCACTGGATTATTATGTTCACCTGTGCCTGGTTTAGTTTCTCATCATTGCTTGTATTATTGCCCACTGTTTCAGTTCAATTTATTTATCATGTTGTGTTACTTCTGCAGTATTCCTCTATTATAGTGTTTAGTTTAAGTTTATTATAAATTAAAATGGTTGACTTCTGTTATTCATCCCGCTTCAACTGTCTCTTTCCCTATCAACTAATGCTGCCAAATGATGAGAAGTATAACCAAAACCAGTAACACTGTAAAGTACAGTACAGAGTGATGAATATAGAGCACCGGTGAACAGAAAGCTTCATGTGTAATAAAACAAATACACGACTGATTTATTCATCTGTGGAAAGTGCTTGCGCAGAATCTCAAAAAAAGCTGGTGCTTTTTATTTTTGTAAAATGTTGAGGAGTGTGCAAAGGTACCATGCAACCTCTTGAAATGGAACTTATTGAGTAAGTTTAGCTGTGCCAGTAAAATTATATATGGCAAAAGCATGATTTAAGACAGGACGTGGAGTTAAATTAGGTCAGTACAGTCAGTGTTATTATTCATGCATTCAAATGCAGTGAAACTTTGAGAAAGAAATTAATTGACTTCATGAAGCTGTCACAGTAATGGATTTCTCTATAATTAATTTTGAACTTACAGTTTAGCTTACCTAGCTCTCCAAACAGTAACCTCTATGGTTAATAAAGGCATATTTGAGTTGACAATAATGTTTTCAAACATTATTTCAAACACAAACAAAAAATAATATTAATAACCTACACATGTATCAACATTTTGATAAAAAAAAATAATAATAATAATCCAAATGCGTCTGCTTTTGTGGGCAGAAAAAAATACTCACAAAACCAATTCAAATATATATGGCATCACGGTGGCGCAGTGGGTAGCAAGCCTTGGCTGGGTCAGTTGGCATTTCTGTGTGGAGTTTGCATATTCTCCCCGTGTTCGCGTGGGTTTCCCCCACAGTCCAAAGACATGCGCTATAGGTGATTTGAGTGAGCTAAATTATCCGTAGCGTATGTGTGTGAATAAGTGTGTATGGATGTTTCCCAGTGATGGGTTGCAGCTGGAAGGGCATCCGCTGTGTAAAACATATGCTTGATAAATTGGCAGTTCATTCCGCTGTGGTGACCCCAGATTAATAAAGGGACTAAGCTGAAAAGAAAAAAAGAATATATATATACACTGAGAAATTAATCATCACAAAGAAGGAAAAGTGACTGAAATTCTCACAGTCTTGGTCTTCATTCCTCATAAATTCAGCTCAGATATGATAACCATGACGCAACAGTCCAGGTCAGCCATTCCTCCAGGCCTCTGTGAAATATTAATCACTTTAAAAGGAAATAAACATGAATGTTTTCATTTTTCAAAAGAACATTTATCAATAATGAATTCAAGCAGAGTTATCATTTCCACCTCTTCACATAACTTGCCAATTTGCTTAAAGGATCTGAGTTCAAAGGCCTTGAAAGAGTCAAAGTACAAAAAAAAAAAAGAAAAGGTGATTAAAAGAAATAATAATACAAAAAGGTGAAAAGCTATCTAGTCTTGATCAAGGTTGTTTCATCTTCTGGGAAGAAAAAAAAAAAAGAGCAAAGCTTCCCCTACATTTCAGCTCGCTCTCATCGGACTGAAACGAAAGAAAGTAAAGTTGTGTGATCTTGAAAAAAGGGGGAATCATCCATCAAAGCCTTTTCTTTTTAACTTAAAACAACAGTGGACTTTAATGAGGTTCTGAGGTGCTCAAAAGACACCACAAAACAAAGAAAGAACGCCGTTTCTCTTCTGAACTAATTCAGTCCCTCCTCTTGTCTAGTAGCTCATATAATGACTCCAGTGGCTCTTCCACTTTAACTAGTCCTCACTAAACCTCTTTGAAATGTCACCGCTTCAGCCTCTGTGTCTCTCATGGCTGCTGTGTGTGTTTTTGTGTGTGTGCGCGCGTGTACAGGTTTTGGTGGTTTATTATGTCAAATTCGTATAAAGGCAGGGGAATGACCTAAGCATTTCAAAGTTGAGATGATTTATGAGGACATGCCCTGTGTCTTAATTTAATACGCTAAAATACATATCTACAAGGTATTTTTACAATCAAAATTTGCGACAGGGTTCCTGTGAGTTAGGTTGGGTTAGGGGTTGAGTAAGGCATTATGATAAGTGGTTTTCACAGTTACAATATAACATTCTTTACACCAATGGAAAGTCCTTATAAACTATAAAATTTCTACATTTTTTGTGGAGTAAAGTAACAAAATACAAATACTCAAATTACTGTAACTGAATAGTTTTTTCTTAGGAATTGGCATTTTCTAAGTAGTTTTAAACATTGTTACGTTTACTTGAGTAACAATATTTTGTGCTCTATTGGTACTACTGTGCTATTTTCCTTAAAAATGCAGTCGTTACATTTTCAAATATGTTTTCAAGAGTTCACACTTAGCTGATGATTGAATATATAAAGCGAGTTTGCAATGCTGTCCCGAGAGAGGCCTGAGCTCATGAGATCCTCGAGCCCTGGGTTCACTCCCGTTTGCTGGGCGAGAGGGGAGTTTGAGCTCAGGTAGGTCTCGAGAACTCCCCTGCTTGTTAATGGTGAAATGCAAATTATGAATACCTATGGAGAGAAATGTTGCTGATTGATAGCTCGTCTATGATGTCGATTTGGTTTGCTCAATGTACTTATGTTACATGTTTTTGGCTTGTGGGAGGAAACCGGAGAACCCGAGGAAAACCCATGCAAACACGGGGAGAACATGTAAACTCCACACAGGAATGTCACTTGCCCAGGTAAGATTGGAACTAGTGACATATTTGCTGTGAGGCAACAGTGCTAACCACTGGGCCTCCGTGCCCCGTGAAAGGGGAGGAGTAGGGGTGGCTAAGACTAAGGTGAGAGACTGGTTATTTATAACGATTTAGGAATCATCTGATTGGTGGATCATGCATTAGCTAATGCGGGACCAGCTGCAGTCAATCATAACCACGTGCTCCTCTCGAAATTAGTTTATGAATAAACTTCACTTTGTTTGCTTGTTTTTTTTTCCTGGATGACCCGATCTCTCTCACTCATTTTCCTTGGCTTATTTCCTGCTTATCAGGGGGTCGCAACATCAGAATGAACCACCACACGCTGTGCTTCACGAGCTCAACAGAGTGGTGCCAACTGCTGGATACACATACAGTAGCTTGTTTAGTCAGGGTTAAAGTGCATAACCTAATGCCAGGGCTGGATTTCCCAATGGAGATTATTGGGAAGAAAAATGGCAGAGGGGAAGAAACATAGTCAATTCTGGAGTGTCTATTTAGGCATATAAGCGCAATAAGTGCAAATAGCACAACTTGTTGGCAGTAGCTATTTTTACGATGTCAGATCAATGTCAGATTGACATAAACAACACTACTGAAAATGCATTTTTGATAAACTCAGTTGCATAAGTAGTAAAGTGCACAATGAAATGTTTTGATGCGATCAATCATCAACTCAGTTTGAATCTACCATCTGCCAAACTAAAAAAAATAAAAAATAAAAAAATTCTCCTCATTGTGGGATCTGGACCTTCGTCTTCTGTCCATCTTTCAGCATGTTCTTCTGTAGACCGTGATGGCATAGAACAAGTGAGTTTAAAGCTAAAACAGTACATTGCCTACAATAAAAGTAAAGCTATATATATCTGTCAATAGTGTTTTTTTTTGGGGGGGAATGACTTTTCGCATAATGTTTAGTAAATGGAAATGAGATTATTTCCAAAAGCAATCTCATCGCAATTCCTAACATTTTTGATTCAGTGGCCAGATCATATTCATTTTTACAATATCATTTATACATTTTAGTACAATTTGCTCATCCCCCAATGAGGGTTAGTGTTAGGGGTGGTGTTTGGAGTTATAAACATAAATTAAATCATACAAATTAGACACTTTTCTGACAATATGTAAAATAGTTACATTTCCTCATGAGACTGAGCTGTTATTTCATAAACATTTTTTTGTATTATTATTAGAAAATATAATTAAAGTTTTGTACTAATGTTTTTTTGGGGGGGTTTAGAGGGGGGACACTTAAATATTTTACAAAATAATGTAAATGAAAAACTAAATTAGAACTTTCAATTTGAAACATATCGCAGTGCATGTGTCATTAAGTCTCTAGTTTTAACCTAGTAAAGTGATTATCTGCGTACTGCGCGCGTGTGTGTGAGAGAGGTAGAGCGAGTGACACAAAGATTTTGTTTAGTCTTTGTCTGCTGTGGCTCCATATGCTTACAAAGGTTAATGATGTGCTAAAGCAGTGCCCTGTGCAATCTCATGCCTACTGTCTTATAATTATTCTGATTTATTGTGTCATACATTAACAGTATTACAGAGTGAAAAAATGCGGTGTTGACATTAAACTTAACATCATTTTTCTCAGTTTCAACATCAGTGTTATTAATTGGTGCACATTTCCGTAATCCTGCACATATTGTTAGTTTATGTCAGTTTATATACTTAGAAACACTGAGTGTCACAAAACGCTGTGTTTTGTTGGCAGGATTTGTAGGATTTGTTTATTTTAATGTAAAAGCACCCTAAACTAAACCCTAAACTCAAAATAAATCGTATAGAATTTGAATTATTCATCATTTCAAATGTAAAGATTTTGAAAATATTCTTTAATATTTGAAAGTAATAAAAGTAATAAAGAAATACTCATTCAAAAGCCGTATGGTCTTAGCTATATTTTGAACTTTTAATTAAAATGGAATACAATTACCCATTAATAAAATTTACATTCATTTAACATTGTATAGGCGACGCGGTGGCGCAGTGAGTAGCACAATCGCCTCACAGAAAGAAGGTCGCTGGTTTGAGCCTCGGCTGGGTCAGTTGGCATTTCTGTGTGGAGTTTGCATGTTCTCCCCGTGTTCATGTGGGTTTCCTCCGGGTGCTCCGGTTTCCCCCACAGTCCAAAGACATGCGCTATAGGTGAATTTGGTAAGCTAAATTGTCCGTAGTGCATGTGTGTGAATGAATGTGTATGGATGTTTCCCAGTGATGGGTTGCGGCTGGAAGGGCATCCGCTGCGTAAAACAAATGCTGGATAAGTTGGTGGTTCATTCCGCTGTGGCGACCCCAGATTAATAAAGGGACTAAGCCGAAAAGAAAATGAATGAATGAATTAACATTGTATACTCATTAATAATAATAACAATAATAATAATACACATTATTATTATTATTATTATTATTATTATTATTATTATTATTATTATTATTGTTTTGTTAAGTAAACCTAGTCAAAATATGTCTTCTGAAAAAGAAAATCATAATTATACATGACTCATTTTATTAGCTACATTATAAAGAGAAAAAATAAAAATGTACTATTTTACACAACAAACGATCAAATTGTTACACTTCAATCTTTAGTCCAGACTTTGCACCATATACATGTATTAAAGAAAACTATGTAACAATGGTGATAACAGTAACACAAATAGCAGTAGTAGCATTTTATTACAAGCAAAATGCAGACTAGTAGTAAATGCAGATAGTAGTGTCAAGGTTGCTTCAAGTGACAAAAAATGCTAATATCAATCTGTGATGTCTTTCAGCAGAATGGAAGTATATGTGAACTGTATGTGCTGACAGAATGAGTAATGAGAAGAATCCTGAGAAGTGTCTGCATGAACATCAGCCCAGCTGGCTTTACTCACCCGACTGCTCAAGACCAGGACAAACACAATTAGTCAAATCTGAGGCGCCGCTGATGAAGAAAAACACAGATCTATTTTCCCAAACACAGCAGAGGGCAAATCGTGGCACAACTGGGCATTAGAGGAATAAAATTTAGGCTTTAGTGTCAACTTTCTTCTGGCTGATTGGATCTGTTCTATGGCCCCAGCCAAACCTGCTTTCAGTTCAACAAGCTCAAGTTAACTAGACTGCCAAACACTGCAGGGATAAACAGATTCTATAAGCTGGAATTTTCAGAAGAAGAAGAAGGGCTTATAAACTGGAGTGGTAGAGGTCACTTAAGCAGCAAAAAGTTATATTAAAATATATTTTTATATATTTTTCTTATATGTATTTGATGATCTGCTGAAAGTCTTGATTCTGATTGTTCTGATTCCATCAATTTGGATCATCATTGGAAACTAATATGCTTGCCTTAAACATTAGTTATTACCATAGTTGCTCAGTGACTGCTGCTGAAGCCTTCACTCTTCTGTGTGACGTTGAGGACGCCAGCATATGCTTCACCAGAAAGCCAATGTTGATCATTGATCATTGTTAAACAGGTCAGGTGTCCAAAATTCAATGTCTAGCCAGCATCTAAGGACAACATTATTTTGATGTCCAATACCGACGTCAAATGATTTTAGGTTGTGTCGGAAAGTGACCAAAGTCCAACGGCGAACCAAATTCTTAAACCAACGTCATATTGACATCAAATACTGACATTTATTCGTCAGGTATGGCAACCAAAATCACACGTCTGATAGACGTCAAAGTGGTAACATCCACACAACGTGAAGCTGTAACATCATTAGATGTTGATATTTGGTTGTTTTTAAGTTGTTGGAAAGTGAACAAAATCCAACATCTGTCTGATGTTGGACACTGATGTCAGTTTGACGTTGGGTTCTGATGTCAACCCTATTTTCATTTCCACTTAAAAATGCAACGTCCCACGACGTTGGGGTACAACATCAATCTGACGTCATGTTGACGTCCTGTGCCTGCTGGGATAACACACACTATGTTTCTTGTGGACACTTTTTATATCTGCCTGTGACTGTTTCAAAGTGGAGAGATCTAACACAAGGGTGCCCAAACTCAGTTCTGGATTGGCCAATATCTTGCAGTCTTATATCTAGTGTGTTTTATTTTATGTATATTTAGCTTCATATTTTATTCTTACTCTGTTGGTGGGAATGGAATGGTTCAGTACGGTTTGGTACAGGTCATTTTTGGCTTTTCCACTGTGATCCTAGTAGTACCTGGTTATTTTAGTACCACCTCAAGTGAGGTTCCAAGCGAAACATTCCAAAATGTGAAGTATAAACATTGCTGGTCACTTATTGGTCTGAGAGAATCATCATTACCAGCATCATTGGATTTGCAAGACAAGACACAAAACTCATAATATTTAAACAGTCAGCATTGAGTCATATTGTTTGTGCACAAGTCTAAACCATTTTTATACCATCACACAGAAAAGACACTTGAAATGCCATTAAGAGGTCTAGACATTATTTTTGTTTGTAGCGAAGGAGCAGATTCGGTGAGAGCAGGATGGGATGTTTTTCAGAAAGTCATGGCATTTCACTATAAGTAATACTAAACTGCAGTGGAAATGCAAACCAAACCAAAGCGAGCTGAGTCGTGCCAAACTGTACAGCATGGTGGAAAAGTGGCTTTGTTTGCATTGTCTTCTAATTAGTAACATGTGTTTAATTTAGTTCCCTTGTCTAATTCTGTGAGTATACACTTCATGTTTTGTTCATACAGTGCCACACAATTTAAGAGAACCTGGTCTGAAAGCCACTGCAGTGACCAAATGTCTCATAAGCATAAAGAATCAAAAACTGAACTTCCCTGAATAGCATGTTTTGTAGACATAGGTCATGGTCATGATCTGGTCAGGAAGTGTCATGGTTTTCTGCAGAATGCGGGCCTTATATCAAACTGCATGACAGAGTGAATGCAAATGTTCTCCAGAAACTCACTGAGTAACATGCAGTTTCTTCTTTGCATTCATCATCCAATCATTCAGATTCACCTGTAGAACACACACATTGTGTTAGAAACTCTCATATGCTTTACATGTTTGTTTATATAACTGCTATTTTCATCTATAATAATCCATTTTTTGCATCTGGTTTAAATACACTATGAACAGCAGCTACGCTAAATATTTTCTTTATTTTCTATTTCCACCTGGGGATACTCATCCCGAGGCCCCTACAGACTATGCAGTGCCATTGACGCAATCCTAGACCTGTGAAGAGATGATCCAAAGGTATCCTGGACCAGGCCGTATCCCGAGCTGATGCTGTGGTGGACATGGAGGAATGGAGAGCATGAGACTGATTTCTGGAAGGCCACAGTGACAAACAAGTCTACGCTTGATCCTGTGGGCCAGCCTGACCTCCTGCAGCTTCCACGATGGACATCCAGCTTCCCCAGCCTCCGGTGCCTAGACTGCAGCTCCACACTGGAAGTTTGGCCAGAAGAAAAAATAATTGTGCCCAACAGAGCCTGGTTTCTCTTGAGTTTTTTTTTTTTTTTTTTTTCCTTCACTTTGTCAATTGGTGAAGTTTTTTTCCTCGCCACTGTTGCCACTGGCTTGCTCGGATCGGGACTTGTGGAGCTGCGCTTCGGTGGATTTGCTCTTTAGTATTTGAACTTTCAGCAGTGAAACCTAAACCACACTGGACTGAACTAAACTAAACTGAACTTCAACTCTGAAATCTGGACTTTACTAGAACATGTTAAGCTGCTTTGACACAATCTCCATTGTAAAAAGCGCTATATAAATAAACTTGAATTGAATTGAATTGAATTCAGCAAATTTCACGCAGGACAACATGCCTCTTCACACAGCAAAACAGGTAAAGCAGTTCCTTGAAGCTGAAAACCCTAAAATAATGAAAAGTCAGCCCTAAATACTGATCTAAACCTGTTTGAAAATCTGTGAAAAATTATTGGTGACAAAACTATTTCTGAGAAACCCACTACAGTAAATGAACTTTAAAAGAGACAGAAGAAGAGTGGATCAAAATCACAGCAGAGTAGAGAGAGAGAGAGAGAGAGAAAGAGAGAGAGATACAAGAGATGTCATAAAGCCACTACATCCGACCAGTTTTATAAATGTAAAAACACTTGGAAGTAGCATCTTAGCCATCAATCCACATTTTTCTATATTACCTCACAGCATGACACATAGTACAATCACCCCACATCATGTGACGAGCAGGTGTTTAATTTCTGTAAATTTAACCAGTGTTGCTCTAACTTACTCTATAATAGTGTCATGTGACCCCTGCGGCCTGTCATGATGAAGATGAATTCGGCTAGAAAAGTCTCAACAGATTTTCTTTCCCAATAAACTGGTTTCATACAAAATAATTGTGTTGGAGGTGAAGGATTGGGAAAAGTCTCTTATCGAATGAGGGAATTTAACAGATTCCCTGTTCAATCCTGACACGTGTGCATTGGTGAAAACAGTTTTCTGTACATGTTTCTGTAGCTATTTTTAGCCGCTCCACTAAATGCAGAGCAAACTTCAGTTCTAGAAGCTCACTCTTCATTATGGTGTTTTTACAGCATTCTGTGCTTCGAAAGTCTCAAAAATTCAGAGGTGAGGACAATTATTTACTCTAATTTGGCAATTTTATTCGACACATGCACACACTATGGCAGGAGCTGGCTTTACTATGGGATTTCTTTCTCCCGCAAGGGAAAGAGAAGGACAGTGAAGGCTAATCCACCCCTGGGAAAGAAATGATAATGCAGTACACACTGCCAAGGTCCTCTCTGTGCTTGTCTCACCAGGAATGATGAATGGAGGAACACAGCGAAAGCCTCATCAGTGATAAACTAACCTGAGCATGTAGAGATGTAGCCAGATACCCAGAACACAAGGACAAGGCCGCTGTGTCACAGCTTCACAGGCTGAAATGTGTTTACCATGCACAGCGGGTCGCTGGATACGCGATGAGATCCGACAACAGCCGCATATAGGACTTCTGTGAAACAGGAGAGAGAATATGAGCCTGAATAACAATAGAAACTGGCAGCACACTGTAATGTGTATCCGTTACCTCATATTAAATTCGCCTTTCTGCAACTGCTAACAACTAATTATACCACCCATACAATTTCCATGTTTAATTTGTTGCGCATTGCAGTTTATTTAGCATTCAGTGTTATGTGGTGTTTATTTTTATTTTTTCTTTCGATTAAAATAAACATAACCAGATACCAACATGTAAAAATATAAAAACATATGTATATTAAAGTATTTAAAAACAATTACAGACTTATGTTTATTCCAGTGAGCCTTCCATAATTTATCTCGGCCTACAATTCAACCTAATTTAGCAATACATGGCAATAAAACAATGATCTACAACATACTAAGGATGTGATAAATTATCTTAGTAATGTTTGGACAAGTTAAAAAAAAGTCATAAACAACAATCATGCTAGCAACATGTTAATCATGGCAGCACATAGAAAATACCTACACACTAGCAAGACTTAAAAATATATAGTTATTATTTTTTTTATCTAGATTAACAATACTGTGTTTTGACCTAATTTCACATTTGATGTGTTGCAAGTTAGCAAGAACCAATAATATCAATTATCAGAAAATTCACAGTCACATTTCTGATGAGATGAAAAGAGTCATATTTGGCAACGTAAGCCATGCCATCATGGTCATTCTCATTCCTGGCAAGTCAAATTTATATATATATTTTTACATTTAATTTGAATTAAAGTGAACTGCTGTGGTCATAAAAAAAAAGTCTGACTTGATTAATATATAGCAGACAGTTTTTGCAGCCTAGTCTTTCCTTTACAAATTAATTGTAAAGAAGGAGTTGTAATACATCACAACCACGTAATCTCTGGATTGTAATTAATTAAAATTCACTACAACTAATCATTTATTTTACATATATACTAATCATGCATCCATTTAATCAAAATAATTGGTTCATGCAGACATGCGCTGTTTGAGATGTAATGCCAAGTCAGCCTCGTGATGAAAATGTTGGACGACAGATTAAAAGCATTGATCAGACTGAGGCATTGTTATGAACAGTTATGAACAACTCAGTATATCATAAACTGGTATAATAATAATAATAATTATAATAATAATAATAATAATAATAATAATAATATTGTTTCTTTGAGAATAGAATGACTTCATTTCCATGCTGGTGTCAAAATGTAATACCAAAACGACATCTGTATGTCAGTGGATGGATATCAGCAGGGACACGCTTATTTGCATTGCATTGTGTGAATTCACTAGCAAGCAAAGCATTTAATTTTATTTTGAAAGCTGAACAGACAAGAACATATTGCCGCTGTTGCTTACCGCTTTCGATAACAACTGCTCCGATCACTCAGCATAACATTAGAAATAACTAACTCCAGCAGCACATCACCACTTACTGTAACACTCTAGGCAACTGAAAACTCCTATTAAATAATAGAAGAATCTCTCTCTCTTTCTCTCTCTCTCTCTCTCTCTCTCTCTCTCTCTCTCTCTCTCTCTCTCTCTCTCTGTGGTAAGTGTGTGTATGCAAGACAGTACTTCTTGTAATATTTTATAAAGTCTTGGGAAAAATTTGCAGGCAAATAAAGCCTAATCAGGGACAAGTGCTGCGAATTAGCTATATGCTACTGTATATGAACTATGTGCATGGCCTTGTTTGTCTCTGTATTATTGTCCCCCTTAAATTAAAAAAAAAAAAAAAAAGGATTCTTGAAAGTCCTGTAGGTCAAGTATATATTCCTACTGCTCAGAGACCTCTGAATGAGAAGGACTTATGCTTACTGCAAGTAGGTTGGGCTGTGGCTAGTAGGGTTATGGCTGCGATTCGTGAGAATATGCATCATATAGCATAATTTTTGTGCAACAATTATCAGGATCAATCATAGGGCAGGACACAAATGTCCTACAACTTTTACATCCATATAGATAGTTAGTAACTTTCAAATATGACCCATAAGAGGGTTTTTTTTTTATTTTTATCGTGTCTCTACTGCAAGTAAGACACAATACCATTGTGTGCTTTTATCAATGCTAAAACTCATGAATGGTGTATCTGTTATAATAGACAGGACTCAGGCTGATGTTAGAACCAAACAGACGGGCTTATTGAAAACAGTGAGATCTAGATGACATGGGATGGATATTTAAAGTCTATGGATTACCAGAGTTATGGAGGAGAATGGAGATGACGGGATTTCCAGGAGCTGGTTTGACAAAAGGAATAGCAGCTAACACAACACACACTGGAACAAGGGGAGTAGACGAAGGAGATTGGGAACACTGGAGCAGATTAGAGTCTTCAGAAATGTGAAAATGAGTCCTTATCCATAATGGAGACCAGACAGTGAGTGAGTGGGAATGGGGTGCTTGTATCCAGAGAGGTGCTGATTGCGGAATGGTGATCAGGTGTGGGATTGGGTTCATTGACTAGGGGGAGAACCTGATGTATTTGTGACAGTATCTCCATTGGTAAAGCATTTTGCTGTTATTTGTACAACAAGCCTTTGATTGCAGAGAATGCATTCGTTGATAAAATGTGTGCCTTCAATGAACCGCACATCATGTTCCAAAACCTCTGTCAAATGCATACATGTGGATTTCAGCGTTGTGACACTGAAACTGGAACATAGTGGGTAAGGGACCATCTATAATCCATACACTGCATTTAAAAGTACCTGCATTTTAAATCTGGAAGAGGACACTTAACTTTAAGATGTAAGTCCAACTGTAGGACATAATAAACTGCTTGCACAAACAACCTATTTGGCTATTTTTCAGTAGAAAAAAACTCTCCCTGGACAACACCTTAAACACTTATTATGGTCTTCTATCTATTCCTGAACAACGTGTGCAGTGTGGCAGAATGCACTATCCTGCTGAAAAAAAAAGATAAAAGAAACAAAAAACAACAACATCCATTGGGAACACCATTGTTATGAAAGGGTGTACCTGATCTGCAACAGCATTCAGGTTCGGGCCAGGATTTTCCCAGCAGAACATTGCCTAGAGCATCACATCCCCTCCGCTGGCTTGTCGTCGTCCCATATTACATCCTGGTGTCATCATTTCCCCAGATGCACACATACACGGCTGTCCACTTGCTATAAAACAAAAGAGTGGAAAGCAGACCCCATATGTGCTCTGATTGATCTAATTGGTCATTAAAGGTGCCATAGAATGAAAATCAAAATATATACATAGGCATAGATGAATAATAAGAGTCCAGTTTATGGAAATTACATACCATGAGCCTCAAACCCCATTGTTTCCAAATTCTCAAGTAAATCCCGCTAGTGTAAAATCCCAGTAAAAAAACTACAACAAACAACTTTAGTAACTGATTCATTATAATCAGATAAACATTACATTTTCAGAGATTGTTGTATATAGTTGTAGCACTTCATTCATATATCCACCAATGCTGATTTTACTTTCTTTTGATAACTGATAATATTAGCGACTGACTGACATTATAGACCCAAATTGAAGTTTATGCCAATTAAATTAATTTGTCAATAACATTGACGAAATGGCTTAATAATCTTGGACCAAACACTTTCGATAATACTAAATGAGATTGTACTTTCAAAATAATGTACAAAGACATGGTCAGTGTTCAGTTAACCGTTTGATTATTATTAGTATATTTCTAAACAGCAATGATTACAGCAGTCCTAATGGCTTATGTTATGGGCGCTCTAAAAGAAAATGCTCAAGTTGAGTTACAATCATCTGCATTTGTTCCAAGCTAATGAATTGAGTCAGATGTGATCCATTTAGACTCCCTCAGTAACGTTCACAGCCTTGATTACTGCAGTGATTAGCATGTTTTAGACAGCTCTTCTCTTTGAGACAAAGTGCTTGGCTGGAATGCCATGATTCAGCAGATTTACAAGAACACAGCACCTTTGGATGCTGTAACTAACTAACTAACTAGCAAAAATGGTTGAACCAATTGACAACATAATTCCATTTTGATTAAACCAAGGAGGTGAATATAGCGAGGGAAAGCTGTCCATTAGTAGTTCCATTAATCTCAGCGGTGTCCTTTATTGATCCAAAAAGCAGCTTTCGAATTGCAAACAGAAGTAGTGTTAAAAACTGCTTAATTGTTAATTGTTTATTTGTTTGTTTGCTAGCTTGCTTACATAGGTAGTTTGTGAACAAAATATAATTACCATTCAATTTAACTGATTTCTGTAACTGTAACATATTTAAAATGTAACAGGTGTGCTGCTTAATATTAAGTCTTAATATTTTTTTCCAATATTTCATTCATTCATTTTCTTTTTTTCGGCTTAGTCCCTTCATTAATCATGGTTTGCCACAGCGGAATGAACCACCAACTTATCCAGCATATGTTTTACGCAGTGGATGCCCTTCCAGCTGCAACCCCTTTACTGGGAAACCCATACACTTTCATTCACATACATACACTGTGGAAAATTTAGCCTATACCCAAATTACCTATGTCTTTTGACTTGTGTGGGAAACCGGAATACCTGGAGAAAACCCACGCGAACATGGTGAGAACATGCAAACTCCACACAGAAATGCCAACTGACCCAGCTGAGGCTCGAACCAGCGACCTTCTTGCTGTGAGGTGACAGCGCTACCCACTGCGCCACACCTTTCTGATATTTATTTATTTATTTGTTTATTGACTGATTTATAATTAATTAATTGACAATTAATACCATTTAAGATGCTATTTTGTATCATTACAAATTATGCAATTATTTAATCAATAATCTAATGAGTCAATTCTTGTTTTCAGTCTTATCCTAGTCTGCATTCCATGCCAGAAGACTGGACCTGCAAAACCAACAATATGAGTCAAACAGAGAGATTAATATGGATTTCCTTCAGCATTTTTCTTTCACCTCTACCATCTCATCTGCCAGCACTGTCAACACTACATCTTCTCCTATCATCTCTAGCTCTCTCTGCAGAAGAATGAAATGGCTTCTTTACAAAAAACATTTTGTAAACAAGTTGATGAATTAACATGTTGTAAATCCAGCAGCTCTAATCTCTAACATGGCATCACTCATTACCCATTATAGATCAAATAATATGATCATTATTAAGCTGTAAAAACAAAAAAAGTAAGACATAATCTTATACATATTTGAGAATATCAGATATTTCACAGTATAATTAGGAAGCTTGTCAATATTTGCAGAAAAATGTAAAAAAGAAAAAAAAAAACAATACAAAAACATAAATCGATGCTGAAGGTTATTAAATGATAAACTTGACGCATCACCCGAAACTTTAATGTGATGTATTCTAAATAACATTACAAAAACATGTTAAAACATATTATTGTAATGGTTATCAGCGGGAGTGCCCACAAGAGCCACTAAAAGTCACTCTGGACATCTGTATACACTACCTGCTATCAACCTGGACTACACATCCCATCAAGCATTGTGCTAATAAACCTCTACAGATGATATCAATCATGACTCTGCCAATTACACACACACACACACACACTGACTACTCACACCATATAATCTCCATTCACTCACTCATGTATAGTGTGCATCACCAAGTGTTTTGCCTAGTTTCCTGGCCCTATGTTTTGCCTTTTGTATATTTGGCTGTTTTACTGATTACTGCTTGTTTGCTGCCTGCCTTGACCTTTGCCTGTTTTCTGGAATGTTCTTGTGGATTACCTTTTTTGCTCCTGATTATAAGACCATCCCTTCTTTAATAAAGCTGCATTTGAAACTGTCCTCTGTTGTCGCACACAATCACTCACTCACCTGTCCCATCTTTCCACAGGCATATCCTCCTCTTCCTATGGTCATAAATTATAGTACCCCTTAAAAGTGTCACTCTTCTCAAATGTCTTGCTAACTAGATATAAGCCAGAAGAACGTGCATAGGTACTGAGAGACGACATCATCCATCCAGTGACCTCCATCCTCTGCAGCAGTTTACAGCCCTCAGAAGTGGGCTGTGGAAGAGGGAGTACAGCCATAGATATACCATGCTCCATCACCCAGTGTAATACGATTAAGAGAATACTCTGATTAAGAGTCTACCATGTAAATGGCGATATTTTAGTAATTTAATCCTATTAAGGTCATAGTCGAACTAAACAGAAATCGAAATAAGACGTGGAGTATGAAGATTTTAGTCACATTATTAATCTTAATCAAACCTTAATCAAAGTATTACCGTCATGTAGGACTTGTCGCTGCATTTTGCAACAGGATAGTCTATACACACATGGCTGTTTGACCCAACATTATGAAGCTGCACCTACAGAGTCAGTGAAGGACCACAGACACACACATGACGAAATGTGGAGGTTTTTTTCTCCCATTCAGAATGCGGTATAAAATTCCATTAAAACAATACTCTTCCAACAGTTCATAGTTGCATCCAATATTTTGTTTGTCACAGGAAGCATGCATGAAATGTTCCCGAATGAAAGTGAAAGTGCCAAACTGCAGTTAAAGTCGACAAATTAAAAATTTTCTAAACAAATTTCCTAAGCTTTAGCAGGGAAACAACACTGTAACACAAGACACCACACTTCTTTTGGTCAACACAAAGCAACTGCAAGGCCCTCAAAAGCACTGAAATAATAACCACTGCTGATGGCACAAGACTAATCTGCTTTCAAAATCAGATGAATTAGTAGAGGGAATAGGCAAAGAGAAATTAAAGTGTCATGCAAATCCTGACTAGGTTAAACAGGATCAGTTGTGGGCCTAGATAAATTAGGTGGTCGTTAATCAAATCATGTGCTATAACATGTAAAACGGGATCATGAAAGGAACATTGAAAAAGCAACTCATGTAAAAACTTTAATCATATTAGTGCCTTAAGGCAAATGATTACTGATGTCCATGTAAACGTAGTCACTCTCTACCCTCTGCATATGTGTACTGTACGCTCCTCACCATCAGTCACTACCTGGTCTCGACTTTCAAAAATTACATTTCATATGGATTTACTCCAGCAATTCTACTTAAGTGTCTTCATTGTTGCTTCCCTTGTGGTCCTCTCCATCGTGTCAATTTTGTCCTAATGTGATCCTTGTCAGGACAGAAAACAAGTGATTTATTTATTATTATTTTTTTTTTATTAATTAATTAATTATTTTTTTTCCAGGTTTGAGTCTCCTTTGCAAGAGCTGTAAAATGAACTCTGGGTATTTTGCATCTTACTCAGTGACAGGCATAACGGATGTACATACAACATTTCAATTAATGAATGGTTACATTATGTGTGTGAAAATAAGGACTTAATAGCCCCACATTAAACGGCAATGACTCCTGGCATTAATCCATAAACTCCTGGCCAGCATTTCCTTCAGTTCTGATGGATGTTTAGTCTATTTGTCATAATAGCATCGTTAAAAGGCTGTAATCCTCTGATGGGATTTGAGCTATTTTGATGTATAACACAGGCGTGTTTAGATCTGATTTCCCTATCCAATTAAAGTTTGCCTGCATGAGCCAGTGGAAGAGGAAGTGTCTCTGATTAGAAAGGTGCTCCGCTGTAAAATCCATATTAAACTTCAGTGTTCTCAGCTTATTTCCAGACATGAATGTGAGTTGTGCTCATACTGTACCATCTGCACCCAGCACTGTAATCAAGAGCCTATGAATTTAGATGAGCCCTTAAAAGTTTTTAAATTAGGCTCAGGTGTTTGTTATGATGATATTTAATGAAGGAAGCCAGATGATGATTAAATAGGAGGAGGAAAATTATTTTATTGTTATTATTTATTTGTTTATTTATTTATTTAATCCAACAACAACAACATCATCATTACAACTGTGTGATTTGTATCTGTGCATCTTGTACCAAACAATGCAAACTTTTACATGCATGTTCCAGCCAGGATATTTCACTTAAAATAATAAAATGCACTAAAATTAAATGAACCTCAAGTGGTTTAAAACTTCCGCTGAACAAAAAAGGGGTATTTTGAAGTTTGGGTTAGGGTATGTTGGAATCAAATATCCATTATTGGATCCATAATTGGGAAACCAGTAATATTGAAGTCAATGGTTTGCAGTTTCCAGCGTTTTTTTCCCAAAATTATAATTTGTGTTCATCAGAAAAATGAAACTCATACAGGTTCCCATCCAGAAGACAGAAAGCTGTTTGCCTCTCTCGTTATTCATTTACCTGCTACAGTGCTAAACAGCCAGGGATGTAGATGTAGGCTAGATGTAGGTGGAGTTTAGTTACACTGATTAATAATAAGCACACATTCACGATTGTTTTATTAGTTTAAGATTAGCTTCAATGTTAGCTGCTTTTAGTCTAATGCTGTGAATGTTTAAAATGTATAGTGATATTTCATATGTGAAACAATCAAGGAAATTGTGATTCCTCAATTCATTCATTCATTCATTCATTTTCATTTCGGCTTAGTCCCTTTATTAATCTGGGGTCGCCACAGCGAAATGAACCGCCAACTTATCCAGCATATGTTTTACGCAGCGGATGCCCTTCCAGCTGTAACCCATCACTGGGAAACATCCACACACTCTCATTCACACACATACACTACAGACAATTTAGCTTACCCAATTCACCTATACCGCATGTCTTTGGACTTGTGGGGGAAACCGGAGCACCCGGAGGAAACCCACGCCAACACAGGGAGAACATGCAAACTCCACACAGAAACGCCAGCTGACCCAGCCAAGGCTCGAACCAGCGACCTTCTTGCTGTGAGGTGAACGTGCTACCCACTGCGCCACCGTGAGGCCCCAGTGCAGAATCAAGATGCCAAAATTCAATCTGAAAGCAAAAAGGTAGAGAAAATGCATACGAATAAAAAAAAAAATACAGAAAACTGTTACTAAACGTGTGGGTTTTTTTTTGTGTTATTAAAGGTCCTGTGCAAAATAAATATATATTTTTGACTATATATTGACATTTAAATGTTAGTTTCAGTTTGTTAGTTTTAAGGATATCTATTAGATAGTGTGCTCCAAAATTTGCGTTTAGAAAATATAAAACTGATAGCCAAATTAAATAGCCAAAGCTTGCAATTTGTCACTTCTGCCTAAATCGTTCAATGCTTTTTTCACGTCACCTCATTTGTCATCAAATCTTGACCAATCAAATGCTCTCAAGTATCTGACATGCCCATTCTCCTTCAAGATGTTTCCTAATTGCTTTTCAATTGATGCGCTTAAGCTCAACCACTCTCATTGGCAGAGCTGTGATGAAAAAACGAAATGCTATTGGCTGTTTCTTTAAAACGGGAGAAGCTACTCGGTGGGATGTTTTTTCTCTTCATTTTTCAGTTGAGATTACGTCAAACATTAAAGGCTTCTCATTGGCTATCATGTCATTCAATTTGACTAGCATTGACTTAAGGAGAGCTTTTGAGTGGTGCAACTGAAGTAATAATTTAGTTACAAACTAGCTAGTAGTTACTAAGCCTCTTGTGTAGATTTTACATTACAGTTTAAGCAAGAGCTTATCAGCTGGTGCAACCCTACACTGATGAGTGCACTCAGTGCCGAGTCATATAAAATGTTTACAAGCTGTTTGACTGATGTCTTCCTGTGGTTGAAACACTGATTACTGATTACCTGCGCATGAGATGTGATGTTCATTCATGTTTATCTGGTGCTTTAACTAGAATCCTAAAGAAGAAATAATGATTATGTTCACCTGCCAGTCAAATCAGTCATTTGAGCTCATTTGTGCATAGAGTGATCTATCACAACAGAGTCAAAACATCGTTTATTCCATGAATTTCCTGGTGAAATGTACTGAATATTTGTTTTTATTTATATATTAGTCAAAACTTTGTTTTTTATTAAATGTATCCTGTGATTGTTAGACGTGTTTTGGAATACCCAGTATATGTAAAGTGGCGTTTTATTCAAACGGAATCATCATAAGCTAAAAGAT
This sequence comes from Danio choprae, assembly GCA_903798125.1. Classification (NCBI taxonomy): domain Eukaryota; kingdom Metazoa; phylum Chordata; class Actinopteri; order Cypriniformes; family Danionidae; genus Danio; species Danio choprae. Next base: position 763,329 of record CAIGQW010028834.1, read on the forward strand.
CAAACTTTGTATTTAAGAATTGATATCGATCGGTAAAATTATAACATATAAAACTGCCATTGGTTGTCGTCCAGTACGACTACATGCAGTAAAACACAACTTTTACTTTTTTTTCCCTGATGTTCATTGACATATGTTAGTAAATCACATTCCGTGATTCATTTAAATACTTTCCTCCCATAAAATTTGTGTCTGCCTGGGAAACTCCTGCAAATGCATATTCAGCAAGGTCAGAAGCAAAAATAGGAGCAGAAAGGTGTCCACACCTTTTTCAGTTCTATTCTTCTCTGTGTGAGTTTCGAAAATACAGACAGTACAGTTTTAATGCAGTTTGCACATTTTACAGTTTGCACTGGTGCAAATTTGGCCCTTTAAAAAATTATTAAAGAGAATTGTGTGAATGTGTTAATCTGATGCATGCTTTTTGAGTTTCTAGCACATCATGTAAGCACATTATTATGGTTTGAAGAAAGAAAAAAAAAACCTGAGGCCAAAAATTTGCCCATAAGCAGCATACACACACAGCTCTGTACCATTAAAATATTATTTCTGCATCTGACTGCCTTCACACCGCAGGCCGACTGAACACTGCTATTTCAGCACTGTGTAGTTATGCAAAAACAGAGTGAAGAGAGTGCAATATCAGACACTGAATAATGCCTGAAATCCCCCTTTATTTTCTTCTCAAAAAAAGCCACTTGAATATAATCCATTTTATTTGGAAAGGAACTGCTGCAGATATAATGATGAAGCTGCGTGGTTCCAATTATTATAAAACATTTCAGCCAATCTCAGTTCTGTCTGATCCATCATATTAGACCATTAGAATAAATGTGTTTTTATCACTGTTAATAAATGAGCTGCAAACAGTGAACCGGGGCAAGTTTTGACAATTTTAAATACAGTGTTTTTGCAGGGGACCATATTGAGTCTTACAGTATAAATTCAGATTTCCTATAGGCAAAATAAACACACTGCTGCCCTATAATTAAAGTGCTAATTGCATCTGCCATGTTGTTGTCGTCAGGGTGTGAAGCTCCATATGCAAACATCATCACCTATCTAGACATGTATGAACAGACAGGATGATGGACGGACGGACGGATGGTTGGATGGATGGACAAACAGAAGGATGGAAAGGTGGATGGCATTATGGATGGATGGATAAATGAACAAACAGAAGGAAGAATGGATGGATAAACGAACAGAAGGATGGAAATATGGATGGATTGATGAATTAACAAACAGAAGGATAGTTGATTGATGTATGCATGAACAGACATAATGATGGATGAATGAAATATGGACGGATGAATGAACAAACAGAAGGGTGGAAGGATGGATTGATGGATAAACAAACCGAAGGATGAATGGATGATCAAACAGAATGATGGATGGATAGAGCAATAGAAGGATGGATGGATGGACAGACGGATGTATGGACAAACAGAAAGATGGAAAGATGGATGGATGGATGAATGAACCAACAGAAGGATGGATGGATAAACAAACAGAATGATGGAAATATGGATGGATTGAAGACTTAACAAACAGAATGAGTTGATTGATGTATGCATGAACAGACATAATGATGGATGAATTGACAAAGAGAAGGATGGAAATATGGATGGATGGATGAACACAGAGAAGGATGGGTGGATTGATGGATGGATGAACAAAGCAAAGGATGAATGGATGAACACACTGAATAATGAATGATGGATGGATAGAGCAATGGAAGGATAGATGGACAAAAGGAAGAATGGATGGATGGACAAACAGAAGTATGGAAATATGGATGGAT
>CAIGQW010028834.1:767632-768746 GCA_903798125.1 Danio choprae
CAACCACCCGATCAGTCAACTTCTGTAGTCACACTGCTCACATAATCATTAAAAAGCAAAAGTTACAATAATGCATTCAGCTGCATGAACCCTCCCTAATGAACTCAAATATAACAGAATCCTTATGTAGATCTATATTCATACATTTAGAACAGCCATGAATTCAAAAAAGAAAAAGAAAAGAAAAACTTGGCCTTGTATCAAAGAGGACTCCTGCTGTCTGCTGTCGTCACATACACTGTATATTTCATACACAAATGGGAAGCAAAAAAATGAATAAAAAACACAAGTTTAGCCTGCTGAAAAGGTTTCTTTGGTGAAAGCATCTGTTAGAAAACACGAATGCCTCCGTCGCTCATTACAAAACAGCTCCGAGTTGCCGAAATCCATCATGAGACGTGCAGATGTGGATGAAAAACGCCTTTGTGGATGTGAACGCGAATAAGAAACATCATTCATATGAAATGAGACGTTTCTTTTCCTCCATGTTGGAAATTGATGGTTTTTGCAAATGTGTTTCTGTTGCGCATTTTCTAAAGCGTCTCGTACAAATCCACACGGCTTATTTTGCTGGCTGAAAGCAAGCACTAAAGCCAAGAGCGGCAGAAAAAATACATGATGTGAAAATAAAAGATTACAATAATAGCGGCACATATTGTGTTCGGACACAAGTATCATTATTGGAGGGAAACAGAAGACCTGTTGAGGGAAAGTAGATGATGGGGGTTGCGGTGAGTGTCTACATGTGATTGAGGGGAAGAAATGGAGAGGAAAGGAAAGATTGAAAGAAAGAAAAGCGCATGTGAGAAGGTCAGCGGTGAAGTTATTGTCTTCATTTACTGCTCCAACCGGATTCAATATAAACGGCTCACATTCAGGACAGCAAACCTGAGAAAGAGTGATGTGAACTCATCTGAACATGTGTAGTGGCAGGTGATTTCAGTAGAACTTGTGGTCTTAAAATTAATAATAATAATAATAATAATAATAATAATAATAATAAAATAATAATAATAATAATAATAATAATAATAATAATAATAATAATTATGCATTCATTCATTTTATTTTCGGCTTAGTCCCTTTATTAATCTGTGGTCGCCACAGCGGATTG
>CAIGQW010028834.1:810481-824106 GCA_903798125.1 Danio choprae
ATCTATCTATCTATCTATCTATCTATCTATCTATCTATCTATCTATCGCAAGTAAACCCGTTGCTTTAAAAGCGACTAGTTGACTTTACTTAAAAATATGATTAAAGCTGTTATAGCTTGGAACTATTGAGTTGACTTAATTTTTACAATTATGAACATTTCTAGTTTACTTAATACATTTAAGGCAATACATTTACTCAGTTTATAAAGTAAAATAAATTAATCACTTTAAAAGCAATGTGTTTACTCACTTTATTTAAGTAAAGTCAACTAATTGCTTTTTATAGTGTATATATGTATGTTTAAAGCTTTGCTCTGGTCATTATTCATTACTATTTATGGGTGAGTGCAAGCTGGATGTTTATTATTAGTATTCTTATTATTAGTAGTAGTAATATTATAAGTAATAATAATAATGATAATAATGATAATGATGGGCAGCACGGTGGCACCTCACAGCAAGAAGGTCACTCGTTCGAGCCTCGGCTGGGTCAGTTGGCATTTCTGTGTGGAGTTTGCATGTTCTCTCCGTGTTGGCGTGGGTTTCCTCCGGGTGCTCCGGTTTCCCCCACAATTCCAAAGACATGCGGTACAGGTGAATTGGGAAAGCTAAATTGTCCGTAGTGTATGTGTGTGAATGAGTGTGTATGGATGTTTCCCAGTGATGGGTTGCAGCTGGAAGGGCATCCGCTGCGTAAAACATATGCTGGATAAGTTGGCGGTTCATTTCGCTGTGGCGACCCCAGGTTAATAAAGGGACTAAGCCGAAAAGAAAATGAATGAATGAATGAATGATGATGAAATTATTATTATTATTATTATTATTATTATTATTATTAGGCATACGGTATTAGGACAACACCAGAATGAGTACTGAGTGAACAAAACAAATATGCAAATGCAACATTTATGCAAATATAATAGATTTCTAGTTGCCTTAGAAACATGCGATGTTAAAACAACTTGCACTATCTTTGTCTCAAGATTTTTATTTTTCAAAATTTTGATTATGTAATTATGGTTAGTGAGCATGCAATCAATTCAACCAACAGTTAAAAAAAAAAGATATTTCAAAGACTTTCTTTCTGAACTTTTTTGATTTTTTTTTTTTTCTGGAGCCATCTCAACAGATCATTTGATACAGCAGACAGAAAAATGACTTTGGATCTGTTGCCTCTGTGAACCAGCAGTGCATTGTTTGCTTTGATGTCTTTGAGATATAAATAATGAATCTCTCCCCAAAATATGATTAAATGTGAGCAAAACCGATTGAAATGGTGCGCTGGTCAACCCCTTCCACATCCCACCTTTCCTCCAAACCAGCTCGCTAATAATCTCTGATTGCACTTTGAAGTGGAAATTGGTTGTTTCCAGAGGAGCAGATCATCCGCACACCCAGCGAGACTCAGCGAGACTCCAGTTATTCATTTGACATGCTTAATTTATGGCCTGTGTCAGGAGCATATAATGGCAGAAAGAGGATCATTTTTTTTTAAATGACTTATTGATGGAGGATTGAGGTGATACAAGTAGCTCTCATGAAAAATGAGTGAAGTTAATAGGGTTCGCTGTCTCTAGAACAATCAGACAGAAAAAAAAGAAAGAATTGTGACATCTAGAATGAAACTTTGATGAGCTTATCTCAAGGGAAAGCCATGACTTAGTCTTGACAGGCTACAGATGGTGACATCGCTTTGTCTGAGTGCTGCACAATGTCAAATATTCCCATTTTGTATCATCGGTGCTACGTTATAGCTACATAATCCTGAAGAGACATCTTTATAGCTGATATTATTCAGTGTGTGTGTGTGTGTGTGTGTGTGTGTGTGTGTGTGTGTGTGCCTTTTAATCATAACATTGTGGGGTCCAAATGTTCATACAAGTACAGCAATACCAGTAAATGTTGACTTTTATTGCACTTTTTTGCATTTGGAGTATTTGGAGGAAAATGGCTCATAATGATGCATTTGAAAATATAAAAATGCAGATTGTTTCCTGTGAGGGTTGGGTTTAGGTTTAGGGTTGGGGTTGGGGGATAGAATATACAGTCTGTATGGTTTACAAATAATTTATCTCTATGTGTGTGTATTGATGTTTTTTAATTTCTATAGCAATAATTATCTAAATTATTTCCATATGTGTGTACTTGTTTATGTCGTTGAGGAGGACATAGAAATGTATTGTGACATGGGAATGACTTGGTTAAACTTTATTAAGCTGGTTTTTGAGAACATGCCTTGTGTCCTCATACTTAAAAATCATACTTAAAAAGTTCTTTGAACATTCAAAATCTGCAACAGGTTTCCTGTGAGGGTTGGGTTTAGGGGTGGAGTAGGGTATAATAAGCAGTTTTTAAAGTATACAATAGTGTAGAATACAAGAAGAGTCTCTGATCTCACAAGGAAACGTAACTATTTTACGTTTTGTCAGTTTAGTGGCTAATTCATAGTTAGTTCAGTCATACGCAAATGTAGGGTTTTAAAAAGGAGGTGTTGCACCGAACCCCACCCCTAAAGCCAACCGTCATTGGAGGATAAGCAAATCATAGTAAATTGTACGAATGAGATAGTACAAATTCATACGAATTAGCCACTAAATCAAAAAGTTATGAATTGCCATGAGATTACCAGGACTGGGAATTTTGGCGGGAAGGGCATCCACCATTAAAACACGTGCCAGAGTACACAGGTTTATTTTACTGTGGCAACAACAAAATAGAGAGAACTTTGGTGATAACTACACTCAAAAAATTAAGTTTGAACTACTAAATAAAATGAGATTTGTATTGGGACAACTTAATTGTTTTTTGTTCACGCCACTTGCCCCAATGCAAATTGTTTGTGTGGAACCAAGCATTTTTTGCAGTGTAAGGGAAATTTAGCTTACTACAATATTAACTTATCAGTATAAATGCTCATCGAAATGTACATTTACATACAAAATGGCATCCAGGTTGTGCTTTGAGATGCCATCTTTATTATTTGAGCTTAACTTTCAGAAATGGAATGCAGAGGACAGTGGGATATCAAAGGCAGAGAAGGATACATCTATTCACTATATATCTATGCACCTGGCACTCTTTTTAAAAGTATGCTAGCGTTTACATCACCTGTGTTGAACTTCTTTTAATTTCAGTTCATTTAATTGAATTTAAACTTTTCAGATTGCGTTCTCTTCATTCAGCCTCTGAGTTGTTTACTTCAGTGTATTACTAAAAATGTCCTCATCTGCTTGGCTGTGACCCACAGACATACAGTCGTAAACCAGAACCTTGGCTTACTTTGATTCTGTAATCTAACTGAAATTAATTCAGAGTGATTTACTATGACTGCTGCAATCTCATTTCCTCTTAAAGACAGGCGCGCATCTGCCCTTTGTCATATATATTGAATGTAGGCATTCGTACCGGCTCGTTTTAACGACTTGCTTTGTGTCATTAGCCGAGCGCTGATTGAAGCTTTTCCATTTGGTAAACTCTTGAGTCATCAGACGGGAAGTCATTTCCAGAAGGGCAGATCCTGCGCAGAGCTTTTAAAACTCAGAAAGAACATAATAAATAACTGATCGATTTTCTCCTGCAGACTCTTCCTAGCAGGAAGTCTGAGATGTAATTGGCCCTGTAAGCAACATTTGTCTTGATTAAAGTCCATTTGAATCCACTAAGATGAGCTCGCTGCTGTCTGTTCATCAAGGCACTTTTCAGGGGCCGGAGAAATAAATCTGAGCTGCTTCGCTTCAGCTGGTGTCATCACATCGTCTGGGGCTGCCCGTAGTAAATTGGGCAGGAATTATTCAGCGGCGGATTCTTGATAAGCCAATACATTAATAAAGTCGAGCAGTTGCTGCTCTGAAGGTCATCTGAGGAAGCAGATAGATAGAGAGAGAAAAGGTTTCCTGTTGCCTTAAAACGTAGTGGAAAACATTGTGTTGTGGTATTATATTGAATTATTTAACATATTTTAGAGCAAGATTATGAGTATGTGTTCACATACTGATTTCTTATTACAATTTTTTTCTGATTCAAATGATTTGGTGAGAGCTAATCTCCAGTTAACAACAGACTGATTCAAATTATCTGGACAGAGAAAGTCTAGTTAAAGACTCACTAAATCAAATGCAGTCTATGTTTTGTTTTTTGTTTTTTTTAGGGGGGTGGGGATCACTGCTCCAAAGCAGTGATTCAAATGATCCAGTCAGAGAAAGTGTCCATTTAATGACTCATTGTTTCAAGTTATCCAGTGGGAGTAAGTCTCCAATTAATAATGCCCTCTACTCGCTAATTTCCCTCCATCTTGTTGACTCAGAAGAACCTCAATGATTGCATTACACAAGTGTCTACTACTGGTGGAACATCTGAATGGGTTTAAAAGAAATTGCCTAAACCCTTGAGCACATGGAAACTACACTGTTGTGGTGTCACAATTACATTGCATTCTGGAACAAATAAGTGCTGGAGTGTACATATGAAGCAGACTCACTACCTCGGTCAACAATCAAGGTCAAGGTTCTGTCCATGTAAGATTCCCTTGTTCAATTGCATATTGGAACGCAGTTTAAAATGGCAGCAAGGATTCCCCTGAGGGGAAGTGCTTAGGGAAGTTTGCGAGTACGTGTCTAAAGTGAAGTGGAACACAGCCTTCAAGTCTTCAGTTAAAAACTCACTGATTCAAATAATTCAATAAAAATGAGTTTTCAGTTAATTCATTCATTCATTTTCATTTCGGCTTAGTCCCTTTATTAATCTGGGGTCGCCACAGCGGAATGAACCGCCAACTTATCCAGCATATGTTTTACACAGCGGATGCCCTTCCAGCTGCAACCCATCTCTGGGAAACATCCATACACACCCATTCACACTCATACACTACGGACAATTTAGCTTACCCAATTCACCTATACCGCATGTCTTTGGACTTGTGGGGGAAACCGGAGCACCCGGAGGAAACCCACGCCAACACAGGGAGAACATGCAAACTCCACACAGAAACGCCAACTGGCGAGGCTCGAACCAGCGACCAGCGACCTTCTTGCTGTGAGGCGAACGTGCTACCCACTGCGCCACTGTGAGGCCCGTTTTCAGTTAATAATTAACTTATTTAAATGATTCGGTCAGAGAAAGTCTCTAGTTCATGACTCACTGATTCAAATGATCTGGTCAAGAAAGTCTCCAGTAAACGACTCACTGATTCAAATTATTCAGTCAGAGAATGTCTCCAATTGATGACTCAGTCATTCAAATTATGCAGTGGGAGTGAGTCTCTAATTCAGACAAAGTACACGATTCAAAACTCACTGGTTTAAATGATTGGAGCAAAGCCAGACTTCAGTTAATGATTCACTGATTTAAATGATTTGGTCAGCAAAAATCTCCAGTTAATGACTCACTGATTCAAATGATCCAGTTAGAGTAAGGCTCCATTTTTTATGCCCTTTACTTGCCAACATCCCTCCATCTTGTTCACTCAGAGGTATGTCATTAATTAAGTTACACAAGTGTCCACTATTGGCAGAACATCATGATGGGTTTAAATTGAATTGCCTAAACCAGAAGTGTCCAAACTCTGTCCTGGAGGGCCGATGTCCTGCAGATTTTAGCTCCAACTTGCCTCAACACACCTGCAAGGATGTTTCTAGAAAGCATAGTAAGAGCTTGATTAGGTAGCCCAGGTGTGTCTGATTGGGGTTGGAACTAAACTTTGCAAGGCAAATGATAGTCTCCAGGACCGAGTTTGGCCACCCCTGCCCTGAACCCTTAAGGCACTTGGGAGCTTGTGACATCACAATCCCATTGCATTCTGGGACATATAGGTGCTGGAGTGGACATATGAAATTGACACGCTTCCTCAGTAAACTTTGAGGGATCAAGAATATATCCATGTAATCTTCCCTCATTCACTTGATGAAGTGGAATGCACTTTAAAAGGGTGGCAGGGATTCTCTCGAGGGAACAAGTAAAGGGAATTTTGCAAGTGCGTGTCTAAAAGTGGACTGAAACACAGCCCTTGTCTTCAATTAAAAAATTCAAAGCAAGTCTCCAAGACTCACTTATTCAAAAGACTGGGTCACAGTCTTAAGTTAATGATTCACTGACTCAAATAATCCAATCAGAGAACTTCTCCAGGTAACAACTCACTGATTCAAATTATCTAGTCAGAGAAAGTCTACAGTTAACTGATTCACTGATTCAAATAATTGGATCACAGCTAGTCTTTAGGTAATGATTCACTGAATCAAATAATAAGGTCAGAACGAGTCTGTAAAATAAAGTGCATCTAAATTTTTAGCACGCTTTATTGTTCTACATATATTTAATTTTCTAGTACTAATTACTGTACAATAACTGGGAAAAAAAAGTAGGTACAAAACCTGATCCTTCATTTAAACGTATCTTTAATTAATATAGTTACAATACAGTGCTTTCTTATGCAAGTACACAGTAATGCTAGTACTATAGTAAAATATAGTGCAACTAAACTTTCTTTGTTCATCCGCACTCCTCAGTCTAATTAGAGACTAGCAGGTAATGTTTTACAGTCCCAAATGAATGTAAACAATTCCTTTCAGATCCCACTAACCTCTTACCACCTGCTGGAAATCTCTTGCAGATAATAAGAGCAAGCTATTAAAATTTGATAGGAGTCCCAGTCGGATTGGCATGATCGCTGGAATGATACTTCAATATCAAATAATAGTTTTGTTATTATTCTCTCCACGGATAGCTGCGTTACAGCCTCCATTAATTTTCACTGGAACTAATTTGCTTCAAGCTGTGTTTTAATCGTGCTAATTTCAAATTGTAATTCACCTTTGTTTCATATGAAATTATTGTTAGTCTTGAATATAATTTGAAGGATTTTTTTTCCCTCCCTCAAACACATTTTTAAAAATCCACCATATTTTTTTTATTTCTTGTGTATATTTATTTTACCCTCTGCAGACATTTCTGTGGCAGCTTTATAGATTGTTGTTGGTCTCGTGCTGTGACCATATGATGCCCATTTTCACCTCCATTGGCCATCTGTGCCACTGCCTGCTGGCACCTCACACTGTGCCCACAGAATCCATTTAGTTTCAATTAACTCTGCTACCATCCACCCCAGGGACACTGTATTTGTGTGATGACAGCAATATGTATGGTGGCAACTGCTCCTGCATGCAGTAACTTCAAACTTCAACAGCCCCCCTTTAACACTTCTAGCCTGTGTGTGTGTGTGTGTTTTCCAAAAATAGCTGTGGCTTTGTGTGAGCTTGAAGTCCATTAGTTGAGTTAATACTCTATTACCTGGCTGCTTTTCTACAGTCAGAGACATTTAAGAATATATTCTTATAGTTGGGTCAATATATTAAATATATTATTATATATTTAATATATTATTATATCTTGTTTGGTTGACAAGATATTCTATGCTACTACCCTTCGTCTAAATTTGAAAATTTATTTAAAAAAAAAGAAAAGGATTTTTTATAAAATTGTTATAAAAATGTAATAAAAAGGTGGGAAAAAGAAAAATCCAGTAAATCCAAAGAATCAGAATACTTTTTTGGCCATTTATTTACACATACAGAAGTGTTTGGGGGTCTGAAAATGTTAACTTTTTGTAAACGAGTTTCAAAATGCATGCAAAGAATCAAAGACAACAACAACAACCAACTCAAACAGATTGTGTCTTTTGTTCCAGTCTACTGTAAAGAATTGTCACAAATAGACTTTTCCCCTGATTTAAAACTTAATGCTTTTGAAAATGCAATAATGGCGTTTTGTAAGATCATTGCAATAAAAAGAAAACAGTCTTCCTCTATCTGCCGAAATTTGATCGGTCCTTCGTAGCAGCTCTTATCTCATTTATTCGCTTTCATCTTTTCTCCACCATTTATTATCTTCTCTCGACTCTTCATTATGAAGCTCTTGAAGCGCGTCTATGGCATGGATGTTTCTTTCTGCCCGATCAGACATGTGCGCCTCACATCAGGATATAAATAATCCGGCATGATAGCATGCTGTTTCACATAGGGTTCACCTCTTCTCATCATAGAAATATGACTGCTCCACCCTCATTACAGATCTGATCCACGTGCGCTGATGATAATAGCCTTTGGGATTTGAGATCTGAACTAGTTTCCAAAAGTCTGAGTCCTTCTGAAGTCTGATCATGCTGTGAGTGCACTTATGTTTCGAATGCAAGTTATGAAAACAAAATATATCAGCATAGACTTTTGGTGTGTGTTGAGCATTACTTTTTTGAGTTATCATAACTGATTACTGAGCTTCTCATGGAGGATGTTTTTTGCCAAGGGATATGGGAATAAAATAAATATTAAGACATAACAGCAACTTACAATTCTAACTTAAGTGTGCATTTTAGTAACTAAAAAGTACTAAAATGTACTGACCCAGTGGCAGCTTTTGTATTTTTATATCTGATAGTGTAAGTTCATATCTTAATTGTGATCATTTCCCCCTTCTTTTTTTTTTTTTACTAGCGGAAAACAGTCCCAACAATTAGTTTGGAAAATAGTCAGATATACAACCAACCAACCAACTGACCAACCAAAATCAACCAACAAACCAAGCAACCAAGCAACCAACTGACCAACCAAAACCAACCAACCAACCAACCGACCGACCGACCAACCGACCAACCAAAACCAACAGACCAACCAATACTAACCAACCAACCAACCAACCAACCAACCAACCAATCAACTAACCAAAACCAACCAACCAATCAACTAACCAAAACCAACCAACCAACCAACCAACCAACCAACTGATCAACCGACCAACCAAAACCAACAGACCAACCAAAACTAACCGACCAACAAACCAACCAACCAACCAACCAACCAACCAACCAACCAACCAAATCAAAATTTGTAAGACATACTGTGAACTCAGAATGGCAAGATGTATAGTTACAATTCTAAAAATGCCAATTTTGTGAAAAAAAACCTTCCAAACTCAAATCAAATCATACAATTTTAATTAATATTTGTGTGGAACAAGTGGGAATTTCAAGATTTATAGTTGCAATTCTCTGAAAAATAGCATGTGAACTCTGAATATAATATTGGAATATAGCGTCAACATACAATGTCACAATTCATTGACAAAGTCAAAATTGTAAATTAATTGAGTTGCAAAAACAAGGAACAACCAGCACGATCTCATGAGGAAATTGACTCATGAGGATTTTACGTATAGTAATAAAAGTGGCTAATTCATACAAATTCATGTGGTTTAATGTCTAATTAAATGTACAATTTTTAAAAAGGAGGCGTGCCCCCAAACCCCACCCGTAAACCAAGCTGTCATTGGGAGCAAATGAGCAAATCCTACTAAAATGTACAACACAGTCTAATTGGAAATATGTTCCTCCGAGCTCCATTTGTGCAAATCTGCGAAAACATGCTTCAACATATGTTTGCCTGCAATTTGTCACTTTGCACGGTGTTGTACTTGGAACTTGGAGCTCCCAGGTTGAAGTTTGGTTGAAGTAAAAGCAATGTAAAATTGTGGTAAAATAAGTGGTCGCAATGCAAATTTTCTCTTCACCTTTTCTTTTGAAAACACTATATATTGGGTCTAGGGAAGGGTTTAGGTCAGCCCAGTAATGAATTTGAAATTAGCAAAAAATCTAGACAGCGCCCTCTAGTGGCCACAAAGGTCCCAATTCTAATGAAATTGCATTGGGAACAATAACATAGACTATGATCCCAACACATAAAGTAAAATTTTTTAGCAAATTTTGTGAAACATTCATTTATTAATTTTCTTTCGACTTACTCCCTTATTCATCAGGGGTCACCACAGGGGAATGAACCGCCAACTATTTCGGCATATGTTTTACGCAGCGAATTCCCTTCCAGCTGCAACCCAGTACTGGGAAACATTCATACACTCTTGCATTCACAAACGCACACACACACGCACACACACACACACACACTCATACACTACGGCCATTTAGTTAATCCAATTCACTTATAGCACATATGTTGTACTGTGGGGGAAACTGGAGCACCCGGAAGAAACCCATGCAGACACAGGGATAACATGCAAACTCCACACAGAAATGTCAACTTACCCAGCCGGGACTCAAACCAGCGGCCTTCTTGCTGTGAGGCGACAGAATTGAGAAACATAAACTTATAATTTTGACCAAAAAAAAATAATTATGATGCAAAAGTCACAATAAACCATAATGGAAACAGGCTTCTATATCTTCTGGAGGCTGAGCAGAGCTTGTTTGGTTGTTTTCCCAGCTGAATGAAGGTATCACAAGCAGCGGGAGAATGATTGTGTAACCAAATTACTTTTGCAAATGGATTTATCTTCATGGGTTAATCACACACATCACTCCTTTAACCATCATACAGGTGTGTAAACATGAAGGATACCCTTAGAGATAAAAATCCAATTGGTAACTAAAGGTTTGGAAACAGGGCTATTTATTCTTTGATATTACGATCCACCACACTGTGTTTGAAATGTTTATCAAATCTATTTGAGTACAAAACGAGGTTAATTTGGTAGTTTAAATGGAGATATAACAAGCATTTAAGAGCAGCATGTTCATTTTAACCCTGTCAATCACAGTACAAGGGTATTTAAATTGGCTGTTTATCACGCTCTATTACAATTATCCACATCCTTCACCCAGGACAGTGGCTGTTATTTAATAAATCACTTTAAAGTAAAACTTATTGATTGAAATAATGCTAAAATAAAATGTAACTCATAGTCCCGCTTTATATTAAATAGTCTTAACAACTTAAACGTACTTACATTTAAATTAATCTTTTGGTACAATGCACAAAATATATCTAAAATATTTCTGCATGCAATTTCTGTAATTACATTCATAATTACACTGTTGACCCATTACTTACACTGTAAAGGGCCAATTCCGATTCCGATTCACCCAAAAATATACTTAAAAATATATATATTTTTGCTGCTTGTCAAACTACTTATTTAAAATGAGCTGAAACAACACAATTCTGGATATTGTTTTGGGAAACTTCATTGTTTTATGTTCAATTGACTTAAATTAGTTACGTTAACTTAATGGATTAGTGTTGGGACAACATGAATGAATTGTTTGGAAACCTGCATTTGAGTTTCATTATTATGCTGAACACAAAATTAGATTTATTTAAAATATATATATATATATATATATATATATATATATATATATATATATAACTTTTATAGTTTATTTCTTCTGTTGAATACAAAAGTAGATATTTTGAATTAGGTTTTTATTGGGTGTCTGATCCCCAAATATTTTGGAAAGCAAATTAATATCTGTTTTGTACATATATGCCACTATTATATTACCTTCATAAATAAACATCTGGTATATTCTAACATGCAAAAGCAACGTTCAAGTACACTAAAACTGTGCATGTTGAAGTACATATTTCAAACAGTCAAATCAGACAAACAAAATATGTAACAAGTTAATTTCAGTGAATTTTCAGGAAAATTTTGCAGAAAATGACAAGTGCCTGGAGTACCAATGGTTAATGGCGATGATGCTGTGGTTGTGACTGAGATGTTGAATGATGAATCTTTCCAGTCATTTCCTCTTTTCAGTTCAGTGTGTAAGTAAACATCAACATTGAAGAGATGAAAAAAGTCTAAATTTGACACATAGACCAAAATATTGTTTACCAATGTTCATCATTTGCACATTATGAACAACTAAAGTTTTTAATCTGTAATGACCCGTGACCTCATGTATAAAACTTTCGCTGCCATTTGTGTGCACTTATAGTGTTTATATATCAGGACGCAAGCAGATATAACCAAATATTTGACCATAAATAGTTCAAGATCCCTTTAATCTTAAACAAAACGCATAGATCAATAAGTGGTTTGAGGTTAGAATTAAATCATCGCTTACTGCTTTGTGCACCACAAACAGCAAACAATCTAGGGATATGTTTTCTTAATTTTTGAATACTACATTGATTAATATGCCCCTGAAGAAAAACATGCTCATCTAATCTGAGTAAAGCCTCAGGCAGAAAAGGAAAAGAGACCAGGATAAAGCTCTATAAATAAAAAAAGGGTAAAGGATAAAAATGTATAAAGATAAACTCTATATGTATGTGTTTTATTAATAAAACTCTTTTTTTTTAATCTGACCCACAAATCATGACAACAAATAAATACAATTATCGTTACAGTATTATAATATTTGACTGGACTGTAAAGTCTGAATTTATGCTTTGCTGCAGCTTACAATAGCAAGATTTTACTCCCTAAAAGTACAAGTCAGTAATCAGTTTTTAGAATTTTACTATTAAGATTTAGGAGCTGAAAGCCAAACACTCACACATTGATGTCAATATCCCATGCATTCATTTTCCGATATATCTCACTATAAGTGCTTCTGTCGGGTCTCACATCTGTCACATAAGTGTTTTTTAAGGTTTGACACTGTAGTCTAATGCAAAGCAAAATCCCAGCTGTAAGTATTGCAAAATGAACATCTTTTCTACTTCAGAAGAGCAATGAAGGTCAAAATATAGGCTCACATGAAGCACTGGCAAATGCTGCTGTGACTTAAAAAGAGCAATATTACTATATGTGGCTTTATTGTGGGAGATTTGATAAAAACATACAGTATTTTTTGTATGTTTGACAGGACTGAAGAGCTCTCTCTCTCTCTCTCTCTCTCTGTGGGTGGGACAGTATCTGCTCTATTCGAGGAAAGAACATCTTCTCTTTAATTAAATTCAATTCAATTCAAGTTTATTTATATAGCGCTTTTTACAATGTAGATTGTGTCAAAGCAGCTTAACATGTTCTAGTAAAGTCCCGATTTCAGAGTTTAGTTCAGTTTAATTCAATTCAGTTCAGTTCAGTGTGGTTTAAGTTTCACTGCTGAAAGTTCAATACTGAAGAGCAAATCCACCGAAGCGCAGCTCCACAAGTCGCGATCCGAGCAGGCCAGTGGGAACAGTGGCGAGGAAAAAACTTCACCAATTGAAGAAGTGAAGGAAAAAATTTTTTGAGAGAAACCAGGCTATGTTAGGCACGGTCATTTTTTACTTCCGGCCAAACTTCCTGTGTGGAGCTGCAGTCTAGGCGCCGGGGACTGGAGAAGCTGGACATCCATCGTGGAAGCTGCAGGTGGGTAGGGCACCAGCGGGAGGTCAGGCTGGCCCACAGGATCAAGCGTAGACTTGTTCGTCATTGTAGCCTTTCAGGAAACAGTCTCATGCACTCCATTCCTCCATGACCATTACAGTATCAGCTCGGGATACGGCCTGGTCCAGGATACCTTTGGATCATCTCTTCACAGGTCTAGGATCGCATCGATGGCGCTGCAAATCTGTAGGGACCTCGGGATGAGTATCCCCAGGTGGAAATAGAAAATAAAGAGAATAATTAGCGTAGCTGCTGTTCATAGTGTATTTAAACCAGAAAGAAAATGGATTGTTATAGATGAAAATAGCAGTTATATAACAAATATGCAAAGCATATGAGAGTCTGGTGTATTAAGACAGGAGGAGGATACAACACAATGTCTGGTGTATTAAGACAGGAGGAGCACACTAATACATCATACCGTTATGCGATGCATTGAGTGTATGCTTTACTGTAAAGA
>CAIGQW010028834.1:824116-840195 GCA_903798125.1 Danio choprae
ACTCATGCATCATACCGTTATGCGATGCATTGAGTGTATGCTTTACTAAAAAGATAGGTCTTAAATATAGAGAGTGTGTCTGAGCCTCGGACAATATCAGGAAGGCTATTCCAGAGTTTAGGAGCCATAAATGAGAAGGCTCGACCTCCTTTACTCGACTTTGCTATTCTAGGTATTACCAGAAGCCCTGCGTTTTAAGATCTTAAAGAGCGGGTTGGATTGTAGCGAGACATATCCGGAAGGCTATTCCAGAGTTTAGGAGCCATAAATGAGAAATCTCAAACTCCTTTACTCGACTTTGCTATTCAAGGTACTACCAGAAGCCCTGCGTTTTGAGATCCTAAAGAGCTGGTTGGATTGTAGCGAGACATATCAGGAAGGCTGTTCCAGAGTTTAGGAGCCATAAATGAGAAGGCTCAACCTCCTTTACTTGACTTTGCTATTCTAGGTACTACCAGAAGCCCTGCGTTTTGAGATCTTAAAGAGTGGGTTGGATTGTAGCGAGACAGAAGGTTAGTTAGATAAACAGGAGCTAGATTATTTAAAGCTTTATAGGTAAGAAGCAATATTTTGTAATCAATACGGAACTTAACAGGCAGCCAGTGTAAGGAGGATAAAATTGGGGTGATATGATCATATTTTCTAGACCTGGTAAGAACTCTGGCTGCTACATTTTGTATTAGCTGAAGTTTATTAATAGATGATGTTGGGCAACCAGCGAACAGAGCATTGCAGTAATCCAGCCTAGAAGTCATAAAAGCATGAACTAGCTTTTCTGCATCTGAAATGGATAGCATATTTTGTAATTTAGCGATATTTCTCAGATGAAATTTTTTGTGACATGGGAGATATGATTTTCAAAAGTTAAATTGCTGTCTATTATAACGCCAAGATCTTTTACAGTAGAGCTAATGCTAACTTTGTATCCCTCTAATTGCAGGTCAAGTTGTGAGATCTGCTGTGTACAGGATTTAGGCCCAATAAGTAATAATTCTGTTTTGTCTGAATTTAAGAGAAGAAAATTGTTGGTCATCCAGTCTTTAACATCTTTAATACACTCAGATGTCTTATCAGATGTTGTTGAAATATATAATTGGGTATCATCTGCATAGCAGTGGAAGCTGATCCCGTGTCTTCTAATAATGTCTCCCAGGGGTAGCATGTATATCGTAAACAGCAAAGGGCTTAAAACTGATCCTTGAGGCACCCCATACTTTACTGGCCTGGTTTGTGAAAGCTGTCCATTTATATTGACAAACTGGTAATGGTCAGTTAAGTATGACTTAAACCATTGTAGAGCCTGTCCCTGGACACCTGTAGAATTTAAGCAATCTATGAGGATATTGTGGTAACGAGAATAACGAGATGCACCCTTGGTGAGCAGCTAAGAGTAAATCGTTGGTTATTTTCACTAATGCGGTTTCTGTACTGTGATGAGGCCTGAAACCTGACTAAAATATTTCAAAGACATTGTTCATCTGCAGAAAGGAGCATAATTGGGCAGCAACTACTTTTTATAGTATTTTAGACATAAATGGAAGATTTGAAATAGGCCTATAATTGATTGGGTCCAGTTGTGGTTTCTTAATAATAGGCTTAAAAACAGCTAGCTGATAGGATTTGGAACATGGCCTAAAGATAAAGAAGAGTTAATAACATTAAGAAGAGGTTCTCCTACTACAGGTAGCAACTCTTTCAGTAATTTTGTTGGAATTGGGTCTAACATACATGCAGCTGGTTTAGAACCATTTATAAGTTTATCTAGCTCTTCCTGTGCTATCATTTTGAAGCATTGTAGATTATGCAGCTAATAAGCCTGTAATTAATTTTGTGAATTGTGACAAACTAAAGTGTTACCCTTAAGTTTATAGATTGAACACATAACCTATTTAAAGTTTAGACAAAGACAATAACGATGCAGATTTGAAAAAACACATATATTCAAACTTGTTCCAAAAAGATTGTGTATTCAGGCCCCCCAAAATGTTGCATAAAATCAATTTATTTTATGTTTAGAATGCTTAGATGGGAATACTATCCAAGACTGAGAGATGATTTAGCTGTCTATTCTTGCTGAGGAGAGCATGCTGAATCTGCAGAGTCAGCACAGCATGCAGACACGAGCGCCGGGACTCCTCTTAACTCTAGACACATCCAGAAAAGGGTGACAGACGACACAGATGACACACATTACATGCCAGCTCTGTGCTGTGTCCTTCTTTTAACCTTTGGTCAAAGAGTAGGCAGAAAAACAAACGAAAAAAAAAAATGTGTTGTTTACACTTTTGATAGCACACAAGAAAGTTCAATACCTGAGTTGCATTATGCATGTGTAATAATTAAATATTTATAATCTTATTAACCACTTTCTTCAGTATGAAAGCTGAAAAATGCTGTCCTCCAGTGTTGGGCAATAATGGGATGCAGATGTTATTGTACTGTATATTTCACAGAGACAGGTAGCTGTATGAATTACAAAGATTTTGGTGTTAATGTTATAGTGACTATTCATAAAATTGTTTGTACAACTTTAGTTTTGCTGACTCAGCTCCTACTGATTTGAAATCCAACAATCCAAATATCCTTATATTACTTATTACATATTAGTAATTGTCATAACATTTGTTTGCATGTCACTATTGCAGAAAGCTGTCTTTGGGAGATGAAAGAGCTTACATTTGCAGTTGGAAATGTGCACCTATGATCAAATTAATAAAAAAAATAAAGCAATTTCTTTTGACCTTAAAGGTCCTATAAAATAAAATAAAATAAAAAATAGATGTTAGTTTCAGTCTGCTAGTTTTAATGACATCTATATGTTGTTAGTGTGCTCCAAAACAGTATGGGCAGTACGACAGTGTTCCTTTTTGCGTTTACCAACTGACCGCTTACCTCCGTATGGACGGATTTCTCGCTGTAACCAGTTTGTCCCGTTAGCTCGCTATGTACGTTGACGGACTTGAGACGCAGACAGGAGTTGACAACGATGACGGGGTTCGAGTCTGGTGAAGAACAGTTCCAGAAAGCAGGTAAGACAAAAACAGAATCCAAAAAATAAAATAAACAAGTAAACAACAGCCAAAAATCATTATAATATTAATTAAATAGCATCTTCAATGATGATTTTGTAAATTTCCCACCATAATTATACCAAAATTATGTGATTTTCTCAATATTTAGATCAGACTCAGATTCTAGATGTTCAAAGTTGCATGTCAACCTAATATTGTTCTATCATAACAAACTATACATCAATGGAAAGCTTGTTTATTCCACTTTAAGATGATGTATGACTTTCCACTAATCTTTTTCCACTCACTTTCCAATAATTGGCCATTGCAACTGGTTTTGGTCCATGGTCATATTTATGTGCATGGTCAAACTATTTATATACTGTATATAAACAGCCACATTGAGAACCAAATTCTGATATATTGTTTATATGTCAAAGTTTCCTACACATTGTATCAGTTGTAGTAGCTTCTGCCTAGATACATTTTCCTTTCAAAAATGTACATAATTTCAGTGTCCCTCTTCAACAGTAAGTTAACTACAATAATCATTATTATAACTACAATAAGCATTATTACGGTATCCATTAATTTTCTTTTTGGCTTAGTCCCTTTATTAAATTATCCAGCATATGTTTTACGCACCCTTCCATCTGCAACCCATCACTGGGAAACATCCATACACACTCATTCACACACATACACTACGGACAATTTAGCTTACTCAATTCACCTATACCGCATGTCTTTGGAATTGTGGGGGAAACCGGAGCACACGGAGGAAACCCACGCAAACACAGGAGAACATGCAAACTCCACACAGAAATGCCAACTGACCCAGCCGGGGCTCGAACCAGCGACCTGCTTGCTGTGAGGCGATTGTGCTACCCACTGCGCCACCGTGCTGCCCCCATTTTTACAGTATATAACAATTAAAATCATGTCATGTCAAGTCACAACTGTCTACAACCATGTAGCTGCCTTTGTGAATGTTAATTGCTGTTATATTGTTAATGAATCATTTGTACAGAGAATTATGACAGAAACAAGTGGAAATACTTGAAGAATAAGTATGTAAAGGAGAGGAAAGTGAATAGGGAGAGGAAAAGTGGCTCTGATGAGAGACATGGTTGCTTAGCATCACATGCTTCTGAGCACTTTGAAAATAATAAAGTGCCTCAAATTCATTCTCTGTGTGCTTTTAAATATAATATGTGAGCAGAATCATAGACATTTGACCAAAATTAGCTGAAGATTTGGGATGATGAAGATATGAATCCATGTTCTTGCTAAAGCCTTCTACTTCTACTTCTTGCTAAAGAATGTCCTTGTTAAAGCCTCCCACATCTTCTTCTTCTTTTTCTTCTTCTTCAGAAGTCTTTATTGTCAATAATTTGCTGTTCATGATGGTCTTGAGAAGATCATTCCTACCAGGCAATTTTTAAAAAAATATTGTTTTTTCTAATAAATCAATGTCCATACATGTACTATTTCAAGAAATGTTTGTGTCCACTTGGAAACAGGAAAGCTGGTTTAAAACTGTTTGAGACCTGTGCCACACTTGTATGTGGTGCTGTAAACTAACAGAGCTGCAGGATACACTAAAATCGAAGAATGCAGTGAGCATGAAGTCCTTCATGTCACTGAATACAGACATAAATACAAAAATATGATGACGAATGCACTATATCTAAAAAGATCTGACGCATGTAATTGTTAATGCATCTCTGCTGATTGTCTGGTTGAAACAGCATTACCAGGTTTTGTTGCAATAGTGTTAATAAACTTAGCAGCACCTACAGCACAAACACAGCTCTGTCATCCACCATTGTTGTTGTTAGGTAAGATTAAAACCAGTGACGTGTAAGCTCAGTGATATCATGAATACAGGAAAGAAGGGGGTTCAATAACAAAACCCTGAGGAACCGCCATTACCCGCTGATGTATTTTGGATACCTTCTATCTCCAGGGAATGCTGAAAGAACTGCCTGTAATGTAGTTCCTGCAATGCCCAGAGATGTAATGTATATTGAGAAGAGAAGGGTCCTAGAACAAATCCCTGAGGAACCTCCATGACTAGCATACAGATACCTCTCTGCAATGTCTGTGATGTAAATTTTAATTAGTGAAGTGGAGGTCATGTGATGCCAAGTAATGTATTGCAGTTCATATTTTAAAGAAGTTGGTCCCAAGAACTACTCCCCGAGGAACCCTCTGACCAAATGATGTACTCTAGATACCCTCCCTGTGGGGTAAGATTCAAACTTAGTGAAGTGGAGTTCCTGTGATGTTCAGCAATGAGAGGGTAAACGGAAGGGTGTCACAGTTGCAGATCAATCAAACAGATTGAGAAGTGATGATTTAATATCATCTTTCACAGTCTGCAGGGCTTCAGTGATTGACACATGGATTGAAGCTTCACAAATTCCACAGGCTTATTGCACAGAGACATGAGATATTAGTGAAAGACATCTTTTTAGTACCCAAGGTACTTTTTAGTACCCAAGACCTTTTCATGCCTTTTAATAATCATATCTAGTTGGTTAATGCGATCTTTCACACACATTCTAAATGAGAATATCATTGATGTGTATGATTGATTTGTTAGTGAGATTTTCTGTGAGTTACTTGAACTTGTACTAGAGGCATTTCTAGTCATTTATTTTGGATATCATTCATTCATTTTCATCTCGGCTTAGTCCCTCTATCAATCTGGGGTCGCCACAGCGGAACGAACCGCCAACTTATCCAGCACATGTTCCACGCAGCGGATGCCCTTCCAGCTGCAACCCATCTCCGGGAAACATCCATACACACCCACTCACACCCATACACTACGGACAATTTAGCTTACCCAATTCACCTATACCGCATGTCTTTGGACTTGTGGGGGAAACCGGAGCACCCGGAGGAAACCCACGCCAACACAGGGAGAACATGCAAACTCCACACAGAAACGCCAACTGGCGAGGCTCGAACCAGCGACCAGCGACCTTCTTGCTGTGAGGCGAACGTGCTACCCACTGCGCCACTGTGAGGCCCCTTATTTTGGATAACTACATGTAATGAAAGAAACATGCAAAAGTGTCAAAATCAGCAGAATTAGTAGGTAAACATCCAGTCCTATAATATACCATGAATTAGTGGTCATTTGAAAGTATTTTGTTTTGGCAGTCTGTTTCGAATTTCTGACTTAAACTCCAGCAGAACTTCATTCATTCATTCATTCATTCATTCATATTTTTTTTCGGCTTAGTCCCTTTATTAAACTGGGGTCACCACAGTGGAATAAACCACCAACTTATCCAGCATATGTTTTACACAGCGTATGCCCTTCCAGCTGCAACCTATCACTAGGAAACATCCATACACACTCATACACTACGGACAAGTTAGCTTACCCAATTCACCTGTACCGCATGTCTTTGGAATTGTGGGGGAAACCGGAGTACCCGGAGGAAACCCAACGCAAACACGGAGAGAACATGCAAACTCCACACAGAAAAGCCAACTGACCCAGCAGAGCTTCATATTTGCCTAATTTTGTTCAAATTGACATCACACCGGTTTCTTCTTTGATTTAGTTTTAAGTATTAGAGCTTTAAAACGACCATGAAAATCATCACAATCTGCCCAAACTGAAGAGTTCTATTACATGCTAGAGGTTTTCTTTTGTTGTTAACTACCCCTTTCAGTTTTTCGATTTTGCTCTATGCTATCCTTTCAAATCAACTGTAGGATTTGCAATTGGCTAGCAGAGTTGTCTGATTTGCTCCAATTAATGGCCAATTATGATTTAAGTCATTAAAAGAGGAGATGGATCAGAGACTTTGGGTTGTTTGATGGATGTTGATCCAAGTGCATGTTTGACACTGTAATTATATCCTTTAAATGTATTTATTCATTCATTCATTTTAATATTATTCTATTATTGCGTTTTACTGAATTACATCCTAACCAGGCAACGGTACAAAGAAAACAAAGAGGGAAATGAAAGGAAAGAATAACACATGACACATATTGCATCCATGTGGATTCATCACTGTTAAACACACTTGGTATAAATCGTGTGTCACCTTGTCTATGTTTTGGTAAGCGTAGTATTATCTGGGGCGTGTGTGGAAAACATCAATAGAAAACATCACAGAATTTATTTTGTTATGGTTATAATGGAAATTATATTGGTTTTAAAACAAACTGGGTCTCTATAGAGGTAGGGTTTTGCCTTCTATTAGTGGCATGCTAAAACCAATAAACCATAATGGAATATGTTTCAAACAGAGGTGGGTAGTAACAAATTACATTTACTTTGTTACACTTACTTGAGTGAAATTGTTGGGTAAAGTGTACTTTTACTTTTAGTCAAGTAAATATTTAAAGAAAAAACTACTGAGTGTCAGTGTTCGTCCGCGTCATCCGTTGTTTGTCATGTGCTTTCGTTGTCCTTCTCCCGCCACCGTCATTGTTAATCTGTTGCACCTGTATGCATCCCTCTTGTGTCATTATCCTAATCATCCCCTCTACCATTTATACCCTTTCGTCTGTGTCCAGTGTTGTCTGGTATTTTGGTTCGTCTGGTCGTGTCTTCCTGTGTCTGCCTGTCTCCCCGTAAGTGTTAAATAAACCCGTTTTGTAATGTTCATCCGTCTCCCTCTCGTAATGTTATCCTCCGCCCTCCGGGCGTTACACTGAGTAAACATTTCCTTATACTTATACTTTTACTGGAGTACACATTTTTACTGGAGATACTCTACCCAGCTCTGGTCCCAAAACACACTAGAAATGTTAAATATGTACTGGTTTTAATTGTAAATTTGTAAATGTAATGATATTTGTAGTTGAAACCATTAGAATCTTAATTGTTTTTGTGTAATTAAAATACAAGTACAATTTTATATATGTTTAAAACATGTAAATAATGATAGAGGAAACATTAATGGCTAAACATTGTACATTACAAATATACATTATATTTTACATTACTGTTACAGTTGTGCACTCAGAGGTCTATTAAACATATGCAGTGTGAGACCTAAACCACACAAGCACCATCTGTATATTTTCAGTGGAGCACAAAGTAAATTCCAGTCATAAACTCTGCACAATCTTAACCGCATCTGTACCTGATCTGTGGAAACTACAGATGTTTTTATTTGATCAGATTTCTTCTTGTACTCGTCCTCAGTGGAAGGAGGTGCTCTTCTATAAACCAGTGTTCACTTCAGTCTGACCGATGCAATCAGTTCGTGTCCCATCATCTAATTCTCCCACTTAAAAGGTACTTAACCCATCCAGATCCAGAAACAATCCATTCTTTACCTCCGGCTACAAGAGGACCTCCCAAACTGAATATTGAACATTTTGGCAAAATCAGCCCTTAAAACTGAATACGATAGTGGTTCTCCTTTTGTACTATATATTCCTATGGCCACTGGAGTATCATTCTCTGAAATAATTTGTGAGATGAATACAGTCTGATTCACCCACGCTAAACAATAGGCTGTCTGAATAGATAATTATAAAAGTTGAAATGAACATTACAAACTAAAAGAAATGTCACATTATGAAATATTAAAAGACCAAATCTTTTATGTCTGTCTTTTTCAACTCTGACTGTAACAAGGACATGTTCAAGCAACTGGTGTCCAATGTTTTGCTACGGTTTTCAGGTTAACCGACTTGTGCAATGGAGTTTGAGATATGTTTTCTCTTGTTAGGTGGGTATGTCAAAAATGTTAACCCAGTCTTCAGCAACATGTACTGTACGTTCAGAAAATCATGTGGTATTAAAGAGACAGTTCACGGGATGTGTCAGCTGTAGCTCAGAATAAACAACAGTTGACTATTTTGAAATATGTTTGTTGTAAGAGTCTAATAGTAACAATATACTGTAGCATGTCAAGCTAGCATAGCACAGTTTATTTATATACCAAATCTTATACACAATGATAAGTAGTAGGGATGCATCAAAAATACATTTCTGGAATGAAACCAAAACTGAAAATTCCCAATGCACTCAACTGAATACAGAAATTCTTCATAGTAATTATTTATTATTATTATTATTATTATTATTATTATTATTATTATTATTATTATTATTATTATTAATTATATAGATTCAACATTTAAGTCAATAACTTTAATAATACAGACCTGTATATATATATATATATATATTGAAAACAAAGAGGCACATTTTAGCACATTAGTGCTATTGCAAGCAGCATAAAAAAGTATACTACATAGAAATGTCCTGTCAGCACATTATTTGAATGGGCTTTGCTTTTTTTTTTTTCGTCAGCATGTGGCAGTCCATGAATAGATAAGTAGTTATGTGTACATGATCAGAATATCCACATTGAACTTTGACCGTGATGTGCTCCACTGCTCTTGCGCTTTAGTCTGTGCAGCAATTAGCCATTGAAATGATGTCTAGTGTGGCATGGCCTATTCTCGGCTCATATTTTTACCCATTATTGGTAGCTGAAAACTATCATCTTAAATGGCGTTTTTGTTTTTCAGCAGATAATTTTTGGCAGCAAAATATTCAGTGATGTTTTAGTAATGAGGTGTATACATACTGTAATTACATGTGCTATATCTGATAAATATTATACAACGTTTTAAAATCATTAGAACTTGAAATAAAACAATTTAAATTACATTTGATTACCAGGTAATTTATGAATAAGATAATTATATTGAGTTATTTAAAAAGTACACAAAGAATGACCTTCTAAATTTCCAGAGTGTTTACTTGTGCATCATCAGAACAGGGTTTTTAGCGTATCACAGTTTCTGTTTGTTGTGCTGAACACAGCCCAGGTTTTTCATTTGTTGCTCAACTCTCCAAACTCAACTGCTACTGTAAACACAAATACAGACCAACAATTGAAAATTGGATTTCAATAACATTTTTATTATTCTTTTTCTTGAAAGTATGTTCACTAGCAGGGAGGTTAGCTTCATTTTTGTTTAAGCTAGCAATCAAATCCAAACCTCATTGATTAGGTTTGATGAAAAACTACATTCAATCCATCATACGATGTAGAAAAAAGAAAGGAGGAGCAGCATTTAATGTGGTTGCTATTAATATCACAGCATAAGTCCATTCAAGTTCCATTTACTAAATTATACCCTGATTACCCTCTTCTGGACTCTCTGTGTAATTCAGAACCGGTAAAAAGATCCGCAGTCTTAAAAGAATGCAATTATTAAAGATGATTGTGCTTAATTTCCTGAGATGACTAAAATTACAGCTTCCCCTGATTTGGCACAGAAAATATTGCTCAGATGCCAAATCTAGATAGTCGTTGGAAAGTTTTAGCGTAGTGGGAGCCTGGTGTACGGCATTCTGGTTTGACTGTGTGTGTTTTCTTTCCAACCTGAAAGGAAGCTGTTGTTGACCTTGATCTGGCAACTGTTCTACAATCTGATAAAGTTCAGCTATTATTCATTGGACCCATCTGTGTTCAGCATATGGCCCGAGAGCATCTGTTTTCTGTCTGATTTAGGATTGACACAAACATTCCTGAGCATCACTTTTCATGCAAAAAAAAAGGAAAATAAAATAAAATAGGGATCCCTTTAGCTGTAAAAAAAAAAAGTTTGCACCACTTTATATACAGTATATAATACTGGCTGCATAATAATAATTGCGGCATGGTGGCTCAGTGGTTAGCACTGTCACTTCACAGCAAGAAGGTAGCTGGTTCGAGTTTTGACTGGGTCAGTTGGCATTTCTGTGTGGAGTTTGCATGTTCTCCCTGTGTTTGTGTAGGTTTCCTCCAGGCGCTCCAGTTTCCCACACAGTCCAAGGACATGCGCCATAGGTGAATTAGATGAACTAAATTGGCCAGTGTATAAATGCATGTGTGTATGCTAGAGTGTATGCGTGTTTCCCAGTACTGGGTTGTGGCTGAAAGGGCATCCACTGTGTAAAACATATGCTGGAATAGTTGTCGACTCATTCCGCTGTGACGACCCCTGGTAAATAAGGGACTAAGCCAAATGGAAAATAAATTAACTATCCTTTTAAGAACACAACTTGTTTACTGATTAGTAATAAGAAAACAAAATACTACAGATAAAGGCACAAGCAATTAATTGCATTTTTGTTTGGTTCTGGAAATAATAAACAAACAAACAAATGAACAAACACATAAACGAATGAACTAATGAACAAATAAATAAATAAATAATGATTGTGTCACTCACCACCCCACTCTGCTTGTTAATTGGTTTTTGAATTTTTTTTTTCCAACCTTTATTTTTCCTTTTCGCAGAATAACCAGGCCCTATTTACAAGTCTTTATCTTAATTCATTCAGCTTCAAGGGACACTGTTTGTTTTGATTAGTCATTAATAGATCTCTCGGTTTGCTCATATTAAGCTGACCTGCTTGTTTTAATATGTTGCCAAGGTCAGCAAATTCATTAGGCGTTTAAGAAGAAAAACAAATAAACCCTTGATGCAACTCATCGTTTGAATAAATAAAGAGACAAAAAACAATGTTCCATGTCCCAATATTATTTTCATGTTGATTTACGAAGCTCTCCGTGATCACTTTTATCCATACAAGAATGATGTACTTACGCCTTTCAATGAGCTCCTTTCCCAATGTTCACCAACTGCCAAGCAGATTTTTAAAAAGCTTTTAACACTTGACAACATCAATGGTTTGCCATTTAGTTGATGAAATGCTAATGTAATGAAAACAATTTAAGAGCCATTTTCAGGGACCAAGTTGTCACTCTATAAACACAGCAGATATGAGCCATTACTGAAGCTTTTGAAAAGCTTTTTTTGAAATAAAATAAAAATAAATAAAATCTTGTGAGCTGTAATAAAAACAGAAATAAAAAAAGGAGGGACTGTGGAATAGAATATTAGCATTTCTAAAGTAGAGACGGCAAACTAAAAACTTATTGCATTTAATCTGATCATAAGTGGTCATATAAGCAACAAGGGAAAATGAGAGAATACATTCTAATATGATAATGAAAACACATTTTGAACCACTATACTTCTATTATTATTATTATTATTATTATTATTATTATTATTATTATTATTATTATTATTATTATCAGTTACTTTCCCGTTCCTTGATGGTAAAATCAGATTTGTAACAAAAACAATTATAATTGCAGAATAAAATTAGCTTTCTAGGATTTTGGTAAAATTGGTATACTTTTTTATTTTTATTTTTCCTAAGATACACTTAAAAAAACTAAAATAAAATTTAAATCAGTGGTATTTATTTAGATCGTTTAAATGTTTTTCATGCTAACATAAAAACAAACAAACATATATAACCATTAAAGCATTATAGGCATATAGAACTATGGTCTGAATAAGATTATTAAAATTATTTTGAGATTATTATAAGATTGTTTTGAATGAATGAATGAATGAATGAATGTACGAACAAACAAATGCATGGATTGATTGATTGATTGAATGATTAAACAAATGAATGAATGAATGAACGAAGGAATGAACAACCGAACAAACAAAC
Source organism: Danio choprae (assembly GCA_903798125.1). Taxonomy (NCBI): domain Eukaryota; kingdom Metazoa; phylum Chordata; class Actinopteri; order Cypriniformes; family Danionidae; genus Danio; species Danio choprae. Next base: position 836,651 of record CAIGQW010028834.1, read on the forward strand.
AAACAAATGCATGGATTGATTGATTGAACGAATGAACGAACAAACAATATAAATAATAATAACAAACCTTTTTGAACTTTTTTTACTATATTATTATTATTCATTCATTCATTCATTTTCTTTTTGGCTTAGTCCCTTTATTAATCTGGGGTCTCTACAGCGGAATGAACCGCCAACTTATCCAGCATATGTTTAATGCAGCGGATGCCCTTCATCTCTATGAAACATCCATACACATTCACTCATTCACAAACTCACACACATACACTATGGACAATTTTTAGCTAACCCAATTCACCTATAGCGCATGTCTTTGGACTTGTGGGGGAAACCGGAGCACCCGGAGGAAACCCACGCCAACACGAGGAGAACAAGCAAACTCCACACAGAAATGCCTACTGACCCAGCCGAGGCTCGAACCAGCGACCTTCTTGCAGTGAGGCGATCGTGCTACCCACTGCGCCTCCGCGTCGCCTATATTATTATTATTATTATTATTATTATGAATTATGGATGCTTCCCAGTGATGGGTTGCAGCTGGAAGGGCATCCGCTGCATAAAACATATGCTGGATAAGTTGGCGGTTAATTCCGCTGTGGCGACCCCAGATTAATAAAGGGACTAAGCCGAAGAGAAAATGAATGAATGAATATTACTATTCAAGGATACAGTCTGCAAGAATACAAATGTGAATTGGTGCTTTCATATGTTTTGAGTGTGACATATGACTGAACAATGTATGTAAGAACTGTATCCAGGTTAATCAAATGTAAGAAAATACCATATAGACTTGAACTTAAAAACACCTTTTGCTCCAGGCAAATCACATTGCTCAGAATTGTTTTTCTTTTTTCCAACTCTAGTCTTTTTTTAACCAGTGCACACTTTGCATCCCTCTTTATCCACCAATTTAACAGTAAATGGAGAGATTTTCCAAAAGGATGCAATCCTGTGTTCTGCAGAGGGTCTGAACTGCTGTTCTCATATTTCACATCATTCTTCTCATTTCAAAACTCTCCTGCAATATTTGTATTCATGCATGTGGATCATCTTTAAGTGCGCTCTGCTTGAACTGCTTTACCTAAATGCTTTTGGCAGCTTCTTAGAACTCTTGCTAAACCCATCGAAATACCATCTGGAACAGCTGTACAGCACTGCTTAATACCAACCTGGAGTTTCATAGAAGAAATAACAAGCTATCCTTTTATAGCAGAAGAAATACACTTCACTTAATGTGTATAAGATATATCTCTGTATAATTCCATTAAAAACACGAGGGTAAGAGTGTGATGATGTAATGCATTATTTAAAAATTATATTTGTAATTATTTAAGAATCTGTTTTTAGGTAAACACTGTTCTGATAACTGTAAATGTATTAAATTAAGTAATTATCTAATGTGAAAAAAAAATCACATAATTATGCCAATATAAATTTCTTATATTTTGTCCATTGGGATCAGAAGGAGCGAAAAATGAACAAACTGGAGAGCTGCTTTACAGTAGAAAATAGTTGAATAGGTGTCATTTAGACCAAAATCAGGCCATTATAATTTTTTTTTTAATATAAAGTATTTTAAAAGTAAGGTATAATCAATGGTTTGCCATGTGTTAAAGGATTTTAAATGCACAACATGGAGGCAAAGATCCACCTGACGCGCAATGAAGAGCAGAGCTTAATGAGTTGCACACATCACAGACAGGTAGCCAATAGAAATTGTTATGCAATCAACAAAATCCACTTTTACCCCGTACAGTCATCTATTAGTGTGATTATTCAGCATTGGGAAGTGGAGACGCATAGCCCTGCAATTAATGCGTATAAAATATGCATCATTCAACAAAGATGAAAGTACATTTTTTTGAAAAAAAACCAAGAAAACCTTTTTTTTCTGTTTATAAAGTCTTGTTTTTTTTTTTTTTTAATCTAGATATACTTAATAGACATAATTACCAAAAAATGAAGTGAGGGGGCACAAATCTGAGTGTGCATTGCCCCCTTTTGCGCCCAGTTGGTGCTGGGCCTGCTTGAGCTGACTGAATATCCAGACAGTCATCCTGAGTTATTGTACTGACACATTTGACTTGTCTACAAATCAAATTCAAATTTTATTAGTCACATACACAGTACAATATGCAGTGAAATATATATAAGCATATATATAGTTATGCTTATATGACCTTTAAAAAAAATATATAAGTAAAAATAAAATATGGAAAAAAAAGAGATAAAATTAAGTACAAAATATAAAAGCCCAGCATTTTTCACAGTGTAGAAAATATGAACAAATTCATTCATTCATTCATTTTCATTTCGGCTTAGTCCCTTTATTAATCTGGGGTCGCCACAGCGGAATGAACCGCCAACTTATCCAGCATATGTTTTACGCAGCGGATGCCCTTTCAGCTGCAACCCATCCCTGGGAAACATCCATACACACCCATTCACACTCATACACTACGGACAATTTAGCTTACCCAATTCACCTATACCGCATGTCTTTGGACTTGTGGGGGAAACCGGAGCACCCGGAGGAAACCCACGCCAACACAGGGAGAACATGCAAACTCCACACAGAAACGCCAACTGACCCAGCCGAGGCTCGAACCAGCGACTTCTTGCTGTGAGGCGAATGTGCTACCCACTGCGCCACTGTGAGGCCCAATATGAACAAATATAAAGTATTAAAAAAGCTATATAATACAGAAAACTAACAGACTTTCCAGACATAAGATGTGTGAGTTTGACAAATGAGGTCTGCAGATTTGGAAGTAATATGCAGGCTATATGCATAGGGCAAGTGTTGTTCAGAAGTGTCTGATACACTTGCGGTGAAAGGTTGATGTGACTATTTTCAATTTCATAAGGTTCCTTTTAATTATCGACAATGTAATATAATGACAATATAGTCCTTTAAATAGACCTAAGAATTAAATTACAATAGTTGTTCAAGAGTAAAATGAGATGAAAGGCCATTTGAATGCAAGGGTTTTCAGGAGCAGCAGCTGAGTACTGAAAATTCATTGAAAATACTGTGAAAATAAATTAAAGACATGGCGTGGAACAATGGAATGCAGTAATGCCGTGCTTCCAGTGTGAAACTCGGTTAATACTGTATCTCAATCAGGTAGTAAAGATCATTGATTTTAAACAAACCGGCTTTTAAATGCAACAACTTTATAATGGTCTAACAGTTCACTGGAAGAACGTGATCTGGCTAATTCAAAATTAAAAGTTCCCATGCATATACGCCATTCAGAGACAATGACCTTTATATGGTGCTGAATGGAATCCAGAGCAACTGCGTGTTGCTGCGTGTCAGCAGAGACAGACTCAATCAGGGTTTGAATGATTAGTTGTCTAAATGGGGGTCAATGAGGGGGTTCACTTATTTATTGACTGCTTAAAATATATTACTAAAAGGAAACACATTGATAAATAGCAATGAACACAATTTCCACACGGATTGCTTAATGGCATTAAAGGGTTAGTTCACTGCCAAAAAAAAAAAAAAAAAAAAAAATATATATATATATATATATATA
>CAIGQW010028834.1:840595-859800 GCA_903798125.1 Danio choprae
TAAGATGTGTGAGTTTGACAAATGAGGTCTGCAGATTTGGAAGTAATATGCAGGCTATATGCATAGGGCAAGTGTTGTTCAGAAGTGTCTGATACACTTGCGGTGAAAGGTTGATGTGACTATTTTCAATTTCATAAGGTTCCTTTTAATTATCGACAATGTAATATAATGACAATATAGTCCTTTAAATAGACCTAAGAATTAAATTACAATAGTTGTTCAAGAGTAAAATGAGATGAAAGGCCATTTGAATGCAAGGGTTTTCAGGAGCAGCAGCTGAGTACTGAAAATTCATTGAAAATACTGTGAAAATAAATTAAAGACATGGCGTGGAACAATGGAATGCAGTAATGCAGTGCTTCCAGTGTGAAATCAGGCAGTAAAGATCATTGATTTTAAACAAACCGGCTTTTAAATGCAACAACTTTATAATGGCCTAACAGTTCACTGGAAGAACGTGATCTGGCTAATTCAAAATTAAAAGTTCCTATGCATATACGCCATTCAGGGACAATGACCTTTATATGGTGCTGAATGGAATCCAGAGCAACTGCGTGTTGCTGCGTGTCAGCAGAGACAGACTCAATCAGGGTTTGAATGATTAGTTGTCTAAATGGGGGTCAATAAGGGGGTTCACTTATTTATTGACTGCTTAAAATATATTACTAAAAGGAAACACATTGATAAATAGCAATGAACACAATTTCCACACGGATTGCTTAATGGCATTAAAGGGTTAGTTCACTGCCAAATATATATATATAAATATATATATATATATATATATATATATATATATATATATATATAAGCCGGTTACTTTTTTTTAGGTATATATGTATGTATTTTGAGTCGTAATCAATCAGAGTTAATAAGAAATAAATAAATAAAATTATTGTATCTCATATATCATAATATCTAATATTGCGTTCAAACTCTATAATGGAAACAGATGGCTGTTTTTCTTCTGCAGTCTAAAACCAGTCCAATAAGACACATTCATCCATAATGAAAAGTGCCTCACGTGGCTCATACGTCTGGATGACAGGAAATAGGCACAGCACATGCACCATTGAGACATATGTAGTGAAGAGAGGTAAACAAACACACATCCTGCAGTACTTCAACCGCCGGAAAGCAGTCTCTCTTGGACGTGTATACAACAGTTAGTGGAAATTATACAAAAGTGTTTATCTTACAAAACTGCATCGATTCACTACGAGATACCTTATTTTACCCCCCAGAGCCATGTGAGACTGTTGCTCTTACTTTTTGAACACAGACATGAAAATGTCATATTCAACACAAATGATTGCCAATGTTCAACGCTTCGGTTCAAAGATTTAAGCTTGGTCTCATTGTGAAAAAATAAATAAATTAAACAAACTTTGTGTGCCTTTATGTTTATGAAAATAATAAAACAATGAATGTACATGTTAATTTCTACATAAATTATGTATTTTACAAAACATGTTTACCCTAAAATTGGAAGAAAAACTAAACTAAATATCTGAAATATTTATATTGCAAATTTTAAAGTTGATATCTCAAAAATGAGCTCCAATGTTTTGAGGAATATGAAATGTTCATTCATTTTCATTTCGGCTTAGTCCCTTTATTAATCTGGGGTCGCCACAGCGGAATGAACCGCCAACTTATCCAGCACATGTTTTACGCAGCGGATGCCCTTCCAGCTGCAACCCATCTCTGGGAAACATCCATACACACCCATTCACACTGATACACTACGGACAATTTAGTCTACCCAATTTACCTATACCGCATGTCTTTGGACTTGTGGGGGAAACCGGAGCACCCGGAGGAAACCCACGCCAACACAGGGAGAACATGCAAACTCAACACAGAAACGCCAACTGATGGCATCCAGTATATCAAAACCTTTGTTTACGATGTGTGAAAAGATGAGTTCATTTGGGCCTTTTTGGGCTGCACTTCTGCCAGTGGTGTTGGCTATATTGACTGGCTTGATGGGATTTGTGAATGCAGTGAATACAATTCCTTCTGGAAAGCCCTGGGTTGATAATGGGTTTTATATTCCAGCATGATAATAATTCCAAGCTCACTGTGCAGTGAAATCATATTTGGGGAGAAAAACAGCTGATAAAACACTGACACTGTGTTCCACAGAGTGCAGACCTGCATTTTATAGAGGCAGTAAAGGATCACTTAGACAGAGAAACAAATAAAAAAAAAAACACCACAAATCTAGATGAACATCAGGTCTCTCTAAAGGAGTTCAAAATGTGCTTTGTGCCAACGACGGTGACAGTAAACATGGACTTTTGGTTAAACCACAAGACGCTGTCCAAATACAAAATCTGCATATTCTGCGTGTCTGTGTTAATTAATTGCAGTTAGTTTTTGTTTCTTACCAAATATTCATGTTCGGTGTCTGCTGTCTCAATCTATGAGAACACACAGGTTTTATTTCATAAGGATTTTACAGTTTTAAGTAGAGAAAAGCTATCATCATATTGTGTATGCAAAGAAACACCTTCATGACAACCTGTCAATACAAATGCCTGGGTTAATTGTAACTTAGAAATGCAAAAAAAACCTTTACCTCAGAACTTACTAACTGCCATTCAATTTACTAAACGGCAGAAAAGAAAATACAAAAAAAAAACTTTCAAGATTGTGACGTAGTGGGATAATTGTTTTGTTCTTCTTTGAAACATTCAACACTGTCATACCATAGTTAAATACTCATTCATTCATTTTCATTTCGGCTTAGTCCCTTTATTAATCTGGGGTCGCCACAGCGGAATGAACCGCCAACTTATCCAGCATATGTTTTACGCAGCGGATGCCCTTCCAGGTGCAACCCATCTCTGGGAAACATCCACACACACCCATTCACACTCATACACTATGGACAATTTAGCTTACCCAATTCACCTGTACCGCATGTCTTTGGACTTGTGGGGGAAACCGGAGCACCCGGAGGAAACCCACGCCAACACGGGGAGAACATCCAAACTCCACACAGAAACGCCAACTGACCCAGCCGAGGCTCGAACCAGCGACCTTCTTGCTGTGAGGCGAACGTGCTATCCACTGCGCCATATATATATATATAAAGGAACAGCAAACTTAAAGCAAATGTATGCATAAATTATTATAAAATTTGATAAAAGAAATATAATACATTTATGCATGCTTCTGTTTTACAAGCACTGTTCATTAATTACACAAATTATAACAGCAATGTTAATAATTAATTAATTATAATAATTAGGTGGGTTTAAAAAAGTTAACTATTTAATTGATTGATTGATTGATTGATTAAAATCTAATAATTTTGACAAGAAGGACTAATATGCTTTAAATAGTTTTAAAATAAAGCAGAATTAATTGAATATATTAATACTGAATGAGTTAACTGAATTACTTAACCAATTAATTAATATATGAAATTATCAGGTGCCTGTTGTTCTTATCTTAATACTTAATGGTTGTGTATTTTATCTTTTTGCTCTTGTTGTTTTATTGCTCTTGCTTCATTGTACGGTGTCCTTGAGTTGCCAGAAAGGCGCCTTTAAATAAAATGTATTATTATTATTATTATTACGATACATGATACGATACACAATGCGATACATGTATACACGATACATGATTAGTACAGCAGTTAGCCAGTGTGTTATATATATGTGTGTGTGCGTGTGCGTGTGTGTGTGTGTGTGCGTGCACCTGTTGTTTTCATTTGTGTATTTAACACAGACCTCAGTAGCTCAAAATACAAATCAAGTGATTCTCATCCTTTGTGTGCTCACATTTCTTTATATTCTCAGAATCCCGCACTCAGCCTTTCCTGCACCACATTCTTCAGCTCAAACCACAGTTTTGTCAAAACCGGCGCTCGTGTTGCACAAAGGTTTGCAACCCAAGTTCCTTTCAGCTACGAAAAACACTAACTGTGAATGCCGGCGCTCAGGTCTCGTCTGATCTGCTGTAAGGGAATCTTGCTCTGGGTATGATTCATTTGCTTTTCATGAGCATGTCTTTTCTCTGGAGTGCACTAGTCTTCTTTCTCTCTGTCATCACCTCCCTCCCTCCTTTACTTTGCCAGTTGGAGTCTGTATAACATCATGCGTTTTCTCCGGACGCGACCACCCAGTGTTTGATCAGTCATGACTGACACATCGCGTTATTAATCCCAATGTGACACCACTATTTCCTTTACAAAAAAAAAGTGATGTTTGGGTTTAAGCACTTGGCTTCTGCAGACCAAGGTTATTTTAGTAAGCGAAAACTAAAACTAAGACTGAAACTATTGGCCAAAAATAAAAATATTTTCGTTAACTGAAAAGAAATAAAACATGTACAACAAATGAAAAACCAAACCTAAACAAAACTAAAAACAGTCATTGAAATCAAAAAGTAACTGAATAAAATAATATTTAGTTGTTTTAAGAATTAATAAGGGTAACACTTTAGTTTGGGTCACAATTCACGTTATTAACAACCCATTAACTAAGACTCCTAGCTCAATAAACTACTAATTAGCTGTTTATTAATAGTTAGTAAGGTTTAGGTTTTGGGTATAGGATTAAGGATGCAGAATAGGATCATACTTAATAACTAATGAACAGTTAAAAACGTAATAATAGGCAGGTAATAAACCAGTAGTTATTAGCATGAATTGTGACCTAAACTTAATAAGCACAGATTTTGTTGGTTGAAAATCTGACCTGTGGCTGTTGATAGATACACCTGTAGATGGAGCTTTTACAGCCAAACACATTAGTGCAGGATTATATACAAAAACATATTTTCTATATTACCAAACCAAGTGTTTTACTTTTTCTTTGTCTGCCAAAAAAGTACACACTGTAAAAAAATGCAGGGTTCCATACAGTTCATTTATTTTGTCCCAACTCAAATCAGTTAAGTTCAGAAGTTTAAAAGTTGCATTTGTTAGTTTTAGGTTTAAAACTCTTTGGTTGTCTGTTCAAACAATTCTTTTAGTTTTTATAAAACTTTAAGAGTTTTAAACACATGTTATTGTAAACTGTGAAAACACTCAACTTTTTTTTTTGGGTCGACACTGAACACGTTCTATTAATTCTGATAAAATGTTATTACTAAAACTGAAATCATACAAAAACTAAATTCAAATGTGTTCACAAAAAAAAAAAAAAATAAACAAAAACAAAAAAAAAACATGAATAGAACATTAATGAAACAAAACTGTAATGAAACGAAGCCCTACAGTCAGATTTACAAAACTACAGACAAATAAATCTGATTCAATTAACTTCATAATATAACAGACATTTGTATAACTTCTTGTGCACAACAAATGTCTACAGATATTACAGATGTATTTATTTATTTATCTTTTTAAGAATATACTGTGGACTTCTAATAGGGTTTTCTTCTAAAAGTTCTAAAGTAGAATTTTGCTCTTTGAATGCCAGGACTTTTTTTGTCCCCTGCTTGGACTAGATTTTTGAAAGTGCATGCGGTTTGTTATATAATAAGCAGTTTTATTTTGCCTCCCATGGAATTCGTTTCTGACATTTTCAGGAGAAAGCCTTACTTTTTCAGTCTGAGTGAATAGACCTGTATTAGAGCTAAACTGAATGCAGTGTTAGCTTTCCAACCCCCGATGTTCTCAGCATCAGCACTTTTTGAACTGAATTCACATCTTTTTTATATGCAGTATTATGTTTGGTTGTATTGTTTAAACAGTTTGTGAATATAGGTCAGAAGTTCCAGCAGTAAACTGGGCATTGGAGTGGGGTTAAACGTACCTTGACAGTTCATTCTGAAGTGTCCTAAATAAGAAAGCAATATGAATGTTGTGGTGCAACAAACTGTGCCTAACATGCCTTTAAACTGAAATCACACAGACCGCATTGACTATACTTGATCTCTGACATCATTTTACTTTTTAAAATAAGTAAAAAAATATGTTGTTTTTTTTTTCCTGTGGTTCAAAGCTGAGTCTTTAGCATTATCAGTGCTATCTTCAGAATTATTCTAATATGATGAAGTAATGCTCAGTTATTGTTACTAATAATAAGGATTCGTGATAAGGTCCATTAGTTAAGGTCCAATAGTTAATGTTTCATTCATTCATTTTCTTTTCGGCTTAGTCCCTTTATTAATCTGGGGTCGCCACAGCGGAATGAACCGCCAACTTATCCAGCATATGTTTTACACAGCGGATGCCCTTCCACCCGTAACCCATCACTGGGAAACATCCATACACACTTATTCACTGCAGTGAGCCGATTGTGCTACCCACTGTGCCACCGCGTCGCCCATAGTTAATGTTAGTTCATGTATTTACTAACACGAACAAACTATTAGTAATACATATTAGTATTTAGTCATGTTCGTTAACATTAGTTAATGTCATTTAGTTCAAGTTAACTCACAGTTCAGTAATTATTGTTAACAAGCTCAACTTTAGATTTTAATAATGCACTAGTTAATGCTGAACTATGATTAATAAATGATTTACAAGATTATTCATACTCATTTAACGTTAGCAAATGCATTACATTAGAATTAATGTTAAGTGTTTCTTTTTAATATCAGTAAATATATTCTTATTAATATAATGAATAATATTAAAATATAATGTATTTATCCTTCATGAATAAATGAATAAATTACTTAATTTTTTAAATCATTTCAAACTTGACCCCAGTGTGTGTTTGTGTGTGTAATATATTTTTAAACAAATTAAACTAAATACATCTGAACCTTAAGTGTTTTTTTTTTCATAAGGTAGTTAAAAATAGTGGCTTCTGGGTCTATCACACATTTGTACATGTTAGAAATCGTTTGCACTTCAGATCTGCATAAGAACAATTTCTTTAGGTACTAAATTGTTCATTGTTTTTGCGATTAAAGCATCTATACTAAATTTCATTACAACACTGAAAAAAAAATAAGGTTTTGGTAGGTCATATATTAGGTAAATTGTGGGACGTAACATGTTCTTGTATGAATGAATGAACGAACGAACGAACAATCTCATTGTTTATTAATTAAGCATATTAAATGTATGAATTAGTACTTTCTCTGTGGGACCAAATAAGACTAATGTACCAGCCATTGTAGTTAAATGCAGAGTTACAGAAGTTGGAAAACTTTTAGATTATTAGGTATCTGTGTTCATAATTGGGTGGACATTGTCTTCTTTTAAAAAACCCAGTGTAAGTCACCTTAAAAATAACAATAAAAAAGACAAATCACAAAAGATATTTATAAAAGCGTGTTTCATTTCAATTCAATTCCTGTTTTAAAGCCCAAAAGACGGCAAACTGTAGGAGTGACCCAGATAGTGTTGTTGTGATAGGCCTGAAATAGCAGGAGCTCATGAGAGAAATATCTGGAGGTGCTGTTTCAAAGGCCCAGCATTTGTTTCTAATTCTCCACACAAATGCACAGACTTAATGATGCTCTAGGTGGAGGAGGTTTCCAAAACTTGCAATAATATTTTCTTTTTGGCAGGAAAGGACATGTTGAACGGCACACCATATTATTAGCATTAGCGTTAGCAGCGCCTCAGAATCCGCTCACAGCTGTCAGTGTTGTTTGGTGACTGAACGCAGGCCTCAAACTCAGCACTTCTGTCCTTCGCTTCACAAGGTTTTGATTATGATTTGGGCTTTCAGCAGCTGAAATCACTGTCTGATGTGTAGAATTCGCTTCTCTGTTTTACCTATGGGAACGTAAAATGTGCTTTTTATCCTATTTGAAACATTGAAAGAGAACTAAAATAAGGCTTTAGATGGGATATTAAATGCTTCCCTTTTTTTACTTTAATTCTTCACCCCCTACTGTCTTTGTACTTACAGGGGGGGGGAACTTGACAGCTTTGACATTTCCGTAATAACTCCATCGGTGACCTGCAGAAGTCGTTCCACAAATAGATTGATTAAACTTAAAAGTAAATTGAAGAAGTAATGAAAGATAAAAAATAATAATATTTCAATAAATTAGTATACATACTGTACACACATGCATACATACATACATAAACTTAAATTGAAGGTTATTGCAGTACTTTTTTGCCAAGTTCATATTAGTGTTACTTGTTATACTACAGAAAAACAACTTTATAAAAGAAAAATCGCCATTTTTCAACTTAAAACAGCCCCTAGAAGTCGTTTTAAATGTAATTTCAAATGTCATTCAGTGAAAAGTTTGAAAATTATTTGAAAGATTTATTTATTTATTTTTTTTCTGAGATGAATTAGCTTGAATTTACTTCAGAATAATTGTGTGGTCTGGCACAGATGTTAGTGGAGAGTCAGTGTCTCTCAGGTATAAATCACTCCAGTATTGATGACCATTGTCAGTTCTATCGCATTAAGCCTTGTCTAATCAGTCGTACAAAAACTAAGTCAATTTATTGTTTTATTTTAAGGTATTTAACATGATTTTTCCACATAGTTTAAACGTAACCCTAATCTACAGCATCCAGTACTCAAAGGTTTGGAGAAAAATATTTACTTAGTACTTTCTGCCTTTATTTCAGTGACTTTAAATAACATCTAAAAAAAAAGAGCCTAAAATCCCCCCAAGATGGTTAAATACTATTATTCACATTTTACATAATTTACATCTCATTTAAATAAATGAATAAAATATAAACTCTTAAAACTGCATCCAGTAACAACAACAGCAGTATTTGTAAAATTCTAGTAAGTTTCCTCTTGTTTTGTCTGCAAGGTTAAATTGTATGCTTTCTTGTGCTGTGAATATACAAATTTACCTTCTCAAGAAAACACTGACATAGAAACGATCCCCGAACATTAATGCCAAGTGACAAATTTCTATCATTTTTACCACTACATCTCAAATCCCTTTTTACAGCTGAATGCAAGCTGCTATTTACAACAATCGAATGTGTCTCAGCAGACAGACGAGAATGGAGTTGATCTAATCAGTATGGATAAACTGTTGTTCAATCTTCAGCAATAGCAGCTTTTGGCATCATGAATTCATCTCTTGTCTGCAAGGTGAGCGTGACTGATTAATAATCACACACACTGTTTCCAAATGCACATTCAGCCATGAACATAGGACAAAGAGAACAGAAAACTGACATTTTCCATTTCTGTCTCACCTTTTGACACAAATTATTCTTCACGGGAGAGTTGAAAATGTGCAGTTTTTTTGTTTGTGAAGTTTTTTTTTCCCCCTTGTCTAATACAATAGTCAGGTTAGAGGTCAGACCCATTGTTTTATAGTTTGTTATGTGTGCCAAATACTTCATGCGTTTCCTGTGATTTCTGTTTTTATTTTGAGTGTTGTGGAGAATGGCCAATGTCTTGGTCAATCTTTAAAGTCTGAATAAACTGTGCTGCATCCTTTTCATTCACAAACATACTATTTAGGAAATCTGGAAGGGATTAGTATATCTTGGCCAAAAGCACATTGTAAAAACCTTCTTCATATTGTATAGTCTGCAAGGACTAAACACACACACACACACACGCACGCACGCACACACACACGTCTATGCTACTAAGAGGGGACTGTTGCTCTATACTAGCCAAGAGGGGACCAGGGTTTCTGCTCACTTTAATGAAACAAAAATCACATACAAAATTAACTTTTAAGATCTTTTTTCATAATATAACTGACAATAAGTCTTTGCATTTATTTTTAAAAACACATGCCAAGTGGGGACCTGAAGCTGTGGGTGACGTCTACCTATCCAACACGGGACCTTCATAGACTGCAGAGACACTGAGTGTGAAACACACAGATTGCTGGAACACAGACTTTTAACTCACAATCTGACTTTATTTACGTGTTAAACTCCAACGTTTTAAACATTTATATATATATATATATATATATATATATACTGCTCAACTTAAATGAGTACACACATTTAATCAACACAGACTTTTTACTCACAATCTGACGTTACTTAATGCTAAACTCTAAAACCTTTTTAAAACCTTCAGATGTTGACTACTGTGTTTTAGACTTGAAATTAAAATGATTACATATACAGTATATACAGTTGTAGTCAGAAATATTAGCCTCCTGTATATATTTTTTCCCCAATTTATGTTTACTGGAGACAAGATTTTTTTCAACACATTTCTAAACATTTCTAGTAACTGATTTATTTTCTCCTTGTCATGATGACAGCACATAATATTTGACTAGATATTTTTCAGGACACTAGTATTCAGCTTAAAGTGACATTTAAAGGCTTAACTAGGTTAATTAGGCAAGTTAGGGTAATTAGGCAAGTCATTGTATAACAGTGGTTTGTTCTGTTGCTAATTGGAAGAAAACATGCTTAAGATGGCTAATATTATTGACCTTGAAATATATTTTTTTAAATTGACTAAAACACATGCCAGGTTGGGGTTGGGCCAGGACTTCTACCTATCCAACAGGGGACCTTTAGAGACTGCTGGAACACAGACTTTTAACTTTAACTTTATTTACATGCTAAATTTTGAAGTTTTAAATCTTTACCTATTATTAAATATTCTGATAGAAACATTAAATGCTAAACAATTTTGTTTTACCTGCAAATATTTTAGGCTTGACATTGAAAGTAATACATGCATATGTACTGCCCATATACTGCTAATAGTTTTTATTTTTTTATCAATTTGTGTATTTATATACAATTAGAAGTAATTTTACAGTGTATTTGTGATGTCAATAACTGGTGTATTTTATAATTATCAACACAGTTTTCACAGGGATATTGGAAAGTGAAATATTAGTAAATATAATGTCCTCCACACGTGTCGCTCCATACTATCTAAGAGGGACCTTTTGGTTTTGGAGGTCAAAATTTCGCTTTACAGCATTGAAAATCTTTATTTTGCTCTACTAAATTCTGTGATCTGAATGTCTTTTTAACATTGGCACATTTAGTAAAGCAATTAAAAACTTTGCAATACAATAATCAATTCATCATTTTGAGTTTTGACCCTTACGTGTGTATTAGTGTCAGGTTTACAACACTTATTATATATAGAACTTTTTCCATATATTTCCAGATATGTATATGAGGAACAACAGCAAACTATGAAGTGCAGGAAAACAATGTGTATTATTAGCTTAAAGTCAATTTTATTCATAAACTAATTTCGAGAGGAGCACGTGCTTATAATTGACTGCAGCTGGTCCCGCATTAGCTAATGCATGATCCACCAATCAGATGATTCCTAAATCGCTATAAATAACCAGAGTTTTCCCAGGGTTCTTCGGTTTTCTTCACACAAGCCAAAAACATGTAACATAAGTAAATTGACCAAACCAAATCGACATCATAGATGAGCTATCAATCAGCAACATTTCTCTCCATAGGTATTCATAATTTGCATTTCACCATTAACAAGCAGGGGAGTTCACGAGACCTAGCTGAGCTCTACTCCCCTCTCACCCCGCAAACGGGAGGGAGCCCCGGGCTTGAGGATCTCATGAGCTCAGGGCACTCTCCCGGGACAGCATACCAAACTCGCTTTATATATTCAATCATCAGCTAAGTGTGAACTCTTGAAATGCTCATTTAACGTTATGAGATTAACCTGTGTGGAAATGACTATGTAATAGTAAATTTGTTCAGAAAGCTTTAGGTCCCCTTTTGGCTGGTGGAGAGCGATGCCTGTTTAATTGATTTGTCATTTTTTGCATCACAAACACAATATGGAGCTCAAAAAATTATAGAGCTCAAAACTCAATATTTGTTTTACTTCTAAATTTTTTTCAACTGGGTTTCAGAGGTTTTGTTGTGAAGTGAGGAACTAAATTACCCAATTGTGTGTTTTTTTTTTGTTTTTTTATTTTTTTATCTCCTCAGTATATTTTACAGTGTATGTTTTAAGCCAATAACTGTTGGTGTTTTTTTTTTTTAATAATTACCAACACTGTTCTTACAGAGATATTCAAAAAGTGAAATATTAGTAAATATAAAATCATCCAAACATGTGTTGCTCCATACTATCTAAGAGGGGACCTTTCGGTCCCCTGTTGGCTGGTGAAGAACGATGCCTGTTTCATTAATTTGTCATTTCTTGCATCACGAACACAATATAAAGATTTTGGAGCTCAAAACTCAACACTTGTTTTACTGCTGAACACTGGGTTTACAAAATGTACTAATTACAAAATGTTTTATATTTATTCAAAGTATAAGAATAAAATCGGATTTATTTACAATTTATTATGATTGTCTGATATATGTAGTATTTATTTATTTATTTTTAAGTTGTGTGCTTCACGATGACGAGTGGACGCATCAAGTATAAGTGTTTGTCTATCACACACTGAGCACATTCTGAAGTTCAAAACACAATACTTTGTTGACTTGTCACATTAATTATATGATCTAGGGATATTTAATTGTATGTTGTTTTATTTTCCTGATTGACAACTTACACTTGTTCACCAGTCCTTACCTGTTAGTGACATGATTAGAAATTTTAATTTGGAATTAAATGGGCCTTGTGATAAATCATCAAGGAAAACTTCTCTGCTCACTAAAGAAGACTGTCCACCTTCAGACCACTAGTAGCATTTAACATCATATCAATTAAATTAAATATAATAAATACTTTCCCAGTGATGAGTTGCAGCTAGAAGGGCATCTGCTGCGTTAAACATATGCTGGATAAGTTGAAATGAAGTACAACAATGAAACATCTTACCAAAAATGAGATGTTTTTTTTTTTTTGGAGGTTTAGGCCCACGGTTTGTGCACAATGGTTTTAAGTTGTAAAATCAAAGCCACATTTTGCAACACCAACAAACTACTGTGTAGTATCAGTGATGCCCCTGATAAAGCAGACCTATTCACTCAGACATTCACTTTTCTCTAACAGCCAAAGTTCAGCTTCTGGAATTGGTTTGCATGAACATTTTTAAAGCATCAAAGTGGATTTTTCTTTTTTTTATATAATTACCTTTTTTAGTTGGATCTGTGTTGTCTTTAATGTCAAATAATTAAACGTTACTTTAAGGCCATGTCTACACTAATGCGTTTTCACTTAAAAACGAATATTTTTGTCTCCTTTTTGCCTTTCCGTCCACACTGAGACGCGTTTTTAGGAAACAAAAACGTATCTTTTTAAAAACGCTCTCCAAAGTGGATCAATTTAAAAAATGCCGTTTTTGTGTCGTAGTATGGACTGTGAAAACGGAGGCTTTCGAAAACGATGACACATTTTTAGTCATGTGACACAGTCATGTTACTAATTCAGCAAAAATGGTGGACCACAATATGCAACATGGTTTTGGATGCTGTCAGTTTGGGCAGCATTGTTAAAAACTTTATGTAAGTTTGTACATGCTCCAGCTTGGTTTTTATCAAAGGACACGGAATGTGAAGTCAGATCTGTTGTTCTGTGGCAGCTCAGCAACTCCACCAAGTCCATTAAAAAAACGCTGAGCTTTTCCTCAACGTTTCAAAGAGCCGGAAAGAAAATAAACGTCAGGCTGAAATGACACATCGAAGCGTCTTACGTTTCACGCATGCGCAGTACAGGGTGAAAACGTTTTTAGTCGTTTTAGTGTGGATGACAAAGTTTTGGAAAACGAATGAAAACGACAGTGTAGATGTGAAGCGATTTTAGACGAAAACTTTGTTTTCTAATTTATCCGGATTAGTGTAGCCATGGCCTAAATAATCAGATCACTATTAATTACTACCACTGACCGACTCTTTTCTGTACTTTCTGCATATGGAACTTCATAGTTTAGTGTGTGTTGTATACTGAAGCGTCTGAGAGTGTGTCTGCTCTGTATAGAGATGTAGATAAGCAGTGGGGGTTACAGTGGAGGAGGGGGTCAGCAGCAACACAAACCTCTAACTCTACCTCTAACCTCCAACTGTCTGTGTTGCTCAGAATGAACGTTTTAAACAGTGGGTTACAGAGTGAAAACTTCACAACAATAACACCTGACTAGAGGAAGGAAGAACCCTCTTATGTAAAACTGGAAATAACGAGTACATTTAAATTGACACCAGTACGCCGATTTTAATACGATTAACTCAATACTCTGATTAAGAGTCTATCATGTAAGCAGAGATTTTTGATGACCTTAATCTGACTAAAGACATAATCAAACTAAACAGAAAGTGAATTAAGACATGTGGAGTATGCCTATTTCAGCCAGATTATTGAGGTGCAGGACAGACATGCAAACACCATAATCAAGCTATTACCATTTTGTAGGACTTTTAGTTTTATTTTGCGAAAGGAAGCACACACGGTAGTTCTCAGGTGTTTGATGACAAACAAATGAGAATGGCTTCAAGCAAGAGCACATTTTTAGTGCGAGCGGGAAACGATGGCGGTGCTGAGAACTCTGGAAGAAATCTGTTGCTGTTTATGTTAAGCTGTATGCTGTGTGTAGCATGTGCGTTTTAGCCTGTGTGGAAAAGCCATGAACAATGCCTACCAATTTAAACATTTAAATTAGCATTTTGTTCAACTAAAGAATATTTAGCAGCACTTGAATCAAACTTACATTTACTAAAACAAAACATACTTTTGATTGAAATCAAGCAGAAAGAGTTACCTTAAGGGTACCCTCACAGTATGCTATGCGCTTTTCCAACATCCCCATGCGCATTTCCAGGTTTGTTTGACAAGTGTGAGTGCTCCGAATTTGGAAGAGGTGTGCCAGAGTGCGGTTCGGTTGGGCTTTGGCACGGTACACTTGTAGTATGAGTGTAAAGCGCGCCTGAGCCCGAAACTGAAGATGCGATGTCACTTTTAAGGTACTGCTTCATATAAATTGATTAATCATTCTTACTTTTTAATGAACACAAACTGTCATCGTTTATTAAAGACACAAACCACTCGCTGCACATCAGCTTCACCTTCAGCAAACCTTGTGCAGCACAATGACTTTCATGATAATTTATGAGTGTCAAAAGTTGTGGATCTGTTTAGCAAAATATTTGACTGCATGTCACTGCATCCCAAACCACTAAAACAATATAACTAAAGCAATGTCCACTGTGCTGAGCGAGAGCGCTTCTCTTGCTGTTAAACTAAACAATCGCATCATCGATGACGTAAGCGTGCTTAGGTTCAGTAGGTAAAGATGCAGTGTGAGTGCAGCCGTCGGGGGAGAGAGAAGGGGGAACAACCGTGCTTCGGCACGGTTCAAGGCAACCGTGCCTAGTGAGAGTACACCCTAAAACTTACAAGATCATTTAGCTGGTGAAATATGACACAATGTTTTATTGTTCATTTTATTATTATTTTGTATTGTTATTTTTTCTTTTATAATTAGTTAAAGTAGCCTAAAAAAAACTTTTAGTTGTTAAAAGCACGTATTGCATATTTCGACTTGTTGCATTGCAAGTTGCACACACAGACACACAAGAAACACCGCTACAGATTTTTTAATTAAATCAAGGAAAAGTTTATTTCAAATCCACACACAGTCCTAAACTGAAGGTATGGCATGTGCTTTTGCTGCATTTCTGACAATGGAAATGCTTTTCAAGATGATAAACTGTCAAGCTTAGTTTACCTGCAAAATTGTATAAGCTCACTAATAGGGCACCACAACCCAGCGCCCAACCCCCTTGCAGTAGTGCAGAAATTCCACCCTCAGTGATTCAAGAGTTCACACTTAGCTGATGATTGTTTATAAAGCTTGTTTGGCATGCTGTCCCGGGAGAGAGCCCTGAGCTCATAGATCCTCGAGCCCGGGGCTCCCTCCCGTTTGCAAGGTGAGAGGGGAGTGTGAGCTCAGCTAGATCTCGAGAACTCCCCTGCTGTAGTAGCTAATGAACAGATAGTGATTGCTCTTGAGATAACTACTTACTAGGAGCACGTCTATGATGCTGATTTGGATTAGTCAACTAACTTAAGTTGCATGTTTTTGGACGGTGGGAGGAAACCGGGGAACCCGGAGGAAACCAATGTGAGCACGGGGAGAACGTGTAAACTCCACACAGAAACGTCGGCTGGCTTGGTAAGGACTAGAACCAGTGACGTTCTTGCTGTGAGGCGACAGTGCTAACCACTGGGCCATCCATCTAGGAAAGGAGGAGTAGGGGTGGAAGGGGGGATTCTTCAAAACGAAGATGGCTGTGATATGGAACTTAGGGTATTTATAGTGGCTTAGGAATCGTCTGATTGGTGAATCATAAATTGGATAATGTGGGACCAGCTGCAAGCAATCATACTCATGTGATCCTCTCGAAATTAGTTTATAAATAAACTTCATTAAGTGGCTACAGGCTACAGGTAGACAACAATAAAATCAACATTTGTAAAATTTTTAAGTGGTTAAAATCAAAGTCATAACAAGGTATTCAATAACTGAGAGGCCCAAGCAGAATAAGCCTTGTTGCTTGAAAAGTTTAGACATGCATCTAAAATCAGCTGATATCAATTATTTCAATGCTATGACACACCGATGCTCCATTTACATAGACTATTACAATTATGACTTAACACTGATACTCCACATCACAAGCTCTCAGGGATATAGAGCACAATACTCTTGACGCAAATTCCTCTTAACCAAAGTTATTCTGTTGTGCACAAAGTATTTAACTGCTTTTGAATTTCTTCCATTATCCTTTAACATTTTATTTTAGTTTAAGCATTTTTGACCGTCCACTTTTCCAGGAGCCTTCATTTCTTTAAAGTTGTTCTTGAAATAGTGTTCTATGACTTTCCCTCTCTGTTTCTGTTTAAAGAAGGAGAAGAGAATGAAATTTAGTTAGTTATTAAATATATGAAGAAATGAATAAGTAAAATGTAATGTCAGTAATACAGATTTATACGAAGTTGAAAACACGAAAGTCAAAGGAATGTCAAAAAGAAATGTTAAGATCTTCTGTATGCATTTTAGTGTATAGAATAACATACCTTTTTGACTGAAAGGCAATAGTGGATTACTCGTATGTCCAATCACCTCACGAGAGGCTGCAGCCTTTCCAGAGTCGAGAGCCCTTATTTCAGAAAGATCTTCCTCTTTGTCAGCATTTTCTGAAACATGGAGAGCAACCCTTACTTAAAATTGCACAATAAATTAAAGCCATATTGCATTTAAGTAAATAATTCCTAATTCAATGTTTTTAATTATTATACAAAAAAAAATACAAATTAAAACTTGCCTTCTTGGCTTGTCTGTTTTTTAGAATGACCATCCTCTGAATCTGAGCTGGAGCCCTCTTCAGCTGAAACAAAATGATTAAATAATGTAAATAATATGTTAAGATGACAAGGTTTTACAAAGTATGAAGCATTTCCCTTGTTTTTAAAGTACAATACAAAGATTTTCCTTTATATTTGCTTATTCCGCTTTGCGAGGCAAAAAGAATTCTGCTGACTTTTGCCATTTGCAACGTTTCTTCAGGGAGTCTATAAATCTCTCTATGGACATCAATGCCATGTCCCATAAATGTGGCAAGCTGGTCAAGTTCATGTGTTTTTAAGTTGAGTAACTGAGAAACTGTAGCCACATGTTTTCTCAACTTAGTAGAAGTGATGTTCTCTAGTGATCCATAATTGGGACAGGCAAATATGTAAGGATTACCTTGAGAAATCCCAGCGTCTTCTCTTGTTTTGATTAGAAGTTCTACTGTTTCCTTTACATTTGCTGGTAACAATATTGGAACTTTACGACCCCTCTTTCCTCGTACTTCAATTCTGGTGAGATTCTCGCATAATTTCTTCTCAAACGGTGATAGGCTGTCCAAAATATCATCCTGTATGTTGATTTGGTTTCTCTGCAGATATGTTTTGACCTCCATCCTAGAAACCTCACCTTCACGACGCCGATTTAACAAAATTAGCTGTGAAAGAGTGACTTAGGAGAGATCACTTCATGAGCTTTTGGATGGATGGTCAATGAGTGCTTGTTTGTTCACCTCCTCAAGACACTTTAAATGCTTTTGAAGCTTCCTGATGTCTTCTGCTAGAGGTAGTATTTGTGTGCTATTCCATTTTTTTCTGATATAGTGTTTTTAGTGCATTTGATGACACTTGGATTGTCCATTCCAGTTCAATTAGCTCATTAAAGTGCTCTGCTCGTCCCTTTAAAGATTCATCCTCATGGCGTAAAGCCTCCCCTTGCAAAATTTGTGCCACTTTAATAAGAGAATGTTGTAGTTGAAGTGCTGTTGATGGAACTAAAAATCTATTTGTTGATCTGTCAAATCCGGTCATCTTTTTCACAGCTTCAAGTACTGTGTTAAACTTTGCTGGGTTGATCAAGTCCTTCAAAGCAACAATGTCCTTGTCAATGGATCTTGCCACAAGTAGTAGTCTAGCAAGTTCCCTCATCCTATTTCTGATGTCAACCTGGTATCTTCCAACTTCACCATTCTTTAGGAACATTCTCTCACCCAATGGCAGAATTAATGAGTCTGGTTGTACCACCTGGGTTACAGCATCATATGTCATGTCTCCAATAATCTTTTGAAGTCCAGTTAAAATTGTTGAGCAACAGCAGGGAACAGCTTGCCTGAACCTTCCGCCTCACCAGAATATTCTCATTTTTTTGCAACTTGCAACGTTTATGATGCCTCCAGAGGTCAGTTTTGACATACATACCAAAGCAAAACTTGCACAGCAGGTAGTCAGTGGCTACTGACACATTCATTGCTTACCTTTTTGGTATGATCTCCTCTTTTCCCATGGATAGGACTGCACTATTATGGTGCAAATTTCCTTTGTTCCTTACTTTGGTTAATAAAAGGTTTTGCATGCTTTGAGCCTTGCTTATATGACAATGCCTTTGCAATTTCACCTTCTCCATGATGTTTCTGTTTGAGATGTCTTATCATTTTTGCATAAGGCTTCGCACAGTAAAGACAGAAGTTCTTTTTGTCGTAGATCCGTTGGTAAGGTGTGTTTGAGGACGTTTTCACCTTAATCATATGTTGATTTTGACAGCCATTAGCACTTTCATCCATTTCTGTCATAGTCTTCATAAGTTGTTTACCACCTTGTAATCGCCAACTGAAACATTTGCATTTTATGATTATCTAATGCAAACAATTATTTTATTTTTTTAATGTCAGTTTTAAATGGTTCTTTTCATGTTTAAAACACTATTAAAAGAGTTACCCTATTAGTTGAGAGATATAATAAAAAAATGACCTATAAGGGCACATGTAATTGACTAGTAAGGAACTTATATCCAATTATGAAGCACACACACACACACACACACACACACACACACACACACACACACAC
>CAIGQW010028834.1:859810-907099 GCA_903798125.1 Danio choprae
ACACACACACACACACACACACACACACACACACACACACACACACAAAGAATTAATATACTGTACATGCTAAGCCTAAAACTTTTAAGTAATATAAATTTTAACGTTTTAGGCTTAGCTTGTATATTAATAATCTTTTTTGTCTGTGTGTGTGTTTTGTCTGTATTTAATTATTATTATTATTATTATTATTATTTTTCTGTTTCAACAGAAGCTATGAAACTTAGATCACTGTGGGAGAAAAAAACTAAACAAAACAACATCGTTTGACTTGTTTTGTCAAGTGTATCAGCCAATTCATTAAAATATTATATTCAAAAGCCCATTACTTTTTTTCTGTTATTAAGATGCCAAGGAGAATGTCAATATTTTTAGCGGTTAACTTTCTCTCACATACTTCATTATGTGGGCTGACATGAAAGTGAGTAAATAATGACAGAATTTTCATTTGTGGCTCAACTATGAGTGACTGCTCATGCGTTCATTAATTACTTGTAAATCAAATCAGACCAGAGCAGACACAATGTAAACACAATTACCATTATTGATTTCTTTTACAGGCTTGACTCTTGCATTTTAGACACATCAGACTATAGTAATAAATGACTCATCGTGAGTATTACGTCTGGTATAGGCTAGGATGTGAAAAAAGTAATGGTACTAAAGACTTCCATTAAGCCATCAGGCTAAAAATGTAAAGAAATGTGAAATAATTAATTCATTCATTTTCCTTCGGCTTAGTCCCTTTATTCTTTAGGGGTCGCCACAGTAGAATGAATCGGCAAGTTATCCAGCATATGTTTTACACAATGGATGCCCTTCCAGCTGCAACCCAGTACTGGGAATTTGACACACACTCATTTACACACATACACTACAGGAAATTTAGTTTATTCAATTCACCTAATAGCGCATGTCTTTGGACTTGTGGGGGAAACCGGAGCACCCGGAGGAAACCCACCCAAACACAGGAAGAACATGCAAACTCTACACAGAAATGCCAACTGACGCAGCCGGGACTTGAACCAGGGACTTTCTTGCTGTGAGGCGACAGTGCTAACCACTGAGCCACAATGTCACCCCTAAATTGGAAACACAATGAATTAAAAGTTTAAACATAAGGGGAAAAAACTAATGTTGTGTCTAATGTTATCCCTTAATGGTGCAGTATGTATGTAACAGAGGCCAGCTAGTGAAGTGCTGTGCAGGTAAACCTCACTCCTCTGAACCCAAAAAGATGCTCTAGCGACAGATGCTAGAGGCCATAGTCTTTAGCCTCCTTGTTAGAGGAACCAACTCCCATATGAAGAGTTGCTGGTTTGATCCCAGCTTGGAGAATACAAGAATACAATCATAAATATAAAATCAACAAACACAAATATGTTTTACTTAACAACAAAAAAAATAACCTTGTAGCCTTATCATTTTTCTATTCGCTCTCTAAGTTCAAGATGATGCCACCAAGGACAGCATATGCTATTTTATTTTACATAGGGATATAGAATGTCATGGAATCTCACTTTTCACTCTGGTGAAACATAATCGTGAATTAGAAAATGAAAGAAATTAAATGGTTCATACCCCGAGGGGAGGGGAACTACAATGCTATGTGGAAACTTCCACTATGGGGATTTCGTCAGAAAGCCAATCATCTGAAGAGTAATAAAACAGCTGGCAGCAATCACAATCAGTCTGTGTTTAAGATGCCAGCTCTGCTCTGAAACCACACCTTTTCTAGCTGAAAAAGCCAAACTACAGCTGTCAGCTAAGGCGCAATCGCTGTGGCGAAGGAACATAGCATTTCCGTTCCCCAGCGGGAGGGGAACTACAATGCTATGTGGAAACTTCCACTATGGGCAAATGTATGGAAAACACCCCAGCAATAGAACCTTACCACATCGTTGGTGAGAGGTTTGCCAAGCACCAGTATGAGCGCGCCATCACCATAGACGCAGCCCTCCAACGTGTCCCCTTATTCACCTTACTTAGCTGCTAAGGTTTATTTCTATTTTTCGGGGAGTCGTAAAAATGCACCTAGTTATGTTCTAGGAATTTTAATATACGACAGTACGTTGGGAAAGCGTGCAATCTCGATATGGAGGATGCTGCGGAGGCCACCTGCTGCCCAAATGGAGAGACCTGGTGGCAAGAAGACATATGGACTAACCCTGAAAGGGGGAGTACACATACAAAGGATGGTTAGCGGGGAGGGAAGACACGGGCCCGCCAAGAGGGGGGAACTATACAGTGGCTGAGTGATGCATATGGGATCGCCAGTGGGAATCGCACATAGCAGGCACTTATACCTAAAACGCGGGCTGACCAAGTGGGCATGGCTACAATGTAGTGGGCCAGGCACCTGACTCCTCCACTGAGTCAGATGCTGGGGGCCTCAGAGGAACTCGGAGGGTTCGCCAGATGGTGAGTGTGACTGTGTTAAAGAGAAAAGGCGCTGCAAGCGTGTAACAACACTAACCGAATTTCCTCATTCACCGGGGTTAACCAGCACACGTGAGGAAATCGGCTCCACTCAAAGATTATAAAATCTCGCAAATGTATTAGGTGTCGCCCAGCCTGCTCTAAAGATATCTGTTAGAGAGGCGCTGCATGCTAACGCCCAAGAAGAAGCGATGCTCCAAGTGGAGTGCGGGGACACGGCTCGCCCTGGCTTGAATAAGCGATGAAGATGGCATCCACTATCCAGTGGGCCAACCTCTGCTTGCATATGGCACTTCCCTTCTGCCGATCCCCGTAACAGACAAAGAGCTGCTCAGAGGATCTAAAACTCTGAGTGCAGTCCACATAAATACGCAGAGCGCAAACAGGACACAGCAATGAAAGGGCTGGGTCTGCCTCCTTCGAAGGCAGCGCTTGCAGGTTTACCACCTGGTCTTTAAACGGTGTGGTAGGAACATTGGGCACATATCCAGGCCAGGGTCTCAGGATAACGTGAGAGAATTTTGGCACGAATTCCAGGCACGAATCACTGACTGAAAATGCCTCCAGGTCCCTGACCCTCTTGATCGATGCCAACGTGACCAGCAGAGCTGTCTTCAGGGACAGAAATCTCTGGGATACTGAGTCGAGTGGTTTGAACGGAGCTCCGCGTAGGCTCGTAAGCACTACGGAGAGATCCCAAGAGGGCATAAGAGGGGGGCGGGGTGGATTTAATCGCCTCACACCTCTGAGGAACCGGATGACGAGGTTATGCCTTCCCACGGCGCCACCATCCACCGCGTCATGATGAACGGAGATGGCAGCGACGTACACCTTCAGTGTGGAGGGCGACAGCCTGTGCTCCAATCTATCCTGAAGGATCCTCTTTTAGGATATGAATGGCACGCATCGATTTCAGCCGCGTGTGACTCCGGAGCAGCAGACGGCGATCGAGCTGAGACATGCGGCAGGAGCGGATACCCCCCCATACGGTTGAAATACGCCACTGTCGCCGTACTGTCTGTCCTGACCCTTGCGTGTTTCTGCTCTAACACCGGTAAAAACGGCGCAGAGCAAGATACACTGCCAACAGCTCCAGGCAGTTGATATGCCAATGCATCTGGGATCCTTTCCACGGACCCGCAGCTGCATGCCCGCAACTCATGCCCTCCCCCCCCCGCCCATGCTGGAGAAATCTGTCGTCATGACGACGTGCCTGGACACTTGTTCTAGAGGCACACCGGCCTGTAGAAATGTAGGGTCCGTCCATGGACTGAGTGTGCGGCGACACAGCGGAGTGACAGTCACCCGGTGTGCGCCCACATGCCATGTTTGTCTTGGACCCGATCGTGAAGCCAATGGTCTCATATGGAGCAATCAGAGCAGCGTGACTGCGGAAGCCATATGCCCCAGGAGCCTCTGAAATAATTTCAGTGAGACCACAGTTCTTCTGTCGAACTCCCGGGGCGGGGGCACTGCATGCCTGCGGGGTGCTCGACGCGGCCGCTTAGCCGGTGGAGCGGGCGGGGGCACCAAAGCAGGTCTAGAAGCCGCAGGTGGGCGCCCTCGCGAGGAGCAGCCAAAGTGGATGGTTCGGCTGGGGGAGTGGTTTTAAGAGCCCGCCAATAGATGACTTCACCCATCACACTCGACTGCTCTTTCACTGCAGTGAATTCCTGGGTGAATTCACCAACGGTGTCGCCAAACAGGCCAGCCTGGGAGATGGGTGCGTTAAGAAAGCAGACTTTGTCAAGTAGCCTGGCCTGCAGCAGTGTAGGCTCTGGCCCCGAGGGTACGCAGATAACCTACACACTTTGGACGGAAGACAAGGCTGACCACGCCAGGAAGAGGCACCTCGCAGGCAAAGATTGAAAGCAATGGCACGCTCAACCTGGGGAATTGCCTCATACCCGCTGGCTGCTCCACCGTCAAGGGTGGTGAGTGCGGAAGCGCACGCAGATCAGGCAGAGAAAGGTGCACTCCAAGACTGCGTGAGCTAACTGTGCACTTCTGGGAAAAAAGGGGATGGGAGGCTTAGAAGGCTGGGCCTTCTTCTTAGCCTCCACCTAGCACCCATCTAGTCGGTCTGGCCGTGGGGCTGGGGGATAAACCATCTCCAGACCCACCGCCGAAGCAGCCCGGGAAAGCACGGCCATCATATCCGCTTCTAGATCCGGCGCCTCGCAGACCACCCCGGAGGGAGGGAGCGGGTCCGGATCCTTGTCGGATAGTGATAGCCCACCCTCCGATGCACCGATGGACATATGGTCCCCGGTGTCATCGAGGGAAATGGCGACCATCCAGGAGGATGGAGCGCTTCTCTCACTCAAAGCTTGGATAGAGCGCGCTGAGGAGTGAGGAGTCTGCAAGCTCGAGGGCGGCGGATTGACCCCCACTGTAACCCTTAGATCTGCCCGAGTGCCAACCGACTTGCGGGGGACAACAGGGGTGGTTCACTCTTTTGTAAGAGTGAGCCGCGATCTTAGCTGCGCAACAGACATGGCATCACAGTGATGACATGCACTGCCCGCGAGCACCGCATTCACATGCTGGACCCCCAGACATGCCACTCAGTGCTCGTGCCCATCATCCGGGGACAGGAAACCACCACATCCAGAAACACGATCTGCAAACCGCTCTTGCAGAACCGGACCAGAGAAACGCCCAGGGACGGGAGAATGGACCCAGCTCGACCGCCACTGCTTGCGGATGATTGTCTTTGACAAAATCCCCATAGTGGAAGTTTCCACATAGCATTGTAGTTCCCCTCCCACTGGGGAACATCATTGAAAGGGGTTCCATTTTGTCAAGTTTACCCTGCTTTCATTTTAATTGTCCAACATGTTTACGTACAGCAATGCCACAGTGTGTTTTTTTTTTTTTTTTAAAGAACATTGTATTGGTCTACTGTAGGAACCAAATAAAACGAAACACAACATCACACCTTTTGTTTCAGAAAATAAGCAGTGTCTCAACGTCCATATGAAAGCATCTGGCTGTCTGTCTTTGACATGACTCGACTTTGCTTCCCAGCGCCCATACACGTTATTACTCATTACAAGAAAAGCATGTGTAGTTATCTTTTTTTTAAAGTGAGGTGTAAATTGCCGTCATGCATGAATGAATGATATGTTTGCACTTTTACACATAATAATCCATGATCGGGCAGCACGGTGGCACAGTGGGTAGCACAATCACCTCACAGCAAGAAGGTCGCTGGTCAGTTGGCATTTCTGTGTGGAGTTTGTATGTTCTCCCTGTGTAGGCTTCCTCCGGGTGCTCCGTTTTCCTCCGGGTGCTCCGGTTTTCCCCACAAGTTGAAAGACATGTGGTACAGGTGAATTGGGTAAGCTAAATTGTCTGTAGTGTATGTGTGTGAATGAGTATGTATGGATGTTTCCCAGTGATGGGCTGCAGCTGAAAGGGCATCCGCTGCGTAAAACATATGCTGGATAAGTTGGCGGTTCATTTCGCTGTGGCGACCCTAGATTACTAAGCCAAAAAGAAAATGAATGAATGAATAATCCATGATCACATTACACAATACTTGAAACCACGCGTCAAAATAACACATTGTCAATATTTTTGAGACCCCCAAAATTTCACAAATTATTGCCCTCCAACAATGATTCCATGCAAACACAGGTTACCAGATTGACAACACCAACACCAGCAAGTGTCCTACACCTTGTCCTATATCTGCATGTGATGACATGCGCTAAAAGAAATCTTTTCCATGTTAAAATTAGTTTTTGTCCTAACCATCCATCACAACAACACCTGAAATTTTTATTTAGAAACAGCTTCTAATGACAATGATCACCTCAGATATTGATTATGTGTTTTATTCAGTGTTAAATGCTACCAATATGACATTTTATGTGACACTTATTGCCATACTGAAAGCAGCAGCAGAGAGTTTACCTCAGATCTTAAAAATAAAATAACTACAATTCAAGACTGAAATTAAATTGAAAAAAAAAATGTCTGCAAAGGCAACCTGAAATGCTGAAATATTATTGGATAAACTGTGGGCAGTGGGTGGGTTATAGAGAATGAAACAAAGACAGACATTCTAACACGGTAAGCATACTTCCAAATAAGAATAACTGACTCTAGCAGTGTTTGTCAGATAAACAAGTATATTCACTTGGCATGTTTCTTAAATATCTCCAAACATATTACATACGGTATTTTTATGCTTTAAAAGAGTCAAAACTTACATACAGCCCCTTTAAATCTCCTTTTTTTTCTCATTCTTATTCTTTTTTTGAATTTCAAAAGGTCTACATGCCTAAGTGCACTGGGCTGATGTCATGTGATTAGCTGATTAGATATTTACAATAACAAGCAGTTGATTAAGTGTACCTAAAAAAGTGGCCAGTGAGTGTATATTTACTCATCAAGCTGAACAAAACACAGCCAGTCTTCTCCTTTCGTTTTTTTAGCAATGGGTAAATTGGGCCACAAATGTCAAGAGTTGTTTTGTGCATTATGACCATTTTTTCATGATTTACTGGTATAGAAGAGATGCTACCAAGCTTTGAGTCTTAAATGCCTAGATGTTTTACAGCAACGGATATTTTTTTGTACTGTAAGGCAAAGTTGTGCAACTTTTGTGGGAGGCTCGTAAAAAGAAACTGCTTCATTTTTTCTCATAAAACCCAGTCCATTTCGATTTCCCGTCTGAAATGGTGGCTGTGCTGACTGTGCCTGAAATATGAATTATGGCCACATGAAATTGTTCCATTGATCATTTGTGTTTTAACTGGCTTGCTCCTTTAAACTCAAGTGACATTTCACCACAAAACAATAAAAATAGAACTTTACGGCCTGCTGAATATAAGCAGACTTACTCAACGTTTAGGGAAGTTTTAAAAGAGAAATGAAATAATATTTAGCTAATGAGGTCATCCATTCTTTTTGGATCATCTTCTATAAGGAAGCTGATATTTCTTTTGGCGAATTCTTGATTTATTCTGTCAGATTTACTAACAATGGGTGACAACACATTGTTTGGTTTTCTTGAAAACCATCATTTGGATACCGTGGGATGTTCTCGAACATGCTTTGTAATAAATTCAAAGCAAAGATTTGAGAAAGGGAAAACGCAGGCCACACTTTGAATAGTAATAATTGGTCAGCACAGACGTTCGCAGATTCCTGACAGGATGCAAAGCTACACACACTAAACACTGAACAATGAGATCAGATTTATCGTGAGCAGACAAACCAGGCGATGGATAGCCAGCCTTCATATAAACACACAAACACTCAACTTTCCAATCTGACATTTGGCACGAGGTTTGTAGAGCAAAGCAGATGGCAGTCTGAGAACCGCTCTGTGGAATAAACTCATTACTCACTCGATGATTTGAGCAGCAGGGCCTGCTGGGTAAGGATGTGTTTGAAGAGGAGCCATGGGGCTTGAATGGGGAGAGAGACAAAAGCCGCATAACCTTTGAAAAAAAGGGGAAAGTACAATTTAACCTGCTTTCTTTTCACATTTGTTGGCTTTCTTTGTCTATTTTACCGTCTACTCCAGCTTGTATTATTCTCATGGCCATGTTTTCATTTCCAGCGACTTTATACATACTGATGACTCAGAAAGTAACGAAGGTTATTTTTGTTGTATAAAGCTAAAACTAAGACTGTAGGTTTGGTAAAAAATGAATAAATTATGTAAACTTAAATAAAATCAAAATTCACAACATATGAAAAGCTCAAATTAAAAGAGACTAACAACATTCATTTTCTTTTCGGCTTAGTCCCTTTATTAATTTGGGGTCGCCACAGCGGAATGAACCACCAACTTATCCAGCATATGTTTTACGCAGCGGATGCCCTTCCAGCTGCAACCCATCACTGGAAAACATCCACACACACTCATACACTACGGACAATTTAGCTTACCCAATTTACCTATAGCACATGTTTTTGCACTTGTGGGGGAAACCGGAGCACCCGGAGGAAACCCACACGAACACAGGGAGAACATGCAAACTCCACAAAGAAATACCATCTGACCCAGCCGGGGCTCGAACCAGTGACCTTCTTGCTCTGAGATGATTGTGCTACCCACTGCGCCACCGTGCTGCACCAGACTAACAACAATCTAAAATAAAATCAATAAACAAACAAACACTCATCCTGTGGCACACAATCTGACCTGTAGCGGTTTAGGGATATTTCTCATTTGTTTACGACACTTCTACAGCCAAACACATCAGCATATATACACATTGCTTTTAATGACTTGAACTGTTTCTTAATATATCATATATCTTTACAACATGCCATCTTTATTAAGAATGAGTTTGTCTGAATGTTTAATCATTTCAACTTTTTATTTACTTTTTACTTAAAGTTCTACTTTTAGGTTTTTATTTAATTTATATGTTTGTTTGTTTTAGGGGGTTCAATATTTTTTCTAACACTTGTTCTATTTTTGTTACTAAGAGGTTTACAAAATAGTTAATGGACTGTAAAAGAAAAAAACATTGCTTTCTTTTTTTGTTTGTTGTTGAGTCAAATTAACTTAACTCAATTCAGACTGACTAAAAATATAAAGTTAAACTTTGTATACGTTACAAAATGTAGTTGAAACCTGATTACCTTATTAAAATAAGTTAAAGTAATATTAAAACCTTTGTTCTCATGACTTTTGTCTTATAATTTACAGTGTTCAAACTGCTAACCTTTGCTTTACTCTTCTATGGATCTGTCCAGTTAACTAAGGCTAAAACAGAAATTAAATATATAAAAAACTAAAAACAATAAATTAAAACTTAATACAATGATGACAAAGCTGAATTTTGTAGTAAATGTTAACCAATGGTAACAACCTATTTAGTATCCAAAATAAACTATGAATATTTCTGCCTGATTACACCAAGCATGATCATTTCCTGGAAAAATATCCTTATCAAACAATCACTGGCCAAACCCTATTTCTAACCTCAAACTTGACCCTAAAGTGTGACTGGTTGATTGGAATGTCATCCCGGGACTGAGATGGATTCAATCCAGACATATGTGCTTCTTGGGTAAATCACATTGAGCACTTTTTAAATGGTGTGTGGGATTTATGTCTGGATCGTACATCTCAGCTTACATGTTATAATGATACAGTAAATTCAAGACCTTATTCACTCCATTACTCACTGTATTAACATTCGTCTCGCTGATAATGATCACAAGGTGCTAAATAAACACATTCAGGTCGTGTGAAAAAGCACATTTGTTAAGTTCAGTTATAATTTTAACCAAAATATGTTTTTTCATCTAAAATAAAGTTTTAAAAAAGATGATGTATGTGTGTGTTGTGTGGGTGCATGACATTTTAGGATTTTTTTTTTCTCAGCCAATTATTTCACTTTTAAATAAAGCCAGTTATTTACACAAAGTATTTAAGAAGAACATTTCAGAAGACAGTTAGCAGTTATATATAGAACTATATGAATATGAGAAATGAATACACAAACAAACAAACAAATGAATGGACTGTCAGACAGACAAACACACCAGCAGCACAGCAGCACATTTTAATGTAGTACCAGCTGGAGTCTGTGCCAAAATATTTTCTAATATCTGCCAGTTCCCATTATGCACTAATACATTATGCACGCCTATTTTACAACATGCAGTAACACTTTCCCATAATGAATGATGCACACAGTCATAAAATCCAGTCAAAAGTAGTCACGGGAGATGAATTTGAGGCAGGGTAGCATTAGAAATACAATCACAAAATGCAATCAAGTAATCGTGAAAGCCTTTTTATTCTCTTTCTTTTTTTATGTGTCATTTACGAAATTAAAGTACAAAGTAGATACCATGCAGAAGAAGAACACTACATTAAAATAACATCAACCACAGTTAGCATGTAAAAACAAAGGCATTCGCCACAGATCATTATCATTCCTTATTCGTTATTATTATGTGCAGATGTATTCGCGACAACTAAACCACCATGCCAAATGTCAAATAAATGTAAAAGACTTTCCGTGGAATTATTAAGGCAGACATCTCTCTGTTCAGATTTAAACAATGGACCTAGTGTATGTATACTTACGCGTGCCAAAGTCAGTATGCCACAATGCATCTTAACATTTTATTCGTGCCTCTGTAGCGGACTGGAAATCATTGGGAGCAAATTGAGCAGGCGGGTGTCATATTACCAGAGTCTGATTCAGAATCAGAAATAATTAGCATAGAAAACAGGCTAAATTTCTCCTTTTAGAAAAGAGAAGTCTGTGTAATGTGGTTACTCAGTCAAAACACTTTTCAAACCACTGTGCCTAATGTTCATTTTTGTGTTTGTGTGTTCTGTTTGTAAAATAAGGTTGATTTTGAGATGTAAGATTTGCAAGCAGCTGTTGTTGTTTTGAAGAAAATTGTTATAAGGCTCTCTGGAATACCTGATTCTGATTTTTAGAATATAATATAATCTGAATATATATATATATATATATATATATATATATAATTTATAATTTATACAACAGTTCTGTCTGGTTCTTGAATCTGATTGGCTGGTAACTGTGCGATATTCTGCCAGTAACAGCACTCGACCAGCCTCTTCACCCTTCACCCTTGTATTACTCTGCCCACATACAACAACAAGCTGAGAACACTCTACAATTTGACAAATGTTGCTGCTTTTGGATGATAAAATGTACTTTTGAGGCTTTTTTAGTCAAGAATATAGTTGTTTAGATTGCAGCTATGCAGTTTATGTATAAGGAAGAAGAAATGCCTTCATGTGTTTAGCGTTTTTCCTTATCGGAAACAACAGCAATCTAGTAGTGATTGCGATATTTTTTTTCCGTGTTTAATTATTGTGATATCCCGATTGCAACAGATAAATATTGTAGACTGTAATATCTCTGTAGACGGATGGCATTTCTTCCATTGGTTCAGCCTTATAATTTAAAAATGGCAGCAAAATCACCTGTTTTGTCATCACCTTTATACATCATGCAGGAGAGTCATTCAAACACTAGCTCTAAAGTGATGTTGGTGAATTAGTAACGGCTTCTGATGTTCTGATGTCCGCTGCAGATGTGAATGAATGGCGGAAGAAAGTAGTTCGTCATACTAAAGGGTTTTTAGACTATTTGTGTTTGATTTTCTTTTTTATATACACGATTATGCCGTCAAACTGTTGTATAATCGCAATATCACACTCGTAGCAGTGCGATGTGGCTGTATATCATCACTGGTGGGACGCTAAGGCACTTGACCTGCGGCCTTGTGCCAACGCATGCCTCCCACCAGTAGTATACTTCAGTTTTTACTAGAGTAAACTGTGGTGTTTTGTAGGATAATATGCCCTATAGATACCCTACAATTACAGTACTGTAGAAAACTACTGTATTGGGTCATTTGTTTATATTACCATAGTTGCTGTGTTAACAATGATAGCAACGATAAAATTACCACATTAGAGTAATTTAAGTACTATAATAAATTTAAACACTATAGTAGACACTATCAATAACTATGAATTACTATAGTAGACACCAGTGTAGGGGAAAGTTACTTTTCAAAGTAATGCATTACAATATTGAGTTACTCCCCAAAAAAGTAACTAGTTGTGTTTCTTAGTTATTTTTTATAGAAGATAATGCATTACGATACTTTTGAGTTACTTTTTTCATACCCGCCTGAGGCTTGATCTCTTTCAGAACTTGAATAATGTTACCCTCTGAGAACTTCTTGACGCTATAGAGTGCAACCGGAAAGTATTCATGGCACTTTAGTTTTTCCCCATTTTTTTATGTTACAGCCTTATTCCAAAATGGATTAAATTCATTTATTTCCTCAACATTCTACACACAATACCCCATAATGACAATGTGAAAAAAGATTTTTTGAAATTGTTGCAAATTTATTAAAAATAAAAAACCTGAAAAATCCCATGTACATAAGTATTCACAGCCTTTGCCGTGAAGCTCTAAATTGAGCTCAGGTACATTCTGTTTCCACTGATCAATCTTGAGATGTTTCGGCAGCTTAATTGGAGTTCACCTGTGGTAAATTCAGTTGATTAGACATGATTTGAAAAGGCATACACCTGTCTATATAAGGTCCCAGGGTTGACCGTGGAAAAGAATTGTCTGTAGACCTCCGAGACAGGATTGCCTTGAGGCACAAGGCTGGGGAAGGTCACACAAAAATTTCTGCTGCTCTGAAATTTCCAATGAGCACAGTGGCCTCCATCATCCGTAAGTGAAATGATGTTTGAAACCACCAGGACTCTTCCTAGATCTGGCCTGCCATCTAAGCTGAGTGATCGGGGAGAAGGACCTTAGTCAGGGAGGTGATCAATAACCTGATGGTCACTCTGTCTGAGCTCCAGCGTTCTTCTGTGGAGAGACGAGAACCTTACAGAAGGACAACCATCTGTGCAGCAATCCACCAATCAGGCCTGCATGGTAGAGTGGCCAGACGGAAGCCACTCCTTAGTAAAGGGCACATAGGAGCCCGCCTGGAATTTGCCAAAAGGCATCTGAAGGACTCTCAGACCATAAGAAACAAAATTCTCTGCTCTCTTTGGAGTGAGTGCGAGGCGTTTCTTTTGGAGAAAACCAGGTACTGCTCAATACCAAGCTAATATCGTCCCTATAATGAAGCATGGTGGTGGCAGCATCATGCTGTGGGGATGTTTTTTCAGCAACAGGAACTGGAAGACTAGTCAGGATAGAGGGAAAGATGAATGCAGCAATGTACAGAGACATCCTGATTGAAAACCTGCTTCAGAGTGCTCTTGACCTCAGACTGGGGGGACGGTTCATCTTCTAGCAGGACAATGACCCAAAGCACACTGCCAAAATATCAATGGAGTGGCTTCACAACAACTCTGTGAATGTCTTTGAGTGGACCAGCCAGAGCCCAGAAAACATCTCTGGAGAGATCTGAAAATGGCTGTACACTGTCGCTTCCCATCCAACCTGATAGAGGATTGGGCAAAAATTCCCAAAAACAGGTGTGCCAAGCTTGTGGCATCATATTCAAAAAGACTTGAGGCTGTAATTACTGCCAAAGGTGCATCAACAAAGTATTAAGCAAAAGCTGTCAACAAAGTATAGAGCAAAGGCTGTGAATACTTATTTACATGTGATTTTTTTTTCAGGTTTTTTATTTTTAATAAATTAGCAAAAAATCTTTTCACAATGTCATTATGGGGTATTGTGTGTACAATTTTGAGGAAATAAATGAATTTAATCCATTTTGGAATAAGGCTGTAACATAAAAAAATGTGGAAAAAGTGAAGAGCAGTGAATACTCCCTTCACAGAAATTTAAGACTCTGCTATCTTGGTTTCTGTCTGTTCCTGCATTCTCTCATTGAATTATTATTATTTTTTTTTTCAGCAATTTATTTTTAAAAGCTAATATTTTTTAAAAAGTAACTTAAATATTATTACTCTTTTTTAAAGTAATGCCTTACTTTACTCTTAGAAAATACGTTATACTTAGAAAAGTAATATTATAACTTAACTCGCGTTACTTATAGATAGATAGATAGATATAGATCAATATTTTGAGTTTTATTGTTTAGTTTGTGGCAAGTAGCTATGTAATTATCCGGATTATGTAAATTTAGGGATGATTTATTTTATTTTTTTGTAGAATAAAACCCTTCAGTCTTATACAACAGACTGATAAATTGCTCGGGCTTTATTGTGCACGAACAACCAGCTGGATGTGCATTATCTTGTATTTAACAAATGCCTTGCAGCTTAACCCTAATTAGATTTCAATTCATTCTTAATTCATACTATAATAATCTCAGACAATAGCACTATATGCTTACAGTTCACCATAATAGAGTGTGCTGAAAAACCCATTGTAAAGCAGCAACATTCCAGAGATTTTCCAGGAAATCACGTGGAGGAAAAAAAGGACAATACCTTAAACAAACTTCAATAAGCAGAGGCTTTAAATAGTGCACAACTTTCTTTGAATCTTCTATGATTAATGATATCTATACGTGTCGTGGCACCATGATGTATGCACTCATTGAACTGACGGTAAAAGGATAACACGGCTTCCCAGCTTCTTTACAAAGCTGCAGAGGCAGAACAGTTTTTCAAATGATAGAAACTGTAGTATGCGGTCTGTTGATGAAGTGGGACTTTGTGTGCTAACAGTACAGAAACAGTATTTATTGTGGTTAATAGAATTCTTTATTACATTTGGAGTCCGTTTACATTTATCTGGAACATTCAGGACAAAATAATAGACATATATAATCACTCACAGTGAATAACGGACAGGATCTAGTCCTCTAGAGTGTGGAAAAATCGTAGAGACTTATAGTTTGTGATTGGTATTGGGATGTTTGGTCAAATGGATCACAAGGAGACAATTCAGACAAATTCATGTGTCTTATTTGAACAATTTAGAGATTTAATTTGAGATTTTGGGGCTTCTTGGGGATCTGTTGATCTAATATTGTGAGAGAAGATCATACAGTTTACATAGGAATTGCTTATGCATGCAAATGTCTCTAGACTTTGAAAGATAGCTGGTCAGCTGTGTTTTTGACTGCCATTGGAAGTCATTGAAAAGTGGACAAGCTCAAAGAATTTTACATAGATACATTGTAAAAAAAATATGATAAAAAGTCATGACAACAAAAGTTTTATGTGCTATAAATGATTTTAATCAGCTAATCAGCTTTTAAGCTTTACTTAATATGAAAAGTGCCATCTGAAATCTTCTTCTAAAATGGGCATTTTTCTTAGATCCATTGTGTAGGTTCAGTAATTAAACTTTTATGGCAAAGAATAGTTTATTTTCATTGCTTTTTTTTTTTTTAAATGTTGATTTAGAAGAAAACTTCAGATTGTACTCAGATGTTTTTGGATTGGATCGCTACATATATTTAGTCAGTTTTACTATAAAATGTAGTTGATTCAACAACAACAACAACAAAAAAAATTAAATAGCAAGATAGTTTAGTGTATTAAGCACCATCAATAAGAGATCAACAAAAACAAATCTCAATGGCAGTTGTAAATATGGGGTCTGCATTGAATTAAAAAAGATAATATGTTGTTTTGAAAGACATGTTTGAAGTAAGCGCTCTCGCCTCACAGCAAGAAGGTCACTGGTTCGAGCCTCGGCTGGGTCAGTTGGCATTTCTGTGTGGAGTTTGCATGTTCTCCCCATGTTGGCGTGGGTTTCCTCCGGGTGCTCCGGTTTCCCCCACAGCCCAAAGTCATGCGCTATAGGTGAATTGGGTAAGCTAAATTCTCCTTAGTGTATGTGTGTGAATGGAAGTGTATGGATGTTTCGCAGTGATGGGTTGCAGCTGGAAGGGCATCCGCTGTGTAAAACATATGCTGAATAAGTTGGCAGTTCATTCTGCTGTGGCGACCCCAGATAAATAAAGGGACTAAGCCAAAAAGAAAATGAATGAATGAATAAATGTTTGAAGTAAGACTATATGTTTTGCTATCAGAAAGTTGCTATAGGCACCAAATGCACACATACTGTATTCAGAGGCACTTAAATGCATGTGGTCAATTTGACCATTATGGTTAAATACTCCAAAGATGGGAATACTCAGAACGCGTGTGTATGTTTTTGTAATTTTAATAAAATGGTAGTATTAGAATGAAATATACACACATTTAGGAAACGTTTTATTTTAACAGTTATAAATTACAAAAAAAACTAAAAGCACCTAACTAAAAGTTAGGTGCTTTGATAGTTCTAGTGTTACCTAAAATGAACATGTTCTTGCTGTTTATTTGTTATAGAAGCAAAGTTGATGTTCATAAGGGAATGAACAATTCAGAAGATGCTAGGAACAGCTGCAAGGGCAAACAGATGTCGAATAAAATATAAAGACCTATGTATGTGTAATATTTTAAAATGTGCATTGTTATGCATATTTTTTCTCCAGATTTCCAGAAATTAACATTTCAATGTGCCACTTAATGAATGTTATACTTCACTTGCCCTCAGAAAGACACAGAAAGACTCGTGGGATTGTGTGTGTCTGACTGACTGTTGTGATTTGGCACAAACACACTATTGTTCTATTTTGACAGCACCGTTTATCGAGCTGAGGCCGCTCTAAGTCGTATAGCCAAGAATTTGTCATAAAAAGAGATAGCTGTGTTAAGAGATGTGTCCTACTTTCAATGTCATATTGCGTGCCAAAATTAACTTCTGTTCAAATCGCTAATGTAACGCTAGGAAATTGTGCATAGCGTTCAATCCCCTGTAGCTTCTGAACGACTTTGCAGGTTTATTTGTAATGTCACCACGTTTGATTCATGTCTGCCCTTCTGTGAGCATGTGGGAGAAATCATTTTCTCCAGATTCCGCCCAAACAGGCACAGAAGTGCACAGCTGTGCTCAGCTCACTGTATTTGGTTACAGATGCTTAAATTTATTTGACTGGGGCGGAATCTAATGACATTTCTCAGCAGCGTATGGTAATATCCACCCCACCGACCCCATACCTGAGAACTGGGATGAAAGATACACATGTGTTTTAGTTTTTCACATGTGCTCTATCCACTCCTGTCAGGGAAGGGAAGTGTGTGTTTGTGCATGTATGTCAGTGTCCAGCAGAATTATCTAATTAACTCTTGTTGAGTTATTTTATTTGGTGCGAAATGATTAAATGTGAAGTGTGTGTTTGTGTTAACGTTTTGTCTAGTTTCATTTAATAAGACAACTTTAAATAAGCCATTAATCAACTAAGTTCCATGTGATTCAACCTCTGATTCGCACCTCACTATTAACAGTACATTGCGATGTTGTGATAATACTTTATTTTGATGGTTCTCTTTTGTTGAACTGCAGAAGCACTTATTAGAGTAGACTCTCTGCTTAGCATTTTCTAACTCTTTACCAACAGAAAATTAACTAATCAAAGTACATTGTTCAGGTGATAACAAAGTGTTAAAGTACCAAAAATATCCTCAAAACAGCCCTGAAAAAGCAGTTTCTAGTCAAGATTTACAATCGTATTTATAGCCAAACAAATCCTATTGATCTTGTTTTAAGAAAAAAGGTCTGGGAAACGTCACACCACAGAGCTCATGAATGAGCAATGAAGCAATATACTGACACTGAGGAGAAAAACTGTTAAATAAATTGATTCATGTTTTATGTGCACACAAAATCCTTCTCACAGTTTGATCATTTTTAATAATTTTATTTATATATTTAATAAATAATAGTAATAATAATAATAATAAAAATTCAATATATAAAATTGATTGAGAATTGTTTTTTGGTACCATTCTTAACAAGTCAGGAAACTTTCTTTCATCGAATATATCTTTATTAAGAATTCTGAAGAGCTTGTGGTTATTCCTCCACTTTACATTTTCAAACTACCCAAATTCCCTTTATACAGAGGTTGCTTGTTTCTCTCTCTAAAGCTTCAGAGTTTAAAAGAATAACATTTTCTTCTGTGCATAATTCACCAAAACCAATTGAAAATCTGTATAGATCTTGTCCATTATGGCTTCAGACCACAAAACCTGTTTAGTGAAACTGTGTCAGTGGTCTTTCACATCTGGACCTCCGAATTATGCTGTGTTCCAGACACAGAGGAGGAAATTTTCATTCATGCATTTATTTTATTTTCGGCTTAGTCCTTTTATTAATCTGGGGTCGCCACAGCGGAATGAACCGTCAACTTATCCAGCATATGTTTTACGCAGCGGATGCCCTTCCAGCTGCAACCCAGCTGAAACATCCATACACACCCATTCAAACTCATACACTATGAACAATTTAGCTTTCACAATTCACCTGTACTGCATGTCTTTGGACTTGTGGGGGAAACCGCAAACACGGGGAGAACATGCAAACTCCACACAGAAACACTAATTGACCCAGCCGGGGCTCAAACCAGGGACCTTCTTGCTGTGAGGCGATTGTTATTGTTTATATGTGTTCTGGGTTATAGGATGTATCTTTCTATACCCACAGGTGGCAGTACCTGTACTGTCATTCTACAAAGGGAAACTGTAAGTAGTGCACCACTCAAACAAAATATTATTTGAAAAATGAGATAAAAGCTTAGTTGGTTTCATCAATTCAGTTTTTATTCTAGTCAGTGGATTCACCACTGATTTGTAGCTGAACAGCCAATCAAGTCCCACCATCTTAACACCAAATAAACTACTTCAACAGACAATTGCAGACAGCTTAACATTGCTCAATGGCTAACCATCGGTGTGTCCCAAGCGTAAGATAAATCAAGATAAATCATAAAATATAACTATAATGTAATCTAAAATGATGAGTGCTAAGGGACAACACAGCTGCAGCTTCGCCACAATGAACGTCCAGCGTTCTCCAGTACCCGGCACCTAGACTGCAGCTCTGCACAAGAAGTTTGGCCAGAGGAGAAATGGTCGTGCCCAACTGAGCCTGGTTTCTCTCAAGGTTTTTTTCCTTCACTTTTGTCAAGTGGGGAAGTTTGTTCCTCGCCACAGTTGCCACCGGCTTGCTTGGTTTGGGACTTGTGGAGCTGCGCATCAATAAATTTGTTCTTTTCATTAATTGGACTTTCAGCAGTGAGAATTAAACCACACTGAACTGAATTAAACTTAACTTCAACTCTGAAAACTGGACTGACAGTTTAAACTTACTAGAACTTCAATTTGCTAGAACTTCTATGTTAAGCTGCTATGTTAAGCTATGTTAAGACACTCTACATTGTAAAACTGCTATAAAAATAAAGATGAAGATTGAATGGAATTGAATTGAATTGAACTGAATTTAATATAATTTAATTGAACAGCAGTTATTGTGTGTATGGGTTATGCCGATGTTCTTTTGTTCTTTTTCTACGTTTTATATTTCGGAGAAAAAAAGAATAGTAAATTAAAACTTGTCTGTATATAGTTATGGAAATGGTGTTTAGCTTGCTTTATCTTTGCTTATTACATTGCAAAGTCACAAATAGTAAGTAAAATGTCTAAAAGGGAACCATTGTGAGTTTGAGTAAAAAAAAAATTAATAAAAAAAATAATGGACAGTCCTGCATATTTGGCTATTAGAGTAATTGAACCCCTGTCACTTATTACGCACAGGTAATCTGTTTCGGTTTTCACTGCAAAATAGGAATAATTGACAAAGAAATGTTGCTGAAAATTATGTTATTTTCGACTTTGGTAATTAGAAATAAGTAATCTGCAATCCTTTTAGGACTGCTTACCATTATTACTAACAAGCACTGGCCTTTTTTCAGGGGAAATATCTTGCCCTTCATGTTTTGTGCCATTAGTACTGCAGCAATTATACACTTCATTTTTAATAGCAAAGCTGGGAGAGGAGTTCAATGAATTTGTGATGACCAGTATGGAGTCAAATGGTCCAGTATCATCATCTTCTGGCTGGAGCCGAATTGTGGTTAACTCTAAGAACCCAGACCTTAAAACTTTCTTGACAGTACAGACAGGCAACCATAAACAAACTGGGCAGAATAAACCATGCCATCTGAACTAATAAATAATGCATCTATTAGGAGCACAACAGGGGTTTTGGTGTCTTAGTGTAAGCTCCAATTCCCACAGGACTTCCCACAGGAACAGACTATAATATGTATACCCATGTATAATGTGTGTCCTATTGGCATCTTTTATCAACATTTTTGCACTACTTTTTTTCAACCTATTCTTGTGTTGCATGTGCAGTTTTACAGTAATATACAGTAACAATGCTCTACTAAAAATGATTAACTGTCTGCATTACTGTAATCTTCTGCATTTTTGCTGAACAATTGCAGTAATATCAGATCAGGTGTCAGTAGCCTTTCTTAAAGAATGATAAAATGAACAGATATACAGTAGAAGTCCACATCAAGTAAAAATAAATAAATAATAAACTTTTATTTTACTTAATAAAAAAAATCTGAATTTATTTTGGTAATTAGCATAAGAAATATTTGAATGATGACTTTAAATATCACAATTTAGAGTTTATACCTTTAGTTTAGTAGTTTACTTCCTATTTTATAGGATTTCTTGCAATTCTGAGTTTAAAAGAAAATGAACATGTCATAATTACCATATTTGCACGATTCTAACATCTATACCATATTCACATTCTTATTTTTGTATCTTTTTCCCATACATAACCAAGCATTATGATACTATTTAAGCAAATTAGTTTTCTGTTTTAAGTCTTCTACTGATAAAATGAAACAAATGAAGAAAACTAGGCGGCTAACAGTTCATATTCATCATATTTATAATCATATTCATTAACGAATGGCTGAAAAAATATATAGTTGCTATTGGTGGCATGACCATGGCTAAAAAAAGTGCATTATGTTTATTATAGACTTCAATCCATAAATGTTCCAGTTTTTCTTGAAAACTTTCTTGACTTTGCCACCAAAACGAACACTCTCCTCACTTAATGTCAGCGTGTCTTTTGATGAAAAATTCCACATTTCCTGCTTATATTGATCCACTTTGAGCTTTTGAAAGCATCTCCTGAGCATTTCACGGTAATATAAATGAAGGGATGCAGAATTTACACTATAATTTCTGTCTTTTTAAAAGCACTCAGATCAGAGTGGGATTTATAACATTTTCAAAAGTATAGACAGACTGTTCAGACTAACACTTAAGCGCTGCATTACTCATGGTTTCTAAATATATGCATCTCATTCAAACAGAACCAAGTCTCAGAGACTAAAATTATACAATTTAATTGGAAAACACAAAATTAACGTAATTGAATAGTAGGCACTGCTTTGGATAAGC
Source organism: Danio choprae (assembly GCA_903798125.1). NCBI lineage: Eukaryota > Metazoa > Chordata > Actinopteri > Cypriniformes > Danionidae > Danio > Danio choprae. Next base: position 881,007 of record CAIGQW010028834.1, read on the forward strand.
AATTATTTTGTGACCTTTTAAAAAGTATGCTCTGTGCTGTATAAATGTGTGTAGAATTGATTAAGTATGTTCTACAATTGGCATGTTGTGATTCATGTGATTTATGTTGCGTCACTGTCTGTAACGGATGACGCTGGACAATGGACGTGAGGATCTACATGCAGATTTATTAATAAGAGTATTCAGGCAGGTAAAGGTCAACAGGTACAAACAGGAGCATAAGGAAAATCCAGAAGCGTAGTCGAGGTCACAGACAAACAGGTCAATACAGGTGGCAGACAACGTAAACAAGGGAACAAGGCAAGGGTCAAACACGTAAAGACTAAACAAGGAAAACGCTTCATAATGTTACAGGTAGAAACCAACAAGACTCAGCAATGTATGTGTCAAAGTGAGGTGTATAAATAGTCCTGGTATTTAGTCCTTATGAGTATCAGCTGTGTGTGCAATCCTGGGTAAACCGGAACTGGTGTGTGTGAGGTACATGACGGGAGTTGTAGTTCATATCAGTGTCAGACTGGTGATAATAAATGTTCTCCAGCAATCTATAAGGGTTAGAATGCTGGTGATCGTGACAGTCATCTGTCCTGTCCTGTTCTGTGCACTCTACAAAAATTGCTGACCCAACATTGAGTTACAAGCTTTTTTTTTTTTGTTTGGCTTTATCAGATAATAAAGAATCCAGTAACACTTTAGAATAATGGTCCATTAGTTAATGTTATTCAATTTATTTATGAACATTAACTAAGCATGAATAATCTTGTAAATAATTTATTAATCATAGTTCAACACTAACTAATGCATTATTAAAATCCAAAGTGCTTGTTAACTTAAAGTTAATGCACTTTGAGTTAAGATGAACTAACTTAAATGACATTAACTAACATTAACAAACATTAATAAATACCATATTAAATGTATTATTAAAAGTTTGTTCATATTAGTAAATACATTAACTAACATGAACTAATTGACTATTATTTTAGTGTTAACAAGTGTCCTCTTATGAATATTGTTGGGCGTTGAATTTCATCCAGATGATTTTTGCCTTCTGGTTTATGAATATGAAAACCTCAAAACATTGTGCAATTCTGAGTATACCTCACACAGGTGAGTGGGCTTGACGAACCACGTGTAGAAAACACTTTTCCATCTGTCACTTTAACAGACACTTGCACCAGTTTTGCACATTTTCACCAGACACTTTCTTAAATAAAAAAGAAAGATGTGCATTTATGAAGTGTTCTTCACACAGGTGAGTGGACTTGACAAACCATCTGTAGAAACACTCTTCTCTCTCAAAAAAAAAAGTAAAAAAAAAAAAAAGACACTCCCCACTCCTAACTCTAGTGCTTAACGCTTTCAGCACAAATGGTTCCTTTGTATAATTAGCATTTGCATGTGTGTTGCCTCTTCTTGCTGAATCGCTGAATGCCTCCTCAGTTTCAAGCCGCTATGGACAAAAACGTCTGCTAAATCACTAATGAATGTAATATTGTGAAACCAGACATCTTACTACATACAGTTTTTCAACTCGAAATATTAGGGAAATATAAAATTTACAACCCAGGAACATTTTAAAAACGTACCCCTATATACATTTATGGAGAGTGCCAAATACGTCCCAGGAGATACGTTTTTTTGCAATTTTTGTTTTCACGGATCCACCAGAGGCTGCTGTGTACGCTTTTTGAGATCTAAAATTTCTCTCGCGAGTGCCATTCGCGTCTGCTCTTTTTCGCATAAATCCACCAGAGGCCACTGTCAACTGACTGACTGACCGATCGACAGACCCACCCTCCTCCTTCCCTAAACCCAACCAATAGTGTTTTTAAAAGCACTGATTGACCCGCCCACCCACTTCCTTAAACCCAACAGACAGTGTTTTCAAAAGCAATCCAGCAAAAAAGCCCTCGCGGCAGCCTGATTTTTACCACGTTTTCAGATTTTACCACATTCTCAGCCTATTTACTTCTGTTTACTTTTTTGTTTTTTTTTGGCTTTTGTTTTTGTCTTACCTGCATTGAACCCAGTCATCGGGGTCAAATCTGCTCCACATCACAAGTCCGCCGTATGTGGACGTATGCAGCGAGCCGCCCCTGGACAAACTAGTAACAGCGGAAAAGCCGTCCATACGGAGGTAAGCGGTCAGCTGGTAAGTGCAAAAAGAAACGGCCTTCATACCGCTTGGTAACGCTCATTTTAAAGGCAAAATGCAGCCATGCATACCTCTGGCTACATAATTTGCGATATCCAGAAATGTATATAGGGCTATGTTTTCAGAATAAGCCTAACTAATTTTCTCCCATGCATGCTTAAAAAAAAGAAACTGTGAACTAGTGTTCATTTCTGTGAAAAGAATATATTGGACTGACTCGATTGAAAGACATTCTTTTGGATAGAAAGCTTGTAATAGATCTGTTTAAAATTGCAGGATCGCTCTTTTACAGGGTATCATGATTTTGTGATTATTGGCTGAACTTTAAAGCTTTGAGCTGCTGTGTCTGAGCTCAGCGTTGTCACAGTGACACAGCCAGCACTTTTCACAGATCCCATTAAACTCAATCCTATTTCTGTGGTCATCCAGCGAATGGGAGAATAAAAGTCAGCAGGAATGGCTCTTTTGAATTGGGTTCAGTTTTCACTTAAGGGCAAATAAATTCTTCAATTTGAAGATGTAAAAAAAAAGGTCAAATAAATCCTATTGAAATGCTTATATTGCTTTCAGAACAGCTCGTCATGATTCAAATAGCCATCATACAATTTGTATGAGAATGAGAAAATCCAGAGACATTATTTTTACTTGTGTTGTAAATATACTGCTCAGTGTGGAAAAGGGTCCATGCGAAAAATGGAAACACATTTGCCAAATAAACTCATTTGTAGCAAACATTACACTCACGTGACTAATCAGCTGTCTCCAATATGCTTGTCTTGTTTATTGTTGGTTACTAGGCACCTCATTTGCATATAGGATCATTATTATTCTTTTTTTGTAAACTTTGATAAGATTCACTTCACATTAAGATGGAAACACTGTGCTTCTTGTCCTTCTCAAACTGATTTTGTATGCATGCTAGTGAGTTCACTAAACTCAAACGGCCTCCAAAGTAACCAGACCCTAGTTTAAAAAATCACCTTTGGGATGTGCTGGAGATTAACTTTATGGATCTGCAGCTGAAAAATCTCAAATGGACATGAGAATGTTACATTTATGCCACAAATACTATCTTACACCCACCAGATACTAAAAAAGGTGTACCTAATGAAGTTGCTGATGAATGTATATTTGTTCAGAAAAAAACACAATGTTGGAAAGTTTGATAAAATCGCACTGCTCTCTGTTTAGTGTCTAAAAAGTGACCTACACACTTTTCTTTTATCAAAACACTAACCTTCTGTCCTGCGCTCCCAGAGGTCAGCTTTGTCCCAATGCACTCGGCCATGTCCATTTAAAGCAGAGCACTGTGTGTTGGAGGTAAGAGATTGTCACAGGAACCTGCTATAATATATATCTCATGTTGTTATGACAACAGATCTTGAAAAGGTCAGGCCTCTATTCACATCGTGACCTTTAGAGTCGGCCGTCCAGACAGCAGTGCTGCTCCTACTGACGTGTTTCTGGGAAATGTTCCAGCAGCACATGTTGTGTCATTTTCACCATGATGAACTGTAGACATACTGTCTGAAAGAGAAAAATTACTGATTACTGTACGTATGAATGTAAGCTTTAAGCAAAATTCTCTGTTTATAAACACTCAGTGGACACTTTATTATTACACAGGCTCATTGGAGATACGTGCCCAGGCCAACATATTTGAGAAACTGCAAATACGTGCATATGTCCGGCTTAATATTTTTTTGTAAAACAAATGTTATATGCCTCCAACAAACTCTGTTCCTTTTTGCACTACTACTGATCGATTACCTTCGTATACATGGCTTTTCCAGTGTGATCATTCTGCTCAGTAACTCACCTTGTACTGCCTTGGACTTGGGACGTGAAGCTGATCGGGGTTCTAGTGATGGACAGTTTCAGAAACCAGGTAAAAAAGTAAAAAAAAGAAATTGTGTGAGTGTGAAAGAAGTGTGAAATTGTGATAAAAGCATGTGGCTGCGATGCATTTTTCTCTTCTGTTTTTACTTTGGAAAACATTATTGGTTTGGGTTTAGGGAAGGGGATGTGTGGGTATGTCAATAAAAAGCTTATATATGCATGACAAGATTTATTAATATTTATTGAGATTTGCAGAAATGTACACTGCAGATGGTGGCTCAGTGGTTAGCACTGTAGCCTCACAGCAAGAAGGTCACTGGTTCGAGTCCTGGCTGGGCCAGTTGGCATTTCTGTGAGGAGTTTGCATGTTCTCCCTGTGTTCGCGTGGGTTTCATACGGGTGCTCCGGTTTTCCTCACAGTCCAAAGACATTCGGTATAGGTGAATTGAATTGAATAGGTGAACTAAATTGGCCGTAGTGTATGTGTGTGTGTGTGTTTGTGTATGTTTCTCAGTACTGGGTTGCAGCTGGAAAGGCATCCGCTGCGTAAAATATATGCTGGATAAGTTGGCGGTTCATTCTGCTGTGGCGACCTCTGATGAATAAAGGGACCAAGCCAAAGGAAAATGAATGAATGATACACTGCAGCAAGCAGCAACAAAAAAACGGCAAGCAGACATCACCTTGTACAAGTATTTTATGGTTCCCAAAATGTGGTCATGTATCTCCAATGAACCTGGGTTGCTTTTTTTGGTACATCTAGTCATGGACATAGCTTGCTGGGCCCCACAAAACATGCAACAAATCCGCCATTCCCAATGCAAAATGTTTTGATGCTACGTTTATATCACTTGGTACAGATGGATACCATAACATTGCCATAAACATGCTGGACAACACACTGAAAGCATCTGACAAGGCTATGCGGTAAACTTTATACAGTATCCTTGGTAAACAGTATCCTTTTAATTGTTTAATAAGGAATAACATAATAAGGAATATTTAATAAGGAATAAAATAAGGAATAACATTCCTTGACATCCTACAGTACAACATTCAACAATCAACATTCATCCGATTCACATGCTGTTGAATGGGAAAAGTGATGGTTTTCTTCATAAATATTAAATGCATTTATTCTATAGTCTACTTGTCTTATAAACATATGAATATGAATTAAAGCAAATTTTATTACATTTCTTATAATCACTTTAAAATAATAAATATATAAATCAACGGATAATAATACGCTAATATATGGAGTCATTTTTACAACCCCTTCTGTCAAAATAATGGACTATGAGAATGTCAGTGGAATGTCTCCGCAGCCTCTGTCTTTGACATGGCTGTAGCCTACATACAAATAGCAAATAGCAAATATATTTATTAACAGTCTATTAGGTCTACAAGTCTATTACGCCTCCCAAGTAAAATGTAAACAAGCTAAATATAAAACCTAAAGAGATTGTTCACGCAAAATGTAACAACTTCCTAATGATTTGAAATCAATGGTTGACTCAAATGGTTCTAAACTTTTATGAATTTATTTATTTTGTTGAGCACAAAACGCAATATTCTAAGAGTGTTGGAATGTGGACAAAAGCAGCCGTTGAAATTCATAGTATTGTTCCTAGTATGGATGTCAATGGCCGCTGGTTTCTAACAGTCTTATAAACATCTTTGTTTGTGTTCATCAGAAAAAGGAAACTCAAACAGGTTTGGAAGGGTGAGTAAAGGATTACAGAATTTTCATTGTTTAGAGAACGCTCCCTTTAATTTGGTGCATTAGTAGTTTTATTCCAGTTCTTTTTTTGTTTTTATTATTATTATTTTAGCATATTGTCTCCCTTAGCTTAAATGTATTGGATTGTGTTGGACTTTTGCCTTCAGAACTGCTTTTATTCTTTATGGCACTGGTTCAACAAGGTGCTGGGAACATTACACACATACTTTGATCCATTTTGACATCACGACATCACACAGTTGCTGTACAAATTCTGTACAAATTCTGTGCATATCCATGATAAGAATCTGCCATTTCAGTACATATTAAAGGTGCTCTGTTAGACTGAGATCTGTTGACCGTGGAGGCTATTATAACTTTGTGAATTCACTATTATATTATGAAACCAGTTTGAGATTATGCAACAATCCTCAGGTAGGCTGTGGTGTTTAAAGAAGGCTCAGTTGGTTCTAAACGGGTCCAAAGAGCCAAGAAAATCCCCCCCACGCATTATATAACAAGCAGGCTAAACTATTGTTACATGACAGAATGGATCCACGCTTTCATGTCATTTACTTCAAATTCTGATCCTGTCAACTGACTATTGACAAAAAAATCAAAACTCATCAGACTAGAAAATTTCATCTTGTTCATTTTTTTGAGCTCATGTGAATTTCTTTCTCAGTTTTCTTTTGTCAGAAGTGTTACCAGTGTCGTCGTCTTTTTATTATTCTTCTTCTGCTTCTTCTTCTTCTGTTGCTCATCTGATTCAAGGTTTAATATGTTGTGTGTTCAGAGATGCTCTTCTACAAAACTTTATTGTAATGGCTGTTTGATTTATTGTTTTATTGAGAGGGGTCTGGATCCAGACCTGGTGCAGTTGCAAGCTGAGCTTCATGCAATGCTTTTAATGTGCACACCTAACCCCACCCCTAACCCTACTCCTCACAGTGACGTCACTTGCTCCACTGAGTGCATAACCAAGGCAGAATCCAGATACTTTTGGTTTTATTTCCATCAACTGAATCAAAATGGTCATTCTCCTTTGATTTCAATAAGGCATTTTACCAAACAAAACCATGGTTCATTGATTGTTTTCTCTTTTTTGTTCATTGTTTATCACATTTATATCTTTGTCTTTGTCATACTTGACATTACCAACATATTCCATATTTCTACGACTTTTGATATTGTCAATTATCTGACCTTCTGTTGGAGAAAAATAAACAAGTACAGTAATACAATTATTCATGAAACTGTAATAAAAATATTTGACAGTGATGCAACTTGAAATTGTAATTAAAATATCATCAAGCCTCAATACACTGTCAAATATTTTTATTACTGTTTCAAGTTGCATCAATGTATAGCTGAGGTCTAGAACAACATTAATGATGCTGTTATACATTGATTTGACAGAGTAATGACACTTTTAATAAGATAAATAAAACAAAACAACATTTGTTGTTAACAACAACAACATTTATTTATAAAGCACATTTAAACACACTACAATTGATCCAAAGTGCTGTAAAAATGTACAAACAGATCTAGGCTGTGAAACTATGCTAATGTAACTTGGTGCACAACCAGATAATGCTTTATATACCAATACAATTATTTTAAAATCAACCCTACATTTAAAAGTAAGCCAATGGAGGGATCATAAAACGGGGAAAATTATGCCTCTTTTTTGACCTAGTCAAAATTCCTGCTGCAGCATTCTGAACAGCAGTCGTAACAATGAAGATTGAGAAAGATTAAAGAGACTCAGAATAAAGAGTTACAGTAATCCAGTCTAGATGTAATTTCCATGTCCTTCTGTGGGGGAAGATGTTTCAACTTTGCAATAGATCTCAAATGAAAAAAAAAATGCTTTAATAATAGCACTAATCTGTTTATCAAACAATTTTAATTTTAAGTATAATTTCAGTGACAATTATAATGGCCTCATGAAAATCAGGTTTATGACAAGTTGTGTTGTCCATGTTATAACGTATTTATTGATGTTATGTTGTCAAACAATGTCATATCCATGTACGTATCCATAAAGAGCATGGGATGGTTTCATGTCTTATGAATACTTCTTTCTTTCTTTCTTTCTTTCTTTCTTTAAGCCATTAAAGCTTATTAGAAAACTCTTTACTAGCATACAGTATCAGACAGAGACTCAAATCATGTTCTTAATAATCATACATGGAGGCACAGGATCACCGGGATTGTGTCTTTAATTACCAGACTTACTGTTAAGTCACCATTTCTTCATTTTTGTTCTATTCAGCAATTCAGAAGACTAAAAAGATAAAAGACCAGCCCTAATGAGCTGCCTGCCTTTTATTTAAGACTTCTTCGAGACTCCCAAGTCTTTTCAGCACATATCTGAGAAGACCAGAACTAAGTTTCATTGAATAATTGAATTACGTGTACACACTGAGATCAGAACCCCTTCCTGGGCTTGGTAAAATAAAAAAGAGGTGACAGATCCATGGTTTTAGATTAGGTTAATTTGAAACAGACGAAAAAAATGTCTCAATTATGAATGGCTTTTTAATTACTGGTATTCTAGCTCTCGAGTGGCACAGACAGAAAAACCTCATCGGTCTTGGGTTTGGCGTATATTTCATATTCATTTACATATTCATTTTCTTTTCCCCATTATTTTGCTCATTTTAATGAACAATGAATGCTTGAAACCATCTATTACTATGTTACAAAAAGTAATCACCTTCTGACTAAATCACTGCAGTTCAGGGCAAAACTAGAGCTGAGCTGATTAAACAAACCAGATCACTCAACATCAGTCTCTTCCAGAGAGAGAAATACATTAAAGGAAATCATTCATTAGAAAGAGGCCAGCACTGTCTTTGTGGTAATAATCTCACACTAGTTACAGACTTCAGCATCCCATGATTTAAAAAGCAGGACGGATGCCTCATTACCGTGCTGATTTAATACGATTGGGAATAGCCAAATGCATTTCTCTTCCTCAAACAGGCACATAAGGAAGCATGAGTATAATTAAGCACCTTTATTACTACTGCATAACTTTTTGATAAAACCTTTACTATAACAACACATTAAAAAGTTTATAAAAGATTGCAATCGGGCAGCACGGTGGCACAGTGGGTAGCACAATTGCCTCACAGCAAGAAGGTCGCTGGTTCGAGCCCCGGCTGGGTCAGTTGCCATTTCTGTGTGGAGTTTGCATGTTCTCTCTGTGTTCGCGTGGGTTTCCTCCGGGTGCTCCGGTTTCCCCCACAGTTCCAAAGACATGCGCTACAGGTGAATTGGCTGAGCTAAATTGTCTGTAGTGGATGAGTGTGTATGGATGTTACCCAGTGATGGGTTGTGGCTGGAAGGGCATCCGTTGCGTAAAACATATGCTGGATAAGTTGGCAGTTCATTCTGCTGTGGCGACCCCAGATTAATAAAGGGACTAAGCCGAAAAGTAAATGAATGAATGAATAAAAGATTGCACACCAGGGTATCGTAGTTCTTTCACTTACCGTCTTAATGTGTTATTTTAAAAAGTCAACAGTGTGCACACTTTTTTTTTTTTAAATCACCACTGTACACTTTTTTTTTTACGAGAAGGAATCAGGAGTCGCTTAAAACTTCTTAACACTACTGTTTGTAAAAAAAAAGGTTTGTAATCATTTGCAAATGTTAATATTTATTGTAAAACATCTCTTCTGTTCACCAACTTTTAATTTAGTTGAGCGAAGATATCCAGTAATGTAAAGAAAAGAAATCCAGCAAAGATATCCACACTGTAAAAATTGTATGATCACTTAGTCATGACAGTGTTTTTAGACATGTTTTTAGTTCACTGTAACTGATTAAACTAAGTTAATCATGTTTTAACTTCCTTTGATAAGTTACGCAAGCTGTTTTAAGTCAGTTTATTGTAATATAAGTTCAATGGACTCATAAGGTTAATTTGATTCAGCTTAAAAATTTAAGGCAACCAGGATTTTTTTACAGTGCAGTAATGTAAAGAAAATAATTTAATACAATTTAAAATTAAATTTATTCCTGTGATTCGAAGTTTAATTTTCAGCAGCATTTTTCTACAATATCTTGCTCAATATGTCTTATATGTTCTGTCTTATGTAAAAGTACTTGTATAGTCTTAGGTCATGCGTGTTGTTTAAGTATTTATAGTCTATGTTAGTTATGAATAGTGACGTCTTTACCGCTACTACGGTTGCCTCGTTGCGTGTGTTTGTAGCTTCGCCGCGTAGAATTGAAATTTCCGCTTTTTTACCATAAAACAACATCACCATTCGCTAGTATTTGTATTTTCTACGAAGGGTGAACAAACTCTTAATACATTTATACAATCAAATCTACTTTATAACGTTCTGTCTCTCGAGCATCCGCCTGTGAGTGTAGCTTTAGCCTGCTAGCACCGCCAGCCAGCTAAAGCTACCGGCTTTCTCTACTTACTGTCTCTGCTCTTCACCCTGTACGATGTCGTTTGCGTGTTCATCCTTGTGTGCAGAAGAAGCAGCGATGGAGGCGTTGGATGTGGAACTGGAGAAGCTCGGGAACCAGATTCGCCTTCTGGAGATGAAGCGTGCGCAGATCCGGAGGCAGCGGGCCCTGCTCGATGTTCCCCGGACTGCGGCGCGCTCATCTGAGGTAAGTGTGCGATACAATCTTAACACTCCGTCCACCTCAACCCCGTGTGTTTCTCCGTCCAGTCCCAGCGCACCGAAGCTGCGGCTTGGCCAGGTGTCGGTCACGCTGGCACCTGGCTACCGTGGCACCAGCACCTGGTTGCAGCCGCGTAAGGTGAATACCAGGTCGCGGGGCAGAACGTCTCCTCCTCCTGTGTTCGAGTTGCCCACGGAGAACCGCTTCGCCCCCCTCTGCGAGACGGGTCGCGATGTGGCTGTCATCGGCGACTCCATCGTTCGCCACGTCCGTGCTGCTTCCACTAAAGGTAACAACGTACGCACTCACTGCCTTCCCGGTGCTCGTGTTAAGGATGTTTCTGCTAAGGTACCCGCTATCCTGAGCGCTGGCGAGAGCATCGGAGCTGTTGTTCTCCACGTGGGGACGAACGACACCGGGCTGCGGCAGACGGAGATCCTGAAGAGGGACTTCAGGAGCCTGATCGAGACGGTTCGACACACCTCGCCCGCCACGCAGATCATCGTATCTGGACCGCTTCCTACTTACCGCCGAGGAAATGAAAGGTTCAGTAGACTTTTTGCTCTCAATGAATGGCTTTTAACATGGTGTAAAGAACAGAAATTGCTCTTTGCCAATAACTGGAATCTTTTCTGGGAGCGTCCTAGGCTCTTCCGTCCTGATGGTCTGCACCCCAGCAGAGCTGGAGCTGAACTCCTGTCGGACAACATCTCCAGGATGCTTCGTTCTGTCTGACTAGTAAGTGAAAATTCACATTTTAGCCATATAGACTATTGCTCGTCACACTTAAATCACAGTAATGCATACCAGACAAACCCTATAGAGACTGTGTCTGTTCCTCGTATTATTAGCTCAAGAAATAAACTTACTATGTGCTCCAAAAAAGATCTATTAAGAATCAAACCAGAAAAACTGCAAAAAAGTGAAAATAGACATTTTATAAAGCTTGGTCTCTTAAACATCAGGTCACTAGCACCTAAAGCACTTATCATAAATGAAATAATAACAGACAATAATCTTAACGCACACTGTCTCACTGAAACCTGGCTGAAACAAAATGACTATATTAGCTTAAACGAAGCAACTCCTTCAGGATTCTTATATAAACATGTGGCTCGTCAAACTGGTCGTGGTGGTGGAGTTGCATCAATTTTTAATGATAGTCTTAACGTTAATCAGAGAAACGGACTTATGTTTAACTCTTTTGAAGTATTGGCACTTAATGTTAAGCTTCCGGATATTAGGAAAAAAACTACGTTATCTCTCGCTTTAATCACCATATATAGACCTCCAGGACCCTATGTCACGTTTCTAAAAGAGTTTTCTGATTTTATTTCTGATGTACTAGTTAAAACTGATAAAATGCTAATTGTAGGAGACTTTAACATACACATAGATGACGCTAACGATACATTAGGACTCGCATTTACCGATTTACTACAATCACTTGGGATAAAGCAAAACGTTGTTGGTCCAACCCATCGCTTAAAGCATACATTAGATCTAATCTTGTCCCATGGAATTGAGGTCATTGATGTAGACATTATACCACAAAGCGATGACATAACAGACCACTACCTCTTATTATATAAGCTGTGTTTACCAGAAATTAGCAGATCTGCACAGATATATCGTCCTGGTAGAACTATCGTCCCATCCACTAAAGACGAATTTACAAATAACTTACCTGATCTATCTATATTTCTAAATGTACCCGCGAACGCAAATGACCTTGATGTAGTAACTAGCAATATAGACGCTATCTTTACTAACACACTAAATACTGTTGCACCAATTAAATTAAAAATGGCTAGAGAGAATAAAACTACACCATGGTATAATAGTCATACTCGCTCTCTCAAAACAGCTACTCGTGCCCTGGAGCGCAAGTGGAAAAAAACTAAATTAGAGGTTTTTAGACTCGCGTACAAAGATAGTATGTCCAGCTATAGGAGGGCTCTAAAATCCGCCAGGACAGAGCACCTCCGCAAACTGATAGAAAATAATCAGAACAATCCTAGATTCTTATTTAACACTATTGGTAAATTAACAAATAATCTGTCATCTCTGGAACAGAATATCCCTCCGCACATTAGTAGTGTTGACTTCATGAATTTCTTCAGTGATAAAATAGAAGGCTTCAGACAGAAAATAGAAGATGTTAAACTTTCTGCTCCACATTATACCTCAGATTCATTAAACAGTCCACTGAATCAATATAATCTACAGTGCTTCAACAGGATAGAACAGGAAGAGCTAGATAAACTTATAAATGGTTCTAAACCAGCTACATGTATGTTAGACCCAATTCCAACTAAGTTACTGAAAGAGTTGTTACCTGTAGTAGGAGAACCTCTTCTTAATGTTATTAACTCTTCTTTATCTTTAGGCCATATGCCAAATCCTTTCAAGCTAGCTGTTATTAAGCCTATTATTAAGAAACCACAACTGGACCCCAGCAACTTAGCTAATTATAGGCCTATTTCAAATCTTCCATTTATGTCTAAAATACTAGAAAAAGTTGTTTCTGCCCAATTATGCTCCTTTCTACAGATGAACACTGTTTTTGAAGTGTTTCAGTCAGGTTTCAGGCCTCATCACAGTACAGAAACCGCATTAGTGAAAATAACCAACGATCTACTCTTAGCTGCTGACCAAGGCTGCATCTCGTTATTAGTTTTACTGGATCTTAGTGCTGCATTTGACACCATTGACCACAATATACTTATAGATCGCTTAAACTCTACAGGTGTCCAGGGACAGGCTCTACAATGGTTTAAGTCATACTTAACTGACCGTTACCAGTTTGTTAATATAAATGGACAGCCTTCACAAACCAGGCCAGTAAAGTATGGGGTGCCTCAAGGGTCAGTTCTAGGCCCTTTGTTGTTTACAATATACATGCTACCCCTGGGAGACATTATTAGAAGACATGGGATCAGCTTCCACTGCTATGCAGATGATACCCAATTATATATTTCAACAAAACCTGATGAGACATCTGAACTGTCTAAACTAACTCAATGTATTAAAGATATTAAAGACTGGATGACCAACAATTTTCTTCTCTTAAACTCAGACAAAACAGAATTATTACTTATTGGGCCTAAATCCTGTACACAGCAGATCTTACAACTTGACCTGCAAATAGAGGGATGCAAAGTTAGCATTAGCTCTACTGTAAAAGATCTGGGCATTATATTAGACAGCAATTTATCTTTTGAAAATCATATCTCCCATGTCACAAAAACCGCCTTCTTTCATCTGAGAAATATCGCTAAGTTACGAAATATGCTATCCATCTCAGATGCAGAAAAGCTAGTTCACGCTTTTATGACCTCTAGGCTGGATTACTGTAATGCTCTGTTCGCTGGTTGCCCAGCATCTTCTATTAATAAACTTCAGCTAGTACAAAATGCAGCTGCCAGAGTTCTTACCAGGTCTAGAAAATATGATCATATCACCCCAATTTTATCCTCCTTACACTGGCTGCCTGTTAAGTTCCGTATTGATTACAAAATATTGCTTCTTACCTATAAAGCTTTAAATAATCTAGCTCCTGTTTATCTAACTAACCTTCTGTCTCGTTACAATCCAACCCGCTCTTTAAGATCTCAAAACGCAGGGCTCCTGGTAGTACCTAGAATAGCAAAGTCGAGTAAAGGAGGTCGAGCCTTCTCATTTATGGCTCCTAAACTCTGGAATAGCCTTCCTGATAATGTCCGAGGCTCAGACACACTCTCTCAATTTAAAACTAGATTAAAGACTTTTCTTTTTAGTAAAGCATACACTCAATGCATCGCATAACGGTATGGTATATTAGTGTACTCCTTCCGTCTTAATACACCAGCCATTGTGTTAGAAACTCTCATATGCTTTACATTGTTGTTATATAACTGCTATCTTCATCCATAACAATGCTTTTCTTTCTGGTTTAAATACACTATGAACAGCAGCTACGCTAAATATTTTCTTTATTTTCTACTTCCACCTGGGGATACTCATCCCGAGGTCCCTACAGATTTGCAGCGCCATCGATGCGATCCTAGACCTCTGAAGAGATGATCTGAAGGTATCCTGGACCAGGCCGTATCCCAAGCTGATACCGTGGTGGCCATGGAGGAATGGAGCGCATGAGACTGATTCCTGAAAGGCTTCAGTGATGAACAAGTCTACGTTTGATCCTGTGGGCCAGCCTACCCTCCCGCTGGTGCCCTACCCACTCCTGCAGCTTACACGATGGATGTCAGCTTCTCCAGCCCGGCGACTAGACTGCAGCTCCACATAGGAAGTTTGGCCAGAGGAAATGACCATGCCTAACATAGCCTGCTTTCTCTCGAGGTTTTTTTTCCCTTCACTTCGTCAATTGGTGAAGTTTTTTTTTTTTTCCTCCACTGTTGCCACTGGCCTGCTTGGATTTGTGGAGCTGCGCTTCGGTGGATTTGCTCTTCAGTGTTTGAACTTTCACCAGTGGAACTTAAGCCACACTGAACTGAACTAAACTGAACTGAACTGAACTAAACTCAAAAATGTGGACTTTAATTGAACTTGTTAAGCTGCCTTGACACAATCTACATTGTAAAAAGCGCTATATAAATAAACTTGAATTGAATTGAATTGAATAGGTTTAAAATAGCTGTTACGCCCTGTGTTGTGTTCATATTTATGATTATGTCTTATGTACCACTGTGGTCCTGCAAGACACCACATTTCATTCCACTGTAAGTCCACACATGTGAAATGATAATAAAGCTCAACTTGACTTGACTTCTAGTGTACAATCTCACATTATCCATCAGATTTTTCTTTATTTTTTTCATTAAAATGGACTAAATCCTCATAGAACAAAAATTGTGGGTGTATTCATAACTCCTTTATCCCTCAATTTTGGCTGCCAGTTAAATAGGGTTATGCAGATATTTAAGGAAATTATCAACAGATTTACACTTATAACTGGGAAGAATCTGAAACTGTTCTCTCATTTTGATCAGTGTCCTGTTTCAAATATTGCAATAACATTTTTATAATGAGAATTCATATAAGTAACTTTGTAATTTACAAAAATATATAGTAAAATAATAGTTAACAGTGTACGTTAGGTAAGTTTAGCTTTTTAAGCAAATTTCCACAGTATTTAACTGTGAATAGCAGAAGTAGCAGTGTGAAAATTACTTTAGATTTTACACTAAAGATATACAATACTGTAAATACATATACAGCAAGATAAATTATGCTGTGAATGTAAATACAGCATTTTTGCTGTAATTGATTTACAGTAAGTTACGGTAGATTCTACAGAAAATTATTAACAGTGTAACCCTAAAAAAACTTTTACTCCTGTTATGATCAGTTCAAAGTAAACTATGACTTTTTTAAAACATTCCTCTTTGTAACTGATACTTTGCCAGGTTTTACGTAAACAAAAAAAAAAAAACGCTGTAAAAAATGTCTGAAAAGTTCCACACAGTTCCTTCATGTTGTCCCAACAGAAATAGATTAAGTAACCCTTCCTCAAAAAACCTTAGGAATTGTTAAATAAGTAAATTAAACAAGCAACAAAAGTATTTTTTTTGTGAATGACTATGCTGATATCTTTAACCTCAAACTAATCTTTAGACTCCATCCAGTCCAGAAACAAGACTTGGTCATTCCCCTTTAGAAGCTTTCTTTAACGTGCCACGTGTCTGAAACAGACCAGTAAATGAGCCACACTCTAAACCGGTTCAGAAGCTCCTGCCAAGATGATCTGGCCGCTCTCATGATGCCCTGACGCCTTGTCCTGCTCTCATTCCAGTGCAGCCTTTGTAAATTCAGTTTGCTGACCCCTTCACACTGCGTGTGGCAGAACACAAATTGCGGCCGTCACACTTAATTAAAGTGAAATGTGTAACGGTGGCGAAGCTGCAGTGTCAGGTTCACCTACGGCTCAGTTCTGGTACACCAGAAATCAACCTTTCTCTGATCGCAAATGAGCATTTCCGAGTTCAAGAGACGTTTAGTGTGGAATAAGAGAAGGTTTGTTTACCACCTGCTTTCCTTGGATGGTAATAATACAAGCTTAATTGCATTATGCAGGCAAATAGTGGGTTGACTTTTCTGTAATGGGCTTCATTTGCATAGAAAGGATGTGTGAGATTTACTTGAAATACAGGGATGATGTTAAAATGCAATTATTGTATGTTGCTGTGTTTAAGGCGATAGATACATTGTTTTCAGAATGTACTCACACATTATTCCAAACATTAGTATTATTTAATTTACAACACACAAAAAATATATTTAGATGAATGTTGTGAACTAGCATTTCTATTATTATTATTATATATTTTTTTATTATTATTACAATATCATTGTAGCTTTTATTAACATTCTAATGTATTTTATAATTTATTTATTGATTAATCTTTCATTTTGATATTATTAATAATAGTAGTGTTATTCATTCATTCATTCATTTTCTTTTCGGCTTAGTCCCTTTATTAATCTGGGGTCGCCACACCGGAATGAACCGCCAACTTATCCAGCATATGTTTTACGCAGCAGATGCCCTTCCAGCTGCAACCCATCTCTGGGAAAGTAGTGTTATTAGTAGTAGTCATATTAGTGGTAGTAATATTATTAGTATTAGTATAATTGTTATATTTTATGCCTGCTTTGTCTGATGTGAACACACGGTTAATGAGCTCTCTCATTGGCTGCGTGTTCTAGTCTCGTTTTGTGTGAGCACATGGCTTGTGTTGTTTCTTTGTGTCATGTGCTCTCCCGTCTACTGTGTAGTCCCACCCTCCTTGTTAACCCATCATTAGTTTATTATGTTCACCTGTCTTTGTGTTAATTCTTTCTGCTTATATTCTCCTCATGTCTGCTGCCCTGTGCCAGTTCGTCATCGATTATTTCTTTGTCCTGTTGTGTCCAGTCCTGCTCTTTCCTGCCAGCCCAGTCAAGTTTGTTTTTGCCTTTTGTTAATGTTTTCCCCCTCGGGGTAGTTGGTTTTGCTTTTTGTTTTACATTTATTAAATAAACCCTTGTTTTTGTCTTGCAATTGAGTCATCACTCCTTTTCCCACCCTACAACCGTGACAAATATAGTATTATATAATATAATACACTTATTATAAATAATACTTATATATTTACAATAATTATCTACAATATTGTAAAAAGGGGATCTAATTTTTTATGTATACATTTGCAGCAGTGATGCAAACCTTTGACTTTTTCTAGTCTATATATAAGCAATTATGTGATACATATGTGTGAATGTTTTGTAACATACAAATACATTAATTATCCCTCTCACACTTATGCATTCATTTTCTTTTTGGCTTATTCATTCATTCATTTTCATTTCAGCTTAGTCCCTTTATTAATCTGGGGTCGCCACAGAGGAATGAACCGCCAATTTATCCAGCATATGTTTTACGCAGCGGATGGCCTTCCAGCTGCAACCCATCACTGGGAAACATCCATACACACTCATTCACACACATACACTACGGACAATTTAGCTTACCCAATTCACCTGTACCGCATGTCTTTGGACTTGTGGGGGAAACCGGAGCACCCAGAGGAAACCCACGCAAACACGGGGAGAACATGCAAACTCCACACAGAAATGCCAACTGAGCCAGCCGAGGGTCGAACCAGCAACCTTCTTACTGTGAGTCGATTGTGCTACCCACTGCGCCACCCCGTCGACCACTCTCACTTTAATATAATATAAATATAGAAAAGTGTATATAAAAAAAAGAGTAGATATTCTATTGCTTGAACATAAGATTGATTTGTGAGAAGAAGCAAAGACAAGCGCCCTTTTATCACAAGTCGTTTTCATTACACTTTTCCCCACAAAACGCTTTGATGTCTCACTCAAGTCGCACACTTTCAACCTTGTGATATGAATTTTCCTCATTACTGTTGCTACACGGGAATCATTATGATATAAAGTAGATAATTTCCTAAGATCTCAGCAGATCAGAATAAGGCCTTTAAGGCCATCACCTTTTCCTTTCTGCATCAGATGTTGTGGCATTTCATTCAGCTAATATTTAATTTGTAAAACTCCAAACCTCAAGCAACAGGGCCTGCATGGTAAACATTTTACCAAACTGAATCCCCCTGAATGATATATTCCTCTAATACCAGCCACTTTCTGTAACCCTTAAATTATATATATTCGTCCTTCATTATTAAAACGTGATGATATACTACACAACGCAAAACAGTCTGCTTTTAGAGTATGCTAGCATTTTTATCAAAGTGGTGTGTGGAACGGCAGCATACAAATTTCTTTAATGATCACAAGCCTGAACCGCAAATGCAAACAAACTCTCGCTGAAGGATCCAGACCCTCCTTGATCTCAATAAAACCACAAGTATTAGGCCCATTATTTCATATTAGCACAGAAATTATGTCACAGTTTCCAGTCCTGCGTTTCATTCCCCCCTGTGCCCTTTAAACTGAGCTATACTGGAAACAGTTCAGAGGCTTCGAAAGGAGCTGTTTGTTTTCTGTCCCTTGTGAGCTGCTTACCATGGAGGCAAACTCCGAGAAAAGTCCTGAAAAATGAGGCAAATGTTCTGTGTTAATATGAGAGATTTTTCAGAATTGATTTTGCTCTGGGCTTTTATTTGTAGCTTGAAATATATGTGTTGTGTTTTAGGGTAACAATAAATGTTTTATGATTTTTGTTTAACAGTCTATTGGCATCATAGAAGAGCTCCTGACTTGAAGATTGAAAATAGCATTGTAGTAGAAGTTCCAACATAGTATTGAACAGAACTAAGAAAAGGTATTAGGCTGGCAACAAGCTTATGGAAAATACACTTAATTCACATACAGTTCTGTAGTTCGCCATTATTGTTTTCTCAAGTGCTTTGATCATGTCTACAGTTTAGTATATATTTAGGATGTTGTTAGACTAAACAAATCAAAAGCATTTGTTCTTATTTCTAATGGCAATGCACTAATATTCTGCCGCAGAATATATGTGTATATATATATATATATATATATATATATATATAGGTAATTCGCTGTTTGGTTATATATTTGTTTTAGTATGCCTCAAATGTTTAATATGTAAAATATTTCAGCATACCAAAAAGGTTTTAGTATGGTTGGCGTTTATGCAAGTGAGACAAGTGTGGTGCTAATCGACAACAATAACAGTCCATACACCATACTGATCAAGCAATACAACTGTTTATTGCTGGCACACACAGCTGATATAAATTATCACAATAATAGTCAATAATCATTTATAATACTCATGAACATCATTAAAACAAAATACATAAAAATTGCATAAAAGGCTTATAATGCAAAATAAAGATGAGTAATAATGATGATAATGATCATGAGGATAAATGAATAAAAGACAGATAATGAAACCCCAAGCAATGTGATATAAGTATATACAACTTCAGAGATGTGCCATCATTTTCCTCTTTAAAGACTGGGGACCTTGTTGCAGTCACATTGGAAAATGCGCTTGTCACCTGGCTAAGGCTTCTAATGTTGGAGCTTTCATCCAGAAATCCTCACCTTCATAGTCAAAAATTGGGTGAGGCCTGCTCTCTCTCTCTCTCAACTAAGTCCAGATTATTTTTGATTGCAACGCACAGTTTTGAGGTTTTTAGTGTCAGCATGATTATCTATATTCTACCTCCTGAAATTTGGAGGATGTTAACCTTAAGATCATGAGACCTTCTCTAGTCATTTGGTCATTCTTGAGTTTATCATAGTCAGTATTTTACCTCCTGAAATTTGGAGAAAGTGTGCAGTGAACTTTAAGGTAATGAGACCCTTCTCTGGTCATTTGGTCGTTCATTGAGCACAACAGGAGAAAAAAAATTAAATAAATACATTTCTTTCAATTTCAATATTGATTATAAGAGATGGATTCACTGGTCAGATGTGCTAGTAGTGCACCGACATCTGCTGCATACAAGGGGTAACGTCAAATTAACAGCATCAGCAAAAAAATAAACAGATTGTTATCATTTGTCAGTGTGGATGCAAATATATATACATAATACCGGACCCAAAAATAGCGGCGTGCATTCCCCCGATTTTCTTTTTTTAGTCTTTTTGCCCCTCAGTGTTATATTTTCTTCCCTCTGTGTTTTCCTGGTCCCCACCCACCGTCCCGTTCGTCATCACCGCCTGCTGGAGCAGGGGGAAAGCAGCCCTGAGGACCATGATCGAGCGACTGCTAACAGCTTTCCGGGCGACGTGCTCTGCACATCCATCATCTTTAGCAGAGCACGATCGCCCGAAGATGGTCCTCGGGGCAACATCGCCGCAAACATGGAGTGGACACTGGCGAGTAAAAGATCACTACTCACCGCCTTCCTGGAGGAAGAACTCGTCAGTGCCACTCCAGACCCAGTGACCAGCCAACCAACACCACCCACCTGCAGGGAGCGCTTGCCAGAGCCCACCGCAGACGGAGAGCCACCCCCAGCCGATGAGCGGTCGCCCCCTAGAGCGACGGAGCGGAATCGCGCTGAGATGGAGGAGCTTATAATCCCGTCTGACCAGGTGGACGAGCCGGCAACACCGCCAAGAGGGGGAGTCCTGGCGGCTACCCGCGGAACCAGTGAGAGTCCCGCCCACCCCCCCTATGCAGATGGACAGCGGCTGGACACTGGGAGGCTACTCATTGGCTTCTGGAGCTTTATTTTTAATCTTCCGCTGCGTTTAGGCAGCAATATCCGTCCGCTGTATTTAGGCAGCAACCAACTGTTTCCGCACAGTTTTTTAATCTTCCTTCTCCGGAAAAGCCTCAGCTCCAGGGTCATGAGTAGCCAGGACGCGCCTTCAAAAAGGGGGGGGTACTGTCAGTGTTCGTCCGCGTCATCGTTTGTTGTTGTCACGTGCCTTTTGTCTTTCTCCCGCCACCGTCATTGTTAATCTGTTCCACCTGTGTTCATCCCTTCTGTGTCATCAGTGTAATCAATCTGTCATCCATTTATACCCTTTCGTCTGTGTCCATTGTTGTCCGGTATTTTGGTTCGTGTGGTTGTCTCGTCCTGTCTTCCCGCATCCAGTATCTGTTCCCCGTAAGTGTTCAATAAATCCGTTTGTTAATGTTTCTCCTTCTCCGTCTCGTTCTGTCACCATCCGCCAAACTGGCGTTACACTTATAACAATATACAATGCAATACTTTCTCTACGCATTTGTACACAGCACCTTATAACTTGTATATTTATATTACTTGTATATTTATTGTATATTTACTTGTGTATATTGTGTGTGTATATATATTATATGTTTGCCGTCTTTTTCATATTTATTTTGTGTTGTCACTTGTCACTTTATGTACACTGGAAGCTTCTGTAGCCAAAACAAATTCCTTGTGTGTGTAAGCACACTTGGCAAGAAAACCCATTCTGATTCTGAAATTTATATGTACACTGTAAAAAATGTTAATTGACAGTTTCTGTATTTTGTAATTCACAAGTGTTTTCCGTTTATTGACAGATGTGAATTGTATTATGGGACCTTGATCTCTGCTCTGTCAACTTTTGATGTTGAAAATTTGTTGAAAAGTTGAAAAACTTCCACAGTTTAACAAAGTGACTTTTATTGACATTTTAGTAGTTTGAAATAAAATAATGAATAATATAATGTATTAGAAATAAAATATAGAGAAATAAGTATGTAAAATGACAAAAAATGTACTGACATTTTATTACAAGATTAAACAACACCAACCCAGACAATATATCACTTTAAACTATTACTAAATGTTATTAAAAGTCACTTTTCCGAACATATTAAGGTTAAAAGTTGTTGGAAGAAAGATCAAGGTCACATCATAAATAGACAGGGAAAAAAAATAAATAAATAAAAACATGACAATTAAAAATATAAACTAAAATATAAATGTAAAAAACACAGAATACAGGAAACAGCTAATTTACAGATGTTTTTAACTAACTAACTCTCTTTGAGACAACATTTGATGGCAACATGCTTTGAATAAACAGAACATACTAGATTTTGTCTAAGTAGGTTGTCTTCTCTCTGCCCCCTCATGCTGTTCTTAGAGCAGGTTTGAGAGCTCATCTACAATCAAAATGAATAATAAATTATGCCGAGCTGCACCTGAATAATACACAAAGGATGTGTATGACTGCGTGGCAGCCATGTTAGCTTAACAACATCTGTCTTATAGTACAGAAAACTCCATGTACCACGAGAAGCTTGCATCCAGCTGCTTTAGTTCACCGACCACTCGACAGGAGAGCAAACAGAATTAGTCAAATCATGGCTGGAACTAATGAAGAAAAACACTGATCCATTTCGTTCACAGAGGCAAAGTCCAACCACAGTTGACCAAAGGTTTGCTGGAAACAAAGAGTCAACTTTAGTGTCACATTTCATTGAACCTCAAAGGCAGCAGAGCAAATCTTCACTTGATGGTTCTCAGTCCGTTTCTGTGCACGAGGAACCTCTGTTTGGCTGGTCCTGATTCCCTTTCCATCCACAAGACACAATGCAATAACAAACAAATCCTGGATTTCCATGGGTGAAAACAAAAGCTAATCCAAGTAAAAACAAGATGCTCTTTGGGGTCCAATCCCAGAAGGCTTCAACCTGTTAAATCAGGTCAGGCTGCAATGCTGTTATACTCTAAACAAAATATTGAAGTAGAGGGTTATCAGGATTCATCAGTCTGATCTCTAAAGTAATTCCTTTCCAAGGTCAAGCACAGCACTTTCATCAAAGTTCTGTCAGGCATTGCTGTGAAACTCTTTTAAGATTATTGCCCCAGCTCTGGAATGAGGGGGGCTCCATACTACCATAGCATGATCGTATTTTTTTTCAGAGAAAATTGTATGTTCAACTTCAGCTGGATTTAACTGAATGTAGATTTATCACTTGCAGGCAGGAGTGAAGAAAACGTGACATTGGTCTCTGACACGTGTGGTGTTTGCATGCTTTATCACAGGCCATGATTACAACTTGTACTGAAGTATGGTTTTGTCAGTTTGATAACAAGTGTATGACAGTAAATACATAATGTAAATTGGGCCAATCTCTTTCATAAGTCAGTGTTCCCCAACAGGTCAGTGTGCCCCAACCGTGTTCCTGAAGACGCGTCTCCCCTCATGGTTGTAATATGAAGAAAAAATCCCACTTTGCTGATGAAGCGTTAGTAAACACTTGAGACGAGATTCAATCATTTCAAGATAACGATTCCATGTCTGTGACACTCCACAACATAATTGCAGAAAGTCTAGCATGCTTTTTTTTCTTGTCATCCACAACAGGTTCCATCACTGACCAAAAAGAGCACAGAATCTCTTCCGTATGCAGGAAGAAAGCGTTGTGGCGTTATGAGAATAGTGCACTTGTATGATGTGTCATCATGGAACTACCATTACAGGATAAAAAGATAAATGTTGGTGATCGATAGCCAAAGTACTTCTGATTCCTGGAGTACTGGAATTACGTAAACATACAAATCAAAGAATTACAAAAACATTTACAATTTATGCAGCTTCTTGATGACAGCATGTGCGTCTTAGACATCACATGATGACTGATTACAAAGCAACAAGTAATCTGGCACATTTGGTATCCACGACAGGTCAAGATTTTATTTAGACAAAAGCCCCTTTCCCGCATACAGACAAAAAGAAAGGAAAGAGATCATGATTTTTTTTTTAAATACAGATAAATGAATTATGCCATTTTTCTTAGAAATGAAGTGGTGACATTACCAGTAATTTCGCGGAATACTGCTACTTCTGTGTGAACACGAAAGGAAAATTCAGAAAATCAGAACATTCAAATGCAGATGACACATTCACACTGTTTATGAAAATAAAAGCCTTTGAATCCTTTCCCCCATACATTTAGTTGCTGTTTGTTAGTCAGATAACGTTTCTATGTTCCTTCTTAGTGCCAGCTGTGAAAAAAAAAAGATAGATAAAAATGCCACTGTGAGTTTACCTGCAAGCTCTGCATTCAGCTGCATAATGTACGTGAAGGAGCATTTCGGTGAGTCAGATTTTCGGTAGGACACCAGTAGTCTTTTTTTTCAAATAGCCTCTCACGAGTGCTAGCACACACTTACATGTATATCTCGATGTGCGAAAGTGTTCCTCCCTATCTCTTCATTCAAGTTGTTCAGAATGCTTATCCATCCACAAAGTTGTCTCTTTTTAATTTAGTCAAACGTCTAATTAATAAAGGGACTAAGCCGAAATAAAAATGAATGAATGAATGAATGAATACTGGTATCACTGACTACTTTTACATGGACTAATCACTAATCAAATTATTTACCTTAATCTAAATAAGGCAATAATATAATTAAAGTGTTTATATCAGTTACTTTTAGTATTGGTGACCATGTAAATGTTCTGACTGTGTGAAAGGGGCTAAAATTGGCACAATGAGTATGTTTACATGGACACTAATAAGACAATACTCTGATTCTACCAAGAGTTTACCATGTAAACAACGATTTTTGATGACCTTAATCTGACCAAAGCCCTAATTGAACTAAACAGAAATTGAATTAAGACGTGGAGTATTCCCATTTTAATCGCACTATTGAAGTGCAGTACAGACATGTAAACACCTTAATCAAATTATTACCGTTTTGTAGTATTTTTCGCTACATTTTGTGACAGGACACACACACGGCAGTTCTCAGGCATTTGGACAAAAAATAAATGAGAATGGCTTCAAGCAAGAGAGCACATTTTTGGTGCGAGCAGAAAACGATGACTATGGTGAGAATTCTGGAAGAAATGAACATGAAGTGTCTTGACTTTGAAGAGACTTTGTCGCAGGGACATGAATCAACATTTAGCAAATGAAATGGCAGAGGTGGACTGTTGCTTCAGAATTTGCATCCGCTGTCATCTGTTTAATTGCAGAAGTTAACTGTAGTTGAACTTGTCGCAAAATGTTGTTAAACAGCCTCTGAGATAAGACAAGATATAAAGTTTATGTCTTTGTTAGTTTCAGCAGCTCATTTGCATTTAAAAGGCACACAGTTCAACTTTTTTTTCTTTGTACATAAACATAAAACATAATACAGCAACAACACCAGTCACACCAGTAGAATACATTTTATATGAGTCAGCAATAATTAGTTATATATATATGTAGTCTTAAAGTCTCTACTTTGGGTGTCCCAAGGTTATGCTATTTCATGTATGATTTTTATTCTTAAATGGAAAATCCCCATATGGTATGTGTCAGGGGATGTGAAATCAAATGTGTTATGGCATGCTAAAATTAGAATAAGTCTGATGTCAGCCACCCATATCCAGTGTTTATGCTTTATGCTAATTTCTGCATTTTTGCATATGTTAAAAATAACATAGATCAGCACTTTTTCTAGTCTAGCTCCCAGTATTCTGAGACCAAATATTACCTACTTTGATCAAATCAGTCCAATTACCACCAAGCCTCAGTGGGGACAAACACATAATGTATTCCTCCAACTATTCTTACTGTATTCATAACTGTTTATGGATTCCAAATAGTATTATAAATATATATATATATGATATGATATGATATGATATATGATATTGCGTTTATACAACATTTTGACGGCTCAATCGTGTATATAAAAAACAAAATCAAACACAGAGAGTCTAAAACCCTTTTATATTAGGAACTACTTTCTTCCGCCATTCATTCACATCTGCAGCTGACGTCAGAACAGCAGAAGCCTT
>CAIGQW010028834.1:917099-939515 GCA_903798125.1 Danio choprae
CTGTCATGGATCACAGAAGGCAGAGACAAAAGGTATCGTTCACACAGTGTTTATTAAACACAAGCAGTCTTCGCACCGAGGTGCTAGCAATCAGTTCGATGCTAAGTTCATAGAGTCAATAGAATCACTTCCCTTGAGTTGAGCAAGCCGATGACAGGGGTTAGTCTCTGGGTAAGAAGAGTAGCAGAAAGCCTTGGCAGAAGATCGGGATCAGAAGAATGAGAGAGTTGCGATCGTGTGATGATGATACCAGACAATGAGTGAACGGAGTGGGTGAGTCTTTATAGTGTTGTGATGATGACTGGAGCAGGTGAAGGTGATGAGTGCACAGGTGTGTGTGATTAGTAAACGGGTGACTGAGTGTGTTGTGTATTGGCTGGAGAGTGTGACTGGTGATCAGGGCTGATAGAACGTGCCGGGGGTGTGACACCATCCCAACAAACCATACATAAATTGAGTGCTTGTTGATCCTTATCGATGGTTTTGTTGTTCTAGGTCACAAAAGTATTTGTTTCCATCCTGATTTCTTGCTAGTGTTGTTAAACTTCTGGCTAAAAAAGGAACATGAAACCATTCCTCTTTGTTCCCTTTGTCTTTGCTATGAATGTAATGCTTTATTGAAGAAAAGTAATTACATAATAACACTCATTACTGTGAAAAGAAAAATTCAAACCTAAAATCTCATGTGTCATTCACTTTAGCAGCAATAACTGCAACCAAAGGTCTCAGATAGGTCTTTCACAGCATTCTCCTCTTTGAAGAACTGCTTTAATTTAGCTACACTGGTAGGTTTTAGATTATGCACTGCCTGTTTACAGGGATAGTTCTCCCAAAAAACAAAAATGCCTTTACTATTTACTTACACGCAAGTGGTTCTAAACTTTTCAGGATGTATTTCTTCTGGCAGCAGCCATTGACAGGCATAGAAGGAGCAAAAGATACTATGGAAGTCAATGGCTGCTGCCTTCCAACAATCTTCAATATATCCTACTTTATGTTCAACAGAAGAAAGAAACCCAAACAGGTTTGGAAGATCAATGAATGAGTTTGAATGAATTAATTTATTTTGACAGGAATGTCCACAGCGATACATTGACCTAAAAGGGAAATATGTTCTATGTCAGGGTTTAGCAAAGCTGCTATTTCCCATGAGCCACAGCATCCAGATTTATTTTTAATAAGGACTTTTACTAGCCTACTCCAAAACCTGATGCATAATTAAGTTGTATTTGAGCTTCAACCTACAGACACAGTATTGTCTGGTGGGGAGAGGTTTTCCTCAATTGCTGCAAGTTCTTGGTTTATGGCTTCTAATGTACTTTAATCAGCTATTTAAAAAAAATATTGTCTTGAATACATCCTGTGGCACCCCTTGAGATGCTAGGTAGGGATTATGAATAGAATGTCACGGTGTCTCCCGAGTCCATCTCATTAAGTGCCTCGAGTATAGAGGTCATAGCATGTTAAAGACACAGCAGTTGGGTGTTAAGCAGAGGCCTGAAAGGTCTTACGAAGTGAGACCTCCCCCTGAAGGTCCACATAGAAGCCCTTGGCTGGATGTAATAATTGGTAGATGTTTAAGTGGCTTGTCTGTGTGTGCCCACGATTTTGCATTTGCATTCTCTGATTCACCATATTTTGATGCTTTAAATGTATAGCCTTAAACCATTCTTGGTTTTTGATGTCAACTACCAGGTCAGGCTTTATGAAACTTGCAATAATAGAAATAATTGGCCAAATCTTTGTCTGCTCTGCCTTTTCTCAAAGCATTTTTGCCATCATCTTGGTGATGCAATTGTGATGTGTGCATCTTGAATTATGTGTAATCTCACAGATCTGCAAAATGTGATTCAGGGTCCTTGGTGCATGGCAGGCTCCTTGGCAGACCAGGTTGTATGGTGTACCACTCTTCCTTGGCCTGAGAAACTAGCTTTATCAATGTCAGCATTCTTCCGGTTCCTCCTGTCCACACAAAGTTTGAGGGTTATTGTGACACTGAGGGTTATTGTGTTTTGGAACACTTCAGACAAGCTTTAAAATTCTTTTGAATTAGCAATGGCATTACCACTCTCTACAGATCCTATTTTTGGCACAGTGTCTGACCTCTCAGTGGATGACCTCTCATGTTCTTTTTTCATAGGGGTGAGCAACTATGGTCCTACATGGCCACTTTCCTTCAGAGTTTAGCTTAATCTCTGGTCAACTACTGTAATTGTCAGGCAATCCCAAAAACATAGATTATTTGTTTTTAATGTTTTTAAATTAGTGATTGTGGTGATCTCATCAGGACTGTAGATCAGAATTCCCCACCTGTGTCCTTGTGTATTTTAAGATTTCCCGGATTAATTGTTGCTTTGATCTTGGAGCAAGTTTGGAAGGATTTATATTTCTGGGCAGACTGGAGTCCAATGGTGTGTTCCAAATAGGATATATCCCACTCGAAAGGGCGCTTCAGATATGGCTTCCATATGGAAATGTTGTTCCAAACTGGAGAGGTCAAATCTGGCCACTTCGAAGAACCCTTCAGAATGAAGTACTTCAAAGTATACAATTGATGGACATTTGAGGCCCCTGTGATCCTTTGTGCAGGGACGTTGTTTGATGTCAAACAGCATGTTCCATTAGGAATGGCTCATCCCTATGCCCTGATGATTTCGAAGCTGTCACACCAGTGGGTAAAACCTTCAAAGGGATCAGGGTATAGGGATGAGCCTTTCCGAATGGAATGCACTGCAAGAGACTTTGACTTTTTGTATTATTTTAGGAATTTATTTCACTTTGGGTGTATTGTGTTATTTGGTGAGACCTTTTAGCAAATGACTTGCTTTTTAAATTATATTTGTGTGCTGATTTAATCAATCTGTGCTGGCATTAATTAGGTTTTGTTATGCCGAGCCCAGCTGATCAGCCTTTTGAAGGCACATTTCAAGATTTGGGAATTAAATAGCTACAGAGGCAAATAATTCTTCACTTCTTCAGTCCTAGCTAACCTTAGAATTTTGTTACATTTTATTTGATATATTTTTACTTTTATGTAGTTTCATTTTTATTTTGAAAAAATGTTTACTTAGGTTACCTTGTTTTGATCAAAATAGACTTTCATTTCTGTAACAATTTAGCATGAGCTTTTTTATAGTATCTTTCCTCTCTACAATGTGAGAACAGCTGTGGAGAGCATCTTCAAAAAGCACAACATCCACAGGACAAAAGCATGTCTCTAAAACATCGCCATAACATGGAGAAAATGATGTTTTCAAATGTAGCTGGATTAATGTTGATGTCGCTGAAGTGACAGTAACTGAAACTGTCATACACTTATGACATTTACATCAAAAAACACATTCTGACACAAATATAGCAATGTATTTCCAACCATTAACCACAAAGGCTGTTGGCAGCCAACAGAGGAAAAACACAACAAATGTGAAAGGCAGTCATCATTAAGGAGAGATTTTGGATGCAAGGTGCATTTTCCATGTTTTATCCCTGTAGACAAGGGCTTTCCTCCAGCTGGTACGGTATGAGAAGCATCATTTGTCATAACAGCGCCTCTGTATTCAATCTCTCCATATGCTGCTCAGGTCTCCTCAGTACACAGCAGACAGCAGTGTAAATATAATTACCAACAGGCCCTCAGAAACAAGCTGTTATCCATTACATGCCAAATACTCTGGGCACATTTTGGTGGGAGGATGACCACAGGATTTTGCAAGTAGTCATTTGTTTTTGAGGTACAGAACACATTGACTGTCTCAAAAACTTTTGTCAGTTTCATTATGTACCCACAATCAGTTTAAATGGCAACATTAAAATGAGGTATAAACAATATAATGTAAGAATGTATACATATTTTAAAATAATGCCTGTTTCATATTTATTTATTTATTGGTTGGTAGGGTGGCACGATGGCGCAGTGGGTAGCACGATCGCCTCACAGCAAAAAGGTTGCTGGTTCGAGCCTCGGCTGGGTCAGTTGGCATTTCTGTGTGGACTTTGCATGTTCTCTTCGTGTTGCCGTGGGTTTCCTCCGGGTGCTCCGGTTTCCCCCATAGTCCAAATACATGCGGTACAGGTGAATTGGGTAAGATAAAACAAATTGTCCATAATGTATGTGTGTGAATGAGTGTGTATGGATGTTTCCCAGTGATGGGTTGCAGCTGGAAGGGCATCCGCTGTGTAAAATATATGCTGGATAAGTTGGCAGTTCATTCCGCTGTGGCGACCCCAGATTAATAAAGGGACTAAGCCGAAAAGTAAATGAATGAATGAATGAATGAATGAATGAATGAATGAATGAATGGTTGGTAGAGTGGCACTGTGGCTCAGTGGTTAGCACTGCCGCCTCACAGTAAAAAGATAGCTGGTTTGAGTCTCAGCTGGGCCAGTGTGGAGTTTGCATGTTCTCCCCATGTTGACGTGGGTTTCCTCCGGGTGCTCCGGTTTCCCCCACAGTCCAAACACATGAGCTATAGGTGAATTGAATAAGCTAAATTGGCCAGAGTGTATGAGTGTGCATGGGTATGCATGGGTTGCGGCTGGAAGGGCATCCGCTGCGTAAAACATCAGAGATCACACTGAGGTGATCTCTAAAATAGAGACTAAACCGACGGAAAATTAATGAATGAATGGTTGGTAAATATTTATAGGATTACTAGTTACCCAATGTATTTAATAGAGTAAGTATTAAGGTATATTAAACTTATGAAAAGTAATTATATTTTTATATATAAAATATTTTAAAAATATATAAAAATGTGTTTTCAGACATAATTACTTGTATTTCTTGTCAATCAGTGCTTTTTAAAACACTATTGGTTGGGTTTAGGGAAGGAGGAGGGTGGGTCAGTTGATTGGTCAGTCCATCAGTCATTCAGTCAGTCGACAGCGGCCTCTGGTGGATTTACGCGAGAATGAGTTGTGCAGCAGGGGCGAATGGCACTCGCGAGTGAAATTTTAGATCTCAAAAAGCATACACAGCGCTCTCTGGTGGATTTGCAAAAACCAAAACTGCAAAAAAAACTTAGCTCCTGGGACTTATTTGGCGCTCTTCAGAAATGTATATAGCGGTACGTTTTCAGAATGAGCCTGGGTTGGAGAAAAATGCAGAAATGCATAAGTTTTTCATATGATTTTCATATGATTTATTATGTTAGTCAGCACATCAAAATAGTTGTACTTCTTCAAATCATGACAAATGCTTATTAAAATATGTAACTTAAATTTAGTTTAAAGAAAAAAAATAATAAGTTGATATTATGTTAACATCATTAGGGCATGCTAATGAATAATCCTGTGAGCAAAGTAACAGTCTCTATTGTGTTCTGATAGGACTGTTTTGCACTGTGAAATTTACATAAGAACAAGGAAACAATGGTGCATGTTTGATGCTCACGGTAATAATCTTTCATTTACCAAACTTTTATCATTTGACTATGCCTAAGTATACCTAGATTTCCTTTCAATGGAACATTTAAGGAGATTTAAGCAAAACAGCTCGCTGAAGACTGAGGTGTATTTGATAAAACAAGTGTTTATTTACACTACCATTGAGAAATTTAACCAAAATAAGTTAGAGACTTTTCATTAAGACCCTAAAGAATCATATCAGCCAGCCTGATCTCACAAGGAAACATAACTATTTTACATTTTGTCAGTTTAGTGGTGAGTTCAGTCATATGAAAATGTACGATTTTTAAAAGGAGGCGTGGCACCCAACCCCACCCCTAAACCTAACTGTCACTGGAGGATAAGCAAATATTACTAAATTGTACGAATTAGTACGTATGATTTCATACGAATTAGCCACTAAATCAAAAAAGTTACGGATAGCTGTGAGATAGTATTGTCAACTTGTTTAAAATAGGCATCGATGTCACCTTTAAGAGTGTTAATAAGCATAGTCATGTAAGTCCTATCTTTAAAGAACTGACACTTTGTTTCTTTAATACTAAATGACCTCTATGTAGTTAAGGTGTTTTTCTTTTTTTTCTTATAAAGTACGTCAATAAATGAGATCAATCCCTTAAGAACAACCATCACTAGGGTTTGACTTATGAAATGTGTTTTGTTTATAAATCCAACTCAATATTGTGATTTGTTTCATGCAAATTGCTTTCATCATCAGAGTGTGTGGGTGTGTCTCTATTTTCGCCCATTTGCATAAAAGCAACACCAGACGTTATGTGCGAACATTAGTGTCATTCTCAGTGCATATTCCCCAGAGTATTGTTCGGCTTTATAGTGCAATTGTCAAAACATTTTTTCCCTCTTTTTTAGTGATGATCTGTCACATTACAAGGACAAATAAGGAGTTAGATTATAGTCTTTGGGGATTTCCAAAAGAGATGCCATATGGCTGGCAGTGACTCATGCTGTTGTTCTTCACTTATCTGCTGAGTTATGTCTTTCACATTAAGTTCCTGCAATGCTGCTCTGTTTGACAGCTGTAATGCTTGTCAGCATCTATATTCAGCATCTGTCTTTTTAAATGTCATGTGGCCCAGAGGACATATACAGTATGTGTCTTCTAGCAGCTCGTGTCCTTTCAGGAGAAACACGTAACACTCTTTGACCTGTCAGTCCCAATGGGACATTTACTGCTAAATGAGAAATCCACTGAACAGATAGGATACATTTACTTTCTACTTGGCATTACAAACACAAAAGTGTATGGTTAAACAATACAATTTAAAAGAAATCACCAATTTAAAACGTACATATGACTTATTTCAGCTAGATGTCAAGTAACTTTCCCATTTTTATTAAACGTGATGCATTATAGAGCTATGGAAACAAACAAGCAAATTAATTCAATTAAATTAAATTCAAGTTTATTTATATAGCGCTTTTTACAATGTAGATTGTGTCAAAGCAGCTTGGCATGTTCTAGTAAAGTCCAGATTTCAGAGTTGAAGTTCAGTTTAGTTCAGTTCAGTTCAGTGTGGTTTAAGTTTCACTGCTGAAAGTTCAAATCCACCAAAGCGCAGCTCCACAAGTCCCGATCCGAGCAAGCCAGTGGCAACAGTGTGAATGACTGAATGAATAACTTGACAATTCTTTGAGGTTACTGGATTTCTAGGGGTATGGGTTTGAATAAAATGTGAAAATATGTTTCATTTTATGAAGGTTTGATAAAAATGATTTCTGTCTTTCTAAGCAATTGGTCAGAAAAACAAAAACAAATGTTTCCATCTGTTGTCATTGAAAGCAGGGCTATTCCACACAATATGGATTTCCTAACTCTTCTTAAGTTAAACATTGCATTATGTTGTCTAAAACTAGACATTAATTACCTAAAACCAATTATGTTATCTTAACTTGAAATGGTCTACAATAGAAGAGAGAGTGAAAGGATAAAATAATAATAATAAACTTAAAACTTAAATAAACTTGAATAAACCTAAAAAAGGGTTTGAAAACAATTTCCATTCTGAAATTTCTCAAACACTTATAAGAAATAAACTGAAACTAACACAGAATTAAATGTGAAGTGTTTAAGTAGAGCTGCAAGAAAGTCTTCTTGTAAAATAAGCTGTTTTATGTATGTATGTTTTCATTCGCAGCTTCATTTATTTAAAAAAAAATAGTAAGTGCAAATAGTAAGTCAACACTGAGCCTTGAAATATCAGGGGTCTCCAGATCACCACTGCAGAATACCCAGGCTACTGTGCAGTAGTAAATTGCTTGTCCTCTGTGTATTGATTAGTATTTTGCAGTGGGGCTGGACGAGGTGAGATGGTAAATACAGTAAGTGTGTCTCCTGGGGCTCTTTTGGCAGAAAGGTCTTAGATGAGCTTCGCCTCTCAACTGCACTCAATGCAGTCAATAAAATACATGCACACACTTACACAGAAATGTCTTAACCAGTGCCATTTGACTACAGCTTCAGATGACGCCAGATGCTCTTTAATAAATGAAAATGAACAATGCTGTGACTGTATTTTGATGGTCCCTTTTACACCATTGTTGACTGTAAGTTAAGGCCCCGGTATACTTCGTTTGAAGGCAAAAATAATCTTTCTGATACCCCTACGCTGCAGTAGGTGGGCCTGTAAATTTGTCAATCTGCTCGCATGAACCATTAAACACAACAATGCCACTGAGAGAAAAGAGATTCATAAATATCTAGCAAACCGCCTTTTCCATCAGAGGCTTCACCGCAGCATCACATCTTTACATTGTTTTTATTTGCCATTGACAGACATTGAATGGCGCCTCCAATGTGAGCAAACTCATATAAAAAATGTTGCACAACAAGGTGTGCTTTTCTTCTTGTGTGTGTGCCCCTTCGAGTCTTTAAAATCTTTCTGTGAGTGATCTTAAAGGTGCAGATGCATCTATACCAGCTCTGCTACTCAACTTACCAGTGTATTCATGTGGCTAGTGTTGTTGTTTTCGATGTTGTTTTCTTCTCTGACCACGTGGAATAAGAAACAAATCACAGGAAGAAATTGCACAACAAAGAAGAACGCTCTCCTTAATTGCATTATGGATTTATATGAATCCATGTTAACTAAAAGGTGTTTAGGAGCCAAAACCAACTCCCGCAAAAGTTTGCTTTGCTGAGCTGTTTTGAACTGCCAAAACAAACAAAAAAAATTCAGATAATTTTGTTCATAATGACATTTTGTTTCAGTGTATTCTTTGATTTCTTTGGAGTACACCAGGACCTTTACTGTACATTCCAACCACAAGCCAACTAATTTTCATTAGAGTATTAACAGATGGCCTGCTTGATATCTGTTACCACCATCAGACATTCTCCAGACATGTCAACTGACAGTAAACCTAAACTTTAACCTAAACCTAATCTTACCTAATCCTAATGCTGTGATCAAGAACTAGTTGGCATGTAGTTGCAATGTATTTTATAGTCAACAAAACTTCACTTCTTTTATTCCATTTTGTAAGTCACTTTGGACAAAAGCATTTGCTAAATAAATAAATAATAATTGCAAAACTATAGTATGTGGTTATTATTAAAGTTGTCAAACTTGGGCATGGTGTAGCAGGGACTACAAGAGCCCCAACAAAATGTTGATCTGGTCCATTTTGAATTACCCAGCAGACGTCCACAGACAAATAAACATGAAAGTCATCCTCATCTATACACAACTCCCTAACTTTTAAAAATAATTATTTTGATTGTAATGCAATAATCTGCACCTTGTGTTAATTCAACTAAACTTGAATTAAACTCGTCTCAGAATTTTTTTTCCCATTGCATTGTTGTATTTTCAAATAGTTTTGCGGTAACTAATTTAACTCAAGGTGACATTCAGTGGATGAGTGAACTGTTCTTGAGTTTATGCAGCTGTCAGTAACACAGGTGTATTTCATCAAAATAATTATTTGCATAATCCACCAATGTTTAGACAACCTAAAAGTGTCCAAGCAATTTGGTCTTAATTGAGAACAATATATCTATTGAGACAGCGAAGAGAATTTGTGGTCTGCAATTAAGTTCTCAGTTTGAAATACAAATCAAGTCATTCCCTAAGCAGCTGCAGAGTGAAAGAAGAAAAAAAGTGGTGCTTTTTGCTCTGAGCTTATTGCTCTGACTCTAGACAGACTGTAATCAAAATAAGTCTGGCAAAATTGTTGTATTGATTTGCAAGGACATATCTTTTT
The DNA here is from genome assembly GCA_903798125.1 of Danio choprae. Classification (NCBI taxonomy): domain Eukaryota; kingdom Metazoa; phylum Chordata; class Actinopteri; order Cypriniformes; family Danionidae; genus Danio; species Danio choprae. Next base: position 926,730 of record CAIGQW010028834.1, read on the forward strand.
AAATGAAACAGCAATCGCTCTGAAGGGACGACTCTACACATGAGAAAACAGGAAATATTTATATCCATAAATTCATTGTCTGTCAAGCCATTTATGTGTTTTCAGGTGTTCCAATCACTTGTATGCCCACATGTGTATAAAATCAAACACCTCAGCATGCAGATGCTTCTACATTTGTGAAATAATGGGTCACTCTCAGGAGTTCAGCGAATTCAAGCATGGCACTGTTATAGATTGCCATGTATGCAATTAGTCCATTTGTGAAATTTCCTCACTGCTAAATATTCCTGTTAGTATTATAACAATGCGGAATCAGATGAGAACTACAACAACTCACAACAAAGTGATATGCCACATACCTGTACAATCACAGAGTGGGTCAATGCATGCTGAGGGTCACAGTGCACAGAAATTGCCAACTTTTTGCAGAATCAATAACTACAGACCTTTGAACTTGTTTTTGGCCTTTAGATCAGTGTGTAATGAGATGCAATGAATAGGTTTCAATAGCCGAGCAGCTGCATTTAAGTCTCACATCAAGTGCAATGCAAATTGTGGGCTGAAGTGATGTAAAGCACACCGCCACTGGACTCTAGAGAAGTGGACACATGTTCTCTGGAGTGACCAGTCACGCTTTTCTGTCTGGCAATCCATTGTACAAGTCTGGGTTTGGCAGTAACCAGAGGAACTACACTTGTCTGACTATATTGTGCCAAGTGTGAAGTTTGGTGTGGGCTTGATTTCCGGGGTTTGGACTTAGCCTCTTATGGTGCTTTCACACTTGGTTCGAATGCCTGGTCCAAACCCAAGTTCGATAGTCTGGTTTGTGTTCACATTGTATTTTTTCCTGCTCAACCCTGGTACACTTGCGTCATCAAACTGCTGTTTTTTTATGTACAGCTGTTGCTAGGTGACGGCCACGAAAGTAAAATGGAGACGTACGCATATCGCAGTCATTCTGCTTTTACTGAACCTTTCGGTTTTGTTATCAAAACCAAAATACAGAGAGCCACTTGCATCTTTCTGTCACAAAAAAAAAAAATTTAAAAACGTTCAGAACACATGATGAAGTCGTTTTTGGCACAGTGGGTAGCACAATCGCCTCACAGCAAGAAGGTCGCTGGTTCGAGCCTTGGCTGGGTCATTTGGAACCTGCATGTTCTCCCCATGTTCGCGTGAGTTTCCTCCGGGTCCTCTGGTTTCCCCCACAAGTCCAAAGACATGTGGTATAGGTGAATTGGGTAAGCTAAATTGTCTGTAGTGTATGTGTGTGAATGAGTGTGAATGGGTATTTCCCAGTGATGGCTTGCAGCTGGAAGGGCATCCACTGCGTAAAACATATACTGGATAAGTTGGCGGTTCATTCCGCTGTGGTGACCCCTGATTAATAAAGGGACTAAACCAAAAAGAAAATAAATGAATGAATATACACTACCTGACAAAAGTCTTGTTGTCGATCTCAGTTGTAAAAGCAACAAATAATAACTTGACTTCTAGTTCATGATTTGGAAAAGTGGCAGAAGGTAGATTTTTCCTATGAATCATTTGTTGAACTGCATCTCAGTCATTACAATTATTGCAGAAGACCTATTGGAACCCGAATGGACCCAACATTCTCACAGAAATCAGTCAAGTTTGGTGAAGGAAAAATCATGGTTTGGGGTTACATTCAGTATGGGGGCATTCGAGAGATCTGCAGAGTGGATGAAAACATCAACAGCCTGAGGTATCAAGACATTTGTGCTGCCCATAACATTACAAACCACAGGAGAGGGCAAATTGCCATTCCAGATGACTTTATTAATAAGTTATTTGAGTCATTGCAGAGCTGTATGGATGCTGTCCTGCTAGCTCATGGGAGTCATACACAATATTAATTCTTTTTCCACTGCACCATGACTTTATATTCTTTACTGTACATTATTTCTGTTAAGTGACAATACTTTTGTCTAAGCAAAGTCAGACCTTACTGTCCTAATTAAATAATTAAAAATCAAGGCATGATCATATTTTATTTTGGTAAAATAAGCGTAATTTAGAGGCTTTTTCCTTTCATATAAACCACGTCTGATACCAAATGATCAACTAGAAGTCAAGTTATTATTTGTTGTTCCTAAAACTTGGATAGGCAACAACACTTTTGTCAGTTATTGTATATATTGTGCAATATGAACTTGAATGAGAGGGAAAAAGTAGATTTTTGAGATCATTTAATTTACATTTGCATTTGTTACATTTATGCATTTGTCAGATGCTTTAATCCAAATAAATTTAAACCCAGAATTCTACCATTGTTCAGTGCCATGCTCTAGTATTTGAGCAATATAGGAAAACAAGCATGTAAGAGAACAGTTGCAATTGGAGAAAAACAAAAACAGCTTTTGTACTAATGACTACTTTATGATGTACAGTTTCATGAGCGACAAACATTCATTCTCTTCATCTGCAGTATATTTCAGCATCTTGAACATTGATTGATTGTCTAATGACTCTCAGACATCTAGGACAAAGAGTTATTCTACAGCATTTGATTTTTCCATTTATAGCAGACATTCTGCAGTTTATCCAAACAGCTCCATCAGTCCTAGAAAAGAGCGAATTTCAGGGCATTTAAATCATGGTGTCGTCATAAAGCTGTGGGATTCGCCTCCCATGGGCTCCTCCAGCTCCTCTTAGACACTCACAGCGGCTCCTATCAGCAGTGCTCCTGCGGCTCTGTCTCAATTTACACAATAATTGCTACTCACATCATCAGGGAGGCATATCCCACTGAGATATGCAACTGTTATGATGTTGGGGGTGTGATGAAGTTAAATGATGGTAAACCTAAATCAATGATGGCTGTATGAGAGAGAGGGGGGGGGGGTGGGTTCAATAAGGACTCATTGTCTTCCTATTTTTTTATATTTTATTAAAACAAAAAAATCTAATTTGTACATTTGTAGACTGCATTTTAAGGAGCTTCAAATTAAAAACTTAAAGATGGTTCTATGAAACAAAACATTTATGTTTGTTTTCAAAGTAGTTATCAGTAGTGAATAAAACTAGGAATCCAATGTGTGTACAATATTTGTATAATAAATACCACTATTAAAGTCAAATTATTTTAATCACAAAATGTTTAGCAGACAAATTGCAGATAGATAAAAAGATAGAAACAAAACTAGATAGATACAAATATAAATAGAATAGAAATTGGTAAAGAGCATTGCACTGGGCGTTTTATTTTACCAAGCAACCACTTTATTGGTGCTGCAGTGCATGACTTCAATAATGCGCGGTTTGCAGTTTATTCATACCGATGATTAACACCAGCGCTTTGCAGTGTATTCCAGTGTAAAAAGTCAAAACTATGAGAATTAAAGTATTTAATAAATAATACATTGTGACAGAAACATGCAATTGTGGGACAAGTGGTAATTGTGGGATTTATTTTTTTGTGGGAACTGTTAAAAAGTCAGAATTAAGATGAAAATCACTCAAAAATATGTTTGCTGCTTGTTCAAAGGACTTATTTAAAATGAGCTGAAACTAAAATTATTGAGTTTTTTTAGACAACTTTATTGTTTTATGTTTAATCCACTTACATTTGCAAAAAAAACAATTACATTTACTTAATCAATTTGTGTTGGGACAACATGAAGGAGTTTTATTGAACCCAGCGTTTTTTACAGTGCTCAATTGTGAGAAGAAAAAGTGGTTATCACTCAAATGAATGATTGTATGTTTTAAATAATAAACAAAGTTCTTCTAGCAATAAAAGCTTAGAAAAAATCTTGAAATATTTTGAATTTCAAGTAAAGTATTTGCATTCCAAGTAAATTTGTGAATCTATGTAAGAAAAAAATGTAGTATTTTTATCACTGGTGTTTTAATTGTTCACTTTTTATTGTTTTATATTATCAGTTTTCACTTTTTAATGTAAGATTAAGCTGTGCATTTGAGTTTATCAAACTTTCTATTTCTACAAATGAGCAGTCAACATCCATTTACAAATGAAGATTTTGTAAAAAATGAAGTTCCACAAGTTCCGCTGCATATTAAAATATTTCTCAGGTATACATTGCATATGTGTAGTCAGAATATGGAAAATATATTATGGAAAACACATTGATTCAAAGTTTTAGTTTTGCTTTCATTTTGGCAGGCTGAAGTAAAGACCCTTTCAAAGTGGCAATTGAGTAATTTACTAACGAAACATATATACACAATAACTAAAGAGTGTAAACTACATCCATTTTGAAACAGTCCACATCATTATTTTGCAGAATGACAGTTAATATGAACTATAAATTATGAATGCTAGCCTTTATAGCTTGTATTAATAGACTGAACAATCACATTTATTGTTTGTGCTGCCCAATTTCTGACATAAAATGTGTAATATTTCTAAATTACGTCTGTGCAACAAATATGAACTATGAAACAATAGAAGTACAGAGGACAGTCACCTGTCAAAACAGACAGCCTGGCAGACAATTGTTCAGCAATAGAGATGCACATTTGATCAAATATCCAACAATCCATCAGCAACAAATCTGTCAGAATTTCTTGCTGTTGCGTGGACAACCTTACCACCAACTTATTGTGAAGTATTTTGAACTGCTTTATACATCCTTCAACAAAATACAACACTGTAAAAAATGCATGGTTCCACACAATCGATTTGTGTTGGGACAACAGGAAGGACTTAAGTTACTTAATTACAGTAAGTAACTTATTTATTAATTCATTCATTCATTTTCCTTCGGTTTAGTCCCTTATTCATCACCACAGTGGAATGAACACCACAGTGGAACAGTCGCCACAGTGGAATGAACCGCCAACTATTCCAGCATTTGTTTTTAGTAGTAGATGGATTGAGCACTGAGATTGAACATGAAATAATTAAGTTGTCCCAAAATTCAAGAATTGTTTCGTTTTAGCTTATTTAATTAAGTAGTTTGAACAAACAGCAAATGTCATTTTTTGAGAGTGCACTGTATAAAATGCTGGGTTCCATCCAATCAATTTGTGTTAAGACAACATGAAGGAATTAACTTATTAGTTTTTTACAAATTTAAGTGGCGTGAACATAAAACAATTAAATTGTCCCAAAAACGCAAGAATTGTGTTGTTTCAGCTCATTTTAAACAAGCAGTTTAAACAAACAGTAAACAAAATTGTATCAGAGTAGATATGTCAAACAGCTAATAACCTGCAAACATTCATAACAATATTACAAAAAATATGGTGTGATGCAATTGCCATTGTCTAGTGTTTTGCCAATACAATGGCCTCTTAAAATATAATATAAATTAAATCACACTTAAGATATGGAAGAAATGGTTGAAATACAAATCCAATTAATCCAAGTAGCAAATGCTGCTATTAATTCTTACTGCCATTAAGTGGTCGGTGAACGTTAAACCAATGATCAAAGATCACAGATTTTAGGATTACAGGAAACTTTTTGTATTTCCCATATTTGTCTCAGGTGACCAAAATTGTACAGTGTGAGCAGGGCTTTGGATGGTGTTGAAAGTGGAAAAGTGAGCCTATCAATGGTGACCTGTACCAAACCATACTGTACATACTAAACCATACCACTTTATAATAATTACCAATTGGGCACTATTTAAACACCATGGTCTACCTGATTTTTGATTCCAACACTTTAGGACCTCAGGACTACATCTTGTAATGCTACTTTCAGAAATATAAAACCATGTCACAAACCTCAATCTCAAACTGGTTTCTTAATTATGACAGAGAGTTCACTAAACTCAAATGTCCTCCACAGTCACCAGCTCTCAATCCATTAAAGCACGTTTTAGATGTGCTGAAATGGGAGATTTGAATCATATGCAGCTTGACCAGCATTTTATTTCTTATGTATAGCTCCAAGTCAGAGTTGACAACATATTCAATTTGAAACGAGAAGTGTAATCAATAGAAATTGTTGTACTGACAGTACTTGGAGGGGTCGATCGTTCAGCTGACATTGAAACACTGAAATCACCCTTCCCATTATTTCCTCTAAACAAATACATGGATTCTGAAAAATTACACATCACCTGAGACAATTGAACAAGCTATCAGTCCCTCACGGCCCCATTTGTGCTCACGTTCAATAAAATATGGCATCATATCTGGCTAACGACAGCCAATTACTTTGTCACTGGTTTGGTTATAAATGTTATAAATGTTTGCATAAGCTAAAACAAAAATCGATCGATAGGGGAAAAAAGCTTTATGTGTGTGTAAGCTGCACTCTCAGTAGCTGTTTGTAGCAGTGTATTGATTGTTAAGACGTGATGATTTGGTGGATAATGCAGTGAATATCTGCCAACCTCACTTGTTGCCATCCCTGATGCCTAGGTTATATGTAATTTAGACAGCTAATAGTGTGGAGAGCACATTTATAGCGAGCAATGATTTAATTCCTTTAGCTTACTTGTTTTCCCAGATTAATTAGCGAGTCGACCATTAGGGAAATTAAGGATAAATTTGCTCTTCACCATAGTCTTCAGCTAATGACATGATTCCTAACTTCATTGCTCTTACGTTGTGAAAACAAACAAGGTCCCCGCGGTTGGAAAATCCATCAGTCTGAGCTCTTGACTGATGTAATCATTTCATAAAGCGCAATTATGTCTGTGATGGAGTGTAGGATTGGAGTCTGGGGAAATAAAGCCTCCTTAACAAACATTTCTATGAGGATGAGAGGCTTATGAGATGAATTCATCAATGCGCGCAGACCTTGACAGACACATTGAGATATTTCTGTCAAAGTGAGTGAGGGAAAAAAAAAAAAAGCCCACACAGCCAAAGGTGAATTGAAACTATTTGTAGCCACTGATTGACTTGGAGGATGAAATTAAAAAGCCAAGGTCTTGTTTGTCTATCATGTGACAATGAAAGCATGATGAATAGAGGCTCACCCTGTAATAAAGCATAACCCGCGTAGGCAGAGGTGCAGTTCAGTCCCTGAACACAAGGACAAGACCTCTAGGCCACAATGTAATTGGCTTGTGGATAGCTGATGCAGTCTGAATAAGAGCAGCTAAAGATTCTTGCACAGTAAACAGTAAACAAAATAATAAATAAATAAATAAATAAAATGCTATTTATTTATTTATTTATCTGTGAAAGTTAAGGGCTTGGTGATAAAACCATAACATTAACCCTTGATAAAACAGTAATCCATTCGATGAATGTTAATGGTATATAATGTTTATGATTTAAAACAGATCTAAACAGTGCTGGTTATATTTGCATTATATGGGCTGTATCAATTGTGAAAAATGCACCCAACAGAGATGTTATTGTTTTACTGAACATAGATGTACATGTGCATTGCGTCCTCTAAGTCAGGGAGTAAAACCATGCTTTGACATCATCCTGCTATAGGACATGTAGGAACAAATAATATTAAACTGTCAATTAGCCTGTTACAATATTTTGCTGATAAAAAAGGTGGCCCAAATATTTTGTATCATTCCTAAACATTGTACCTCAGATTTGTAAAAAGAAAACTCTCATGAAAACTGGTGTAGTTTAGTTAACGCCACAGACAGCAGATCATCAAAGCATTTGTTTGTGTATCTTCAGCTGTTCATTGCTGAATCTATTAAGTGATTATCTCAGATAAAAACATAACAACCATGCATGCACACTACCATGCAAATAATTGCTATGTTAATGTTCCATTTTTTTTTTTTGCAAAGTTTAACCATCACAACAGAGTGAAATACATTTCCCTCACTGATGTTTATAATTTTATGTAATTATCTATTAGCCAGGGCTAATAGAGTCACCTAATTGAAAATAGGTGACTCAGGCTACATTTTTGTGAATTGTAAAATATGTTGCTTCGGGGATGTTCCTTTGCGCTTTTCAGATGACATACACTAGATGGCACTGTTTAGATTTTTGTCAATCTTAGGGTACGTTTTGCTGTCAGTTTAAGATACGTGCCCTTCCAGCCTGATCTCATGAGGAAACTTAACTATTTTACATTTTGACAGTTTAGTGGCCAATTCAGTCGTATGAAAATGTATGTTTTTTAAAGTCACCCCTAAACCCAACCGTCATTGGGGGATAAGCAAATCATACTAAATTGTATGAACGAGATCGCACAAATTCATACAAATTAGCCACTAAATCAAAAAGTTACGAATTGCTGTGAGATAGTGTTGGCCCTTCTTGTACACATCCACAAAAAGCTGGGGCTTCCTGCCAATAGTAGCATTATGCCCAACCAATAGTGTTTTCAAAAGTGGATGTAAGACAAAACAGCACTGCAGCCACACAGTTTTACCTTGATTTTACATTTCCTTTATCTCCTCTGTGGAACTGTACTTCAACGGACTCATACCCAAGTGGTCTTTATCACAAGTGCAACATTATACAAAGTGGCTGAGCAAACTGACCACATCTGAAAAGCTGCCCATATGGAGATAGATATGTGTCTATTACAGATAATAAACACTGTTAAGTTGTTTCAGCACTTTTCATCAACAGAAGAATTGAAAAAGCTTCCTGTATCATTCAAATCACATGCATGGGATCATGTTGGCTTTTCTGTAAACTATATGATGATGGAAAAGGGTTGCTGGCCAAATCTGTTACAGCATGTAGGCATTGTGGCATGAGAAAAACATATGTAGGTGGCAGTGTTAAAAGAAATGCAAATTTGTCCACTATGATACTCCAAATACAATGAACCTGACACTCACAAAAAAATAAATAAATAAAAAAAATCCAAACACTTATTCAGTCTATCATAACAGCACTTTCAGGTTTACGCTATTTCAAGTTAGTAAATCTGACCTTAAATCTAAAATAATAAAGTGTTTCAGATGGTTCCAGATCTGCAGTGCAGTTGCATGTACTTTCAGTATGTCAAAGAACCATTTGGCAGGTCATTGCGATGGAGTAATGCTTTCCACTTTCATTTAAGTATAGCAAATTGTGCAAATTGGCTGCATCTTCCTCAGCCTAATACTCAGAACTGGCCTTCAAGCTGTAGAATGGCACAATAAATTGCTTTCAACATTAATTACCTGATTTACATAATTTCTTTAGTGAATCAGGAGCTAGAACTATGCAGACAGATGTGCATCAAAATTAACAATGATATTAGCAGGAACAGTTCATTCATTCATTCATTTTCATTTCGGATTAGTCCCTTTATTAGGAACAATTCATTCTCAGTGAATTATCTCCTCAGGGTGAACCTGGCTAGGTTTAATATAAAAGAAATGGTAGATGTCAGGAATCCCATTGTGAATTCCATTTGGTGGTGCTTTGAAATTACCTGAACAAAACATTTGACATCGAATGTAGATGAGCTCATTTAATTGAGCAGGAATAGAAATGCTAACTTGTTTCCCATTGGAGAATGTTTGTGCTTAGGTTAAGCTGTGTGGTGATCCTGTTAGAGAACAACAAAATAAATTAAAGCTGCAAGCAGCGATGAAAGGGACCTCGCACCCGGGCTCACCGCCGCCCGGTGGCCTCAGGATGACAGAGAACAGCGGACAATAATGATTTAAGCCGATATATGTTAAAAAACCCGAGAAAATCGCAGATTTATGCCAAACTTCCTTCTGTCAGCAGGTGGCGCTATGACTGAGACTCAATATTGGCATGTAGATGTCTTGAGGAGAGGAATCTCATCGAACCTGTGCATTTTCAGGCAGATCAGATATTGTTTGGTTGAGTTATAAGTGCTTCCTCCTCCATGGCGAAGCATCACAATTTCTCAGTCCGCCACGGACATGGCCCTCGGCGAAAACTCTAGATCTTCACAATTTAACATCACAAAGGCCTTTGGACTAAACTAACGAAACATGGATTTGGTGTGATAAAATTTGTAGGAGGAGTTTGCTACACTGTAAAACAAGTCACTTCCTGTTGCCAGCAGGTGGCGCTATATCTGTATCTAGTTATTGGCATGTAAATGTGTTCAGGTCAGGACTGTTATCGAACATGTTGATTTTGAGTCAGATCAGACATTGTATGCCTGAGTTATAACAACTTCCTGTTTCGTGGCGAAGCGTCAAAGTTTGAGAGGCCGCCACGGACACGCCCTTCGACGAAAACTCTAGATCTTCGCAATTTAACATCGCCAAGGCCTTTAGTTGACAATACCCAATTTTGGTGTTGATCCGATGAATTCCCTAGGAGGAGTTCGTTCAAATACCACGCCTGGAAATGGCAAAAATTGCCCTTTTTCGCCAGAGGAAGTTAAAAATATCCAACTTCCTGTTGGGTTTGAGATTTTGCTTCAAGAGACTTTTTGTTAGGTTTTGGCATGTTTGATGTGTGTGCCAACTTTCGTATGTGTGCGTGAAACGTAGCTCGGGGGCTAGTCCGTCAAATGTGTATAGGTGGCGCTGTCGAGTCATTTTGACACACCCAGTTCCGAAACCTATAATGAACGTAAATTTTCACCACTTCTGGGGCGTGTGCAAAGTTTAGTGAGTTTTCGAGCATGTTTAGACCCTCAAAATCGCGATTCATTCCGGAGAAGAAGAAGAAGAAGAAGAAGAAGAAGAAGAAGAATTAAAGCTGCAAGCAGCGATGAAAGGGACCTCGCACCCGAGCTCACCGCCGCCCGGTGGTCTCAGGATGACAGAGAACAGCGGACAATAATAATTTAAGCCGATATATATTAAAAACCAGAGAAAATCACAGATTTATGCCAAACTTCCTTCTGTCAGCAGGTGGCGCTATAACTGAGACTCATCATTGGCATGTAGATGTCTTCAGGAGAAGAGTCTCATCAAACCTGTGCATTTTCAGGCAGATCAGATATTGTTTGGTTGAGCTATAAGTGCTTCCTCCTCCATGGCGAAGCATTGCACTTTCTCAGTCCGCCACAGACACGCCCCTCGACGAAAACTCTAGATCTTCACAATTTAACATCACAAAGGCCTTTGAAATAAACTATTGGAACAGGGATTCGATATGATGAAATTTGTAGGAGGAGTTTGTTACACTGTAAAACATGTCACTTCCTGTTGCCAGCAGGTGGCGCTATATCTTTATCTGGTTATTGGCACGTAAACGTGTTCAGGTCAGGACTGTTATCAAACGTGTGGATTTTGAGTCAGATCAGACATTGTATGCCTGAGTTATAACAACTTCCTGTTTCGTGGCGAAGCGTCAAAGTTTGAGAGGCCGCCACGGACACGCCCTTCGACGAAAACTCTAGATCTTCGCAATTTAACATTGCCAAGGCCTTTAGTTCACAATACCCAATTTTGGTGTTGATCCGATGAATTCCCTAGGAGGAGTTCGTTCAAATACCACGCCTGGAAATGGCAAAAACTGCACTTTTTCGCCAGAGGAAGTTAAAAATATCCGACTTCCTGTTGGGTTTGACATTTCGCTCCAAGAGACTTTTTGGTAGGTTTTGGCATGTTTGATGTGTGTGCCAATTTTCGTATGTGTGTGTGAAACGTAGCTCGGGGGCTAGTCCGTCAAATGTGTATAGGTGGCGCTGTTGAGTCATTTTGCCACACCCACTTCCGAAACCTATAAAGAACGTAAATTTTCGCCACTTCTGGGGCGTGTGCAAAGTTTGGTGAGTTTTCGAGCATGTTTAGACCCTCAAAATCGCGATTCATTCCGGAGAAGAATAATAATAAGAATTAAAGCTGCAAGCAGCGATGAAAGGGACCTCGCACCCGGGCTCACCGCCGCCCGGTGACCTCAGGATGACAGCGAACAGCGGATAATATTGATTTAAGTCGATATATATTAAAATACCTGAGAAAATCACAGATTTATGCCAAACTTCCTTCTGTCAGCAGGTGGCGCTATGACTGAGACTCAATATTAGCATGTAGATGTCTTCAGGAGAGGAATCTCACTGAACCTGTGCATTTTCAGGCAGATCAGATATTGTTTGGTTGAGTTATAAGTGCTTCCTCCTCCATGGCGAAGCATTGCACTTTCTCAGTCCGCCACGGACACGCCCCTCGCCGAAAACTCTAGATCTTCACAATTTAACATCACAAAGGCCTTTGGACTAAATTAATGGAACATGGATTTGGTGTGATAAAATTTGTAGGAGGAGTTTGTTTCACTGTAAAACAAGTCACTTCCTGTTGCCAGCAGGTGGCGCTATATCTGTATCTGGTTTTTGGCATGTAAACGTGTTCAGGTCAGGACTGTTATCAAACATATGGATTTTAAATCAGATCACATAATGTATGCCTGAGTTAAAACAACTTCCTGTTTTGTGGCGAAGCGTCAAAGTTTGTGAGGCCGCCACGGACACACTTTTCGGTGAAAACTATAAATCTTCGCAATTTAACATCGCCAAAGCCTTTAGTTCACAATACCCAATTTTGGTGTTGAGCCGATGAATTCCCTAGGAGGAGTTCGTTCAAATACCACGCCTGGAAATGGCAAAAACGGCACTTTTTCGCCAGAGGAAGTTAAAAATATCCGACTTCCTGTTGGGTTTGACATTTTGCTCCAAGAGACTTTTTGGTAGGTTTTGGCATGTTTGATGTGTGTGCCAATTTTCGTACGTGTGCGTGAAACGTAGCTCGGGGGCCCACTGATTTAAGCCAAACTTCCTTCTGTCAGCAGGTGGCGCTATGACTGAGACTCAATATAGGCACGTAGATGTCTTGAGGAGAGGAATCTCATCGAACCTGTGCGTTTTCAGGCAGATCAGATATTGTTTGGTAGAGTTATAAGTGCTTCCTCCTCCATGGCGAAGCATCACACTTTCTCAGTCCGCCACGGACACGCCCCTCGCCGAAAACTCTAGATCCTCACAAT
>CAIGQW010028834.1:957251-968811 GCA_903798125.1 Danio choprae
AACATCCATACACACCCATTCACACTCATACACTACGGACAATTTAGCTTACCCAATTCACCTGTACCGCATGTCTTTGGACTTGTGGGGGAAACCGGAGCACCCGGAGGAAACCCACGCCAACACGGGGAGAACATGCAAACTCCACACAGAAACGCCAACTGACCCAGCCGAGGCTCGAACCAGCGACCTTCTTGCTGTGAGGCGAACGTGCTATCCACTGCGCCACCGTGAGGCCCTAAACCTTTATATATATTTTTATTTTTATTTTGAACAGAAAAGAACATATTTTTGAAGAATTAAAGGACCGAAGAACTTTGTTGCAATCAGGTCGTTATTCTGTGTAAATCCACAAGCAGACTAATGAAGAAGGTAATTCACAATGAAAAAAGTAAAGACATTGTTATAACCTTGAGAAAGACAGTGATGCATCCGTGACAGTCTAGTGTTTAGTAGTAAATATCCTGTATTGTACATATTAATGTGCATTGTAATTTGAGCAGTTATTGGGGTTTTGCCAAAACTGGCAAAAATAGAATTTTTTTTGAAATGAACAGAAATATATTGTATTCAAATACAGTATTCAAATACTGAAGAGCAAATCCACCAAAGCGCAGCTCCACAAGTCCCGATCCGAGCAGGCCAGTGGCAACAGTGGCAAGGAAAAACTAAACCAATTGATGAAGTGATGGAAAAAAAACCTCGAGAGAAACCAGGTTATGTTAGGCACGGTCATTTTTTCTTCTGGCCAAACTTCCTGTGTGGAGCTGCAGTCTAGGCGCCGGGGACTGGAAAAGCTGGACGTCCATCGTGGAAGCTGCAGGTGGGTAGGGCACCAGCGGGAGGTCAGGCTGGCCCACAGGATCAAGCATAGACTTGTTTGTCACTGTAGCCTTTCAGGAATCAGTCTCATGCACTCCATTCCTCCATGTCCACCACAGCATCAGCTCGGGATACGGCCTGGTCCAGGATACCTTTGGATCATCTCTTCACAGGTCTAGAAATGCATCGATGGCGCTGCATAATCTGTAGGGACCTCAGGATGAGTATCCCCAGGTGGAAATAGAAAATAAAGAAAATATTTAGCGTAGCTGCTGTTCATAGTGTATTTAAAACAGAAAGAAAATGGATTGTTATAGATGAAAATAGCAGTTATATAAACAAATATGTAAAGCATATGAGAGTTTCTAACACAGTGGCTGGTGTATTAAGACAGGAGTGTATCTCCAGATCTGGTTAATTAACATGTTTGTAGCTATTAACTTAATGTAATTAATTACATGATGTGCCCATTAATTCATTTTATTATTTGCTAGGTAATACTTTGAGGTGTTCTAAAATATATACTAAAGTAATTAAAATTAATTAGGCATAATTACACAACGAAATCTAAACCACATTCTAACCCAACCATACAGTACATGTAGTAAATTAATATGACTCAGTAGTTACATGAATAGGCCTAACACTGATTGTGTGGCGTAAAAAAGAAGATCATTTGAGAAACGTCTCAGTATGTTTGGTTCATATAATGAAAGCCAACATAAGCCTGTCAGTGCACTCAGTGAACTCGTGGATCAGGTCGGTTTGCAGTGCATAACGAGAAACTGCTAATTAGGGGAGAGTTATGTTTATGTTGGCTGCTATTTAGAGTTTGGCAGGGAAAATAAATGAATAAATCAAAGGGCATTTTACAGCAGGTGGTCCTTAACCTTGTTGTACCCTATAATACAGGTGTCTTGTGTATCTAATATTCTAAACATGTGCTCGTGCTTTCACAGTGAGACATTGCCTAGTAACAAGGGAAATATTTTTGCTTTCTTTTATTCCCCCGTGCATGAGGTCATGCAGTTTATCTGACCTAGCAAAACACTCTAGACCATAAAGACATTTTTGTGTGTGTTTAATTTGGGTTATTTAATTGGTACATCGGTCCACCCTGAGTTCAGGATGAACAACATATTTTTGAGGACCAGGGGCCTCGCTTATAAAACGTTGCAGTTTTAAATTTGCTCTATGATCATTTTGCAAAAATGCAAAGGGTGATTCAGAGGAAAGATATGTGCGCACGTCTGTCTTTTGTGACATTTATAAATAGCAAGTGATCTTGAAATTGTGCACAGCCTTGTAAGCATGCCTTAATATCATTACTATATAAAAAAGCACACACCAATATCTGAATTTCTATGAGTATTACATCCTTTAATTTTGTAATTGTAGTATCTAGGGGTTAATGAAGGGATGACATTAAAATAAAAAATGTAATATTGGCAAACACCTCACACTTGAAAACTTTTTTGGTAAAACGGATAAATGTGAACTGTTTTATTTCTCTTGTGTCACCAGTATATAATTGTTGACAAAGAAAACAAAATAATAATATTTACAAAGGGTATCACAGTGGCGCAGTGGGAAGAACAATTGCCTCACAGCAAGAAGGTCGCTGGTTCGAGCCCCGCCTGGGTCAGCTGGCATTTCTGAGTTTGCATGTTCTCCCCGTGTTCGTGTGGGTTTCTTCTGGTTGCTCCGGTTTCCCCCACAAGTCCAAAGACACGCAGTATAGGTGAATTGGGTAAGCTAAATTGTCCGTAGTGAATGAGTGTGTATGGGTGTTTTCCAGTGATGGGTTGCAGCTGGAAGGGCATCTGCTGTGTAAAACATATGTTGGATAAGTTGGCGGTTCATTCCGCTGTGGCGACCCCTAATTAATAAAGGGACTAAGCCGAAAAGAAAATGAATGAGTGAACGAATGAATGAATGAATGAATGAATGAATGAATGAATATTTACAAAATATGCACCAATAGTATGAATAACAAAAGTATCCAAAAATGCTTAAAACTGGGGAGGATTAAGTAAAGGACTGTCTCAAAGGAAGAAAGTAAAAATAAAACAAAGTATTTTACCCTGACCGAATCTAACCTATAATGCTAATATAAAGTCTGTGATGTCCTATCTGTCCTGCTCTAACTGATAGAAAATAAAACATACAAATGTGGCACCAGCCTGCTCATCCTAGTGGATCTATACAATGAGCAGAATGTGTGCACCATGTAGGTCAAGCTTACCTAAAACCTTCACCTCTACCACTGTAAAGCAAGTGTTTTATATCTCAGAAAGTACTAAATAAGTTATTAGATGACTGGTACATAAAGTAAACATAAAGAGCAACACATGAAAACAAAAAGCAAATAGGGAAAAACGGGTCAAGTTGAAGATCAGATCCTCATGTAGTGTTTGCGTTTCCACGAATCCGCATGTCATCCGAAATGAAAGGATGAAACCACCAGAAAAAGAACAAAACCCAGGTCAACCCATGTCATCTCAGGACGTAACAATGAGCATGTTTCATCAAAAATCTCTATATAATAAAAGAAAATGCATTATTATGATCACTGGTCTAAAAATACTGCAAGTAATTTGTCATTTCAATATATTTAGAGTTTGCTAATGCTACTCAAATGTTCCTTCAATATACTGACATAAAATATATATTTTGTACACATATAACTGTTGAAAAAATAAACTTTAAAGCGGATATATCTGTCCATGTTCACAGAAGCAGCAGATGTTTATTTATTTTGGCTTTATATGTTTTTTTTATTATGATGTATTTATTTATTGTGGATTGTATGCATTAGTAAATCATGAATTATCTTGTAAAATATAATAAAAAACAAAACATAGAATAAACTGTGTAGCCTACATCTAGCAAAACCTCCCATTTTAAAAACAGATCATACATTACAATAAGGTTTGTTAGTTAATGTGTTTACTAACATGAACTAATAATGAACAATACTTGTACAACATTTAATAATCATAGTTCAACATTTACTAATGCATTATTAAATTATTAATTCATGCTTGTTAACATTAGTTAATGCACTGTTAGCTAATGTATGCCATTTTTTCATTGACTAATGTCAACAGCATGAATAAATACTGTAATAAATGTATTGTTTGTTGTTTGTTCATGTTGGTAAATGCATTAACATTAACTTACACAACTTTATTGTAAAGTGTGACCATAAAACCAATGGCATTATTAAAGGGCACATTTACATTACAATGATGCACTAAAAATAGTGGTTCTTTATTCATTTTAGTTTTTTCATTTATATTTGATGAAATTGTAAAACATGTTCCTATTCACGTGGATGAATATGACTAAAGCACTTTATTATTCATGCCAGGCCAGTAGTTTTTGTTGAAACCATTGTTGTCTTGAACAGATAGTTGGCAGACATGGGACTAGATAGCTTTTGAAAGATCAATTTCATCAGAATTAGCAGTAAAGACAAATTACAAAAAATTATGTTTCTTACTTGGAGTGTTTATCTTGTTTATAGTCCAAATATCCAAAAATTCTCAAATCAAGAAGCATTTTCTAGACAAGTAAATTATATTACAGTCTTCAGAAAATAATGTCAAGGTTAAGTATATATATATATTATACAATATATATATTATCTGTCTAGGCGACACGGTAGCTCAGTGGTTAGCACTGTCACCTCACAGCAAGAAGGTCGCTGGTTCGAGTCCTGGCTGAGCCAGTTGGCATTTCTGTGTGGAGTTTGCATGTTCTCTCCGTATTGGCGTGGGTTTCTATAGATTAATTTAATAAACTAAATTGGCCGTAGTGTATGGATGTTTTCCAGTGATGAGTTGCAGCTGGAAGGGCATCCGCTGCGTAAAACATATGCTGGATAAGTTGGCGGTTCATTCCGCTGTGACAACCACTGAGGAATAAAGAGACTAAGCCA
The DNA here is from genome assembly GCA_903798125.1 of Danio choprae. NCBI lineage: Eukaryota > Metazoa > Chordata > Actinopteri > Cypriniformes > Danionidae > Danio > Danio choprae. Next base: position 962,017 of record CAIGQW010028834.1, read on the forward strand.
AAGGAAAATGAATGAATGAATTACCTGTCTAGAAAATGCTTCTTGATTTAATAATTTTTAAATATTTGGACTAGAAAAAAGACAAATACTTGTAAAAAAAAATTATAATAAAGAAAATCATATTTTACAGTGTACTTTAATAAATAAATAAACATTTAAACTTTCACCCATCAGCAGATAACTCATATATGTGCACGGTTCAGCTGATAGAAACGGATTTCAAATTCTCCCATATCTGTGTCAGTTGGTTGAGAACATGAATCAATGGTTATTTTAGCCAATCACAGAGCTTTATGTTGTGTGTGTGTGTAGCCCATCGCTACATCTGACAGCACTTGATGTTGAGTTGGCTGACCAGTCCAGTAATCAGGCATGCAATTTTTGCTAACAAAGCTCTTTGATGCCTCATTGACTGGTACACATATATTGATTGTTGAGTGTCAAACGCTAATAACCCTTTGGTTATCCTCCAATCAAAGCCTGACCTGTCGGCATACTTGTAATTTTTTCAAATCAAGCTTAAATCCTGTAGTGTGAAGTAGGCATAAAGTACTGTATGGAAGTTGTTTTGATGTTCTTTTTTTACTTGTTACAATTCATATATACTGTATAATTTGCTGATGGATGTTTTTTTTTTTTTTGCAGATTTTTTGGAAGGGGAACATTCCAGTTGTGTAAGGAATGTGAGCACATCTGTTCTATAGGGCTGAAAGTGACTGATAAGACATTAAAGAGTCTCTCACTCCTGATCCAGGATCATTACATCACATCTCACTCATACTTGGACTTCAAAGAACCAGATCATGTGATGATTGTTACCCTACAGCCCTCAGCCCTACAAAACCACATATTAAAGGGGTCATGGAATTTTTCTAATAAATGTGATAATAGCAATAATAATAATAAAATATGAATAAATGTAATATTAATTCAATTACTTTTTTTATTGCACAAATATCAGTTTTGATTGAAATTTTATATTTCAGATATATACAGAAGGCTGCACATATAAAATTGTAATGCATATAATAACACTAATACTACTACTACTACTACTAATACTAATACTACTACTACTACTACTACTAATAATAATAATAATAATAATAATAATAATAATAACAATACTACTACTAATAATAATAATAATAACAATACTACTACTACTAATAATAATAATAATAATAATAATATTAATAGTCATAAGTTGCCATTTCTGTGTGGAGTTTGCATGTTCTCCCCGTGTTCGTTTGGATATATCCAAAAAATTAAATATATACAATTTAAGTCAACACTTTGCTGGAATAGTCTCACACAGGAAAGCAAAAGCTCCATTACAATGAGAAGAAAGAAGAAGACGGATGATATCTGAAGCTCAGACGAGCAGAAAAACATCTCTCCACAGGGCCTCAGGAAGCCCATGGTTCCAGATTGCCCACTGACAGCTGTGATGTGGACAGACAGTGATGAAGAGGATGGGGTTTTGTTCAGATGAAGAGCAGAAGGTTTTGTCAGGCTGCGCTGGACTCTAGAGTTTGGCTCCTGTGTTGGAGCTGGAGAAGATGAATGACCGTCTCCACTGTGGGTCTCCATTTCTCTCCTAATGATCCCCAGCTGTATCCGCACACACACACACACACACACACACACACACACACACACACACACACACACACACACACACACACACACACACACACACACACACACACACAGTTGACAAATCGTGATATGACCAGAAAAAAGCCTGGCAGGGATTTAACCCTTTTTGTCTTACGGTGACCTCTCGAGCTGTGCAGTAAAATCAGGAGAAACACTTTTGAGAAAAGACAGAGATTGATTCCTTATTTTCAGACACCTGGAGTCCACCAAGATTTTTTCCCAGGAGATTGTTTAGAGATGGTCTGAGCTACTTGTAAATATACAGAAAAAAAGGGGGAAAGGTGTGTTTTCCACATATTTGTTTTTCACTTTAACTATCAAGGCATTCATTTTGACCATTTTTTATTATTACATACAATAAGTAAATACAATATTAAATACAATAAGTAAATATATGTAGTGTTAAAATAAACCTATTTACAGTAAATGTACCCTGCCTTTTCTAACATTTTATTAAAGGAACAAAAAAAGAAGAGCTCTGAGAATTATTTTTACCTGAAATTGCCAAAACTGACTATTCATTATGAGCATATTATCTCAGCATATGCTATTGTTTTCATAAATGACAGACATTTTTTATTAATTATTTATTTAAAATACATATATTGTATGAAAGGGCGTCACGGTGGCGCAGTGGGTAGCATGATCGCCTCACAGCAAGAAGGTCGCTGGTTCGAGCCTCGGCTGGGTCAGTTGGCATTTCTGTGTGGAGTTTGCATGTTCTCCCCGTGCTGGCGTGGGTTTCCTCCAGGTGCTCCGGTTTCCCCCACAATTCAAAAGACATGCGGTATAGGTGAATTGGGTAAGCTAAATTGTCTGTAGTGTATGTGTGTGAATGAGTGTGTGTGGATGTTTCCCACTGATGGGTTGCAGCTGGAAGGGCATCCGCTGCGTAAAACATATGCTGGATAAGTTGGCGGTTCATTCAGCTGTGGCGACCCCAAATTAATAAAGGGACTAAGCCGAAATGAAAATGAATGAATGAATGAATACTGTATGAATTATAAAACATAAGTTATAAAGTGTTTTTTTTGTTCGTCTTCTCAGTCATGAGTCTTTATTTATTTATTTATGTATTTATTTATTTATTTATTTATTTTTATTTATTTATGCAATAACTAATAAATAAAATAAATATGTTATGTTGACATAAAACTCACTTACAGTAAATCTGGAACCCTGACTTCTAAAATGTATTTCAGGTATAAAAAAAAAAGTTCTGAGTATCATTTTTTATTTAAAATGGCCATAATTGACTATTCACTGTCAATATACTAATAATAATAATAATAATAATAATAATAATAATAATAATAATAATAATATACTATATAAATGACAGACATGTTTTATTAATTTAAAATGGTATAACAGATATTATAAGTTATAATGTTTATTCTTCAATTTTTGACTGTGAGCTTGTTTTATTTATTTATTTATTTATGTATTTATTTATTTATTTAATAATTAATAAATAAAATAACAGAGCATATAATGTTAAAATAAAACCCATTTACAGTAAATGCAGTACCCGGTCTTTCAAAACTTTTATTAAAGGTACAAATAAGGTATTGTTTACCTCAAATTGCCAAAACGGACTATTCATTATGAGCATATTATCTCAGCATATGCTACTGTTTTCATAAATGACAGACATTTGTTATTAATTTAAATTGGTGAAATACATATTATAAGTTTTTTCTTGTTCTTCTTCAATTTCAACAAGCTTTATTTATTTATTTAATTGCTAATGAATAAAATAAGTATGTAATGTTGAAATAAAACCTATTATAGTAAATCTTGTACCCCGACTTTTTTTCAAAATTGTATTAAAGGTACAAAAAAGAAGAGTTCTGAGTAGCACAAATGACCATAATTGATTATTCATTATGAACATATTATCTCAGCATATGCTATGTTTTTTTTTAAATAAATGACAGACATTTTTTTATTATTTTAAAATGATAAAATTCATATTATAAGTTATAGTTTTTTTTTTTGTTTCTTTTTAAATTTTTGACTGTGAACTTATATTTGTATATGTATGTATGTATGTATGTATGCATGTATGCATGTATGTATGTATTTAATTATGTAATAAAATAAATAAATATGTAATGTTGAAACAAACCCCATTTACAGTAACTGTAGTACCCTGACTTTTCTAACATTGTATTAAAGGTACAAAAAAGAAGAGTTCTGAGTATTTTGACCTCAAATGGCCATAATTGACTAATAATTGACCATTATGAACATATTATCTCAGCATATGCTACTTTTTTTCATAAATGACAGACATTTCTTATTAATCGATATTTTTGAAGTAAAAGAAAAGGAAGAAGAAGAAGTAGCTCTAAGTGTCTGTGGCTGTGTTTGAAAGCTTATTATTACCTTGTTGTTCTATCAGGCAGTGACTCAGTGGCAGTGTTTGTGCACAAAGCACCCCTTGAGATAGGAAGTGAAGCAGATTTTGAATTTGGTCATGCCTTGATGCCTTCCCGCATTGGAATTCTGCCTCCAAAGCCAATATTTTATTTAAAAGCAAGCTTCCAAGGTGCAAATTCTGATGTTAAGAAGATTGTATGTCCATGCACATGTCATAAATGAGTTTATGTGAAAATTGTTTTGGTTGCAGTTACAGACAACTGTATGGCCTGACAAATTCCAAAGCAATTGCATGAAATTTCGTACCAGAAAATTGGAGAGAGATGTTGCTTTTTTATTACTTTCAGAGCTTCTCTCTTTCTCTTTCACTCCATGTGTGAATTATAAAGCCTAGTCCACTATAATTTATTATCTCTGATGACTCTGCCATGCATGACAGATCATATCGTGCTTGCTGTTCAGTTTGTCCTCCTGATTGGCCAACTTCAGATAAACCGAAAGATCGGCTCGTTCAACCGCCCACACCTCCCGAATCCAAGCCGATAGCTCCCAAACTTATATGACATGTTTAAAAATAATTGGGAGCTTGTGAGCCACTTGGCTTGGCTCATAAGTTCCTCTTACACCATATGAGTTATGACCATATGAGCTTCATCAATGTGAAGCGAAAGTAAAGCCACTGTGCCACCATATTGGAATTCAAAGTATGGCTACTTTAATGAGAAAACAATGCCTAATGAGTCATTCACCTATAGCGCATGTCTTTGGACTGTGGGTGAAACCGGAGCACCCGGAGGAAACCCACGCCAACACAGGGAGAACATGCAAACTCCACACAGAAACGCCAACTGACCCAGCCGAGGCTCGAACCAGCGACCTTCTTGCTCTATCCTTCTATCCACTGCACCACCGTGAGGCCCTGCTTTATGTTCAACCCACTTAAATTTGTAAAAATGATTAAGTTAACTTAATGGATTTGTCTTGTGACAACATGAAGGGGTTGTGTGGAACCCAACATTTTTTACAGTGCAGTATATGACTACTTAAATTGAGTTAGCCACATGTAAGTGTGATTTACAGAAATGCAATGAACAGAAATTTGACAGGTAATGCATTCTTGAAAAAAAAAGAATATATATTTTCAAAATAATCTGCACTAGTTCATAAAATCTGCCTGTCTATAAGGTCTTTTTTTATTTTAAAGAAACACTCCGACTCCTACTTCAAGAGCTTTGTCGCCGGGCTTGGTTTACTTCTACTCCATTTAATAATTAGGATGACTCCAAACAATTTGCTGTGCTAATAAACATTGTGCAACGAAAGCCAAACAACTGCCTACTGCACGCTCCTCAAAATGACACCAGCTATAGCATTGAATTATCTTGATTTATAGCATTTTCTCCAGCGGTGTTGTAAGTCTCAGTGTGAGCGTCTGAGGATAAATGAAGCGCTCTCATGCTGTCACCACCAGACGTCTGCGTGGCAGCTGAGGGATAGAGGAACTGATGACAGGATCACAGTCTCAAGCATCTCTGCAAGGCTGAGGTCAGCAGGACACGTCCCAGCGCTGCACGCCATCACACTGCCATCAGCCCGGGATAAAACACACCGCGCAGCTGCTCCAAAGAGGATTATGGCATGCGGCGCACATGTTCAGAGGGAACATCCTCTTTATCATGACTGAACAAATGGACAGGACATCAGAGCAGACAGCAGAAATGTGGAGATACACATGACAGAAATCAATGTCAGCTAAAATGCAGGAGACGCATTTTCAGCCAAACACCATCCAGACATTTGTAGATCTGTGACAAATGGTAGTCGCCATGATAAGAAAGAAAGACAGAAAGAAAAAAGAAAGAAAGAAAGACTTTTAACAACTCTTTAATTACAACAATACAAACAATGTACCACGTTAAAAAGCAATTACATAATTTAAAATAAACATGTATATACAAAAAAAAGAAATATATATATATATATATACAAAAATTACAATTAATTAATTATAATAAAACACTACTATTACTACTACTACTACTACTAATAATAATAATAATAAGGCATCATGGTGGCGCAGTTTTCACATTTCTGTGTGGAGTTTGCATGTTCTCCCTGTGCTGGCGTGGGTTTCCTCTGGGTGCTCCAGTTTCCCCCACAAGTCCAAAGACATGCGGTACAGGTGAATTGGGTAAGCTAAATTGTCCGTAGTGTATGTGTGTGCATGAGAGTTTGTGGATGTTTCCCAGTGATGGGTTGCAGCTGGAAGGGCATCCGCTGTGTAAAACATATGCTGGATAAGTTGGCGGTTCATTCCACTGTGGTAACCCTAGATTAATAAAGGGACTAAGCTGAAAAGAAAATGAATGAATGAATAATAATAATAATAATAATAATAATAGGAATAATAATAATAACCAATACCAAAATCACAACAATAAATCACAACCTCCTTCTTCATTTGGCTGACATAAAATACATCCAACACCCCATACAATAAAAAAAAAATCAACATCATTCACCAATTCAACCAAAGAAAGAATAAGATAAACAATAAAACAAGGCGAGGGTCAAAACATGGAGAGACTAAACCAGGAAACTCTTCGTAATGTTACAGGGTGTAAACCAAACAAGTGTGTGCTGAATGTCCATGTGTGCTGAATGTATAGTCCATGTAATTAGTACTTGAGCAGCTCCCAGCTGTGTGTGTGTGTGTGTGTGTGTGTGTGTGTGTGTGTGTGTGTGTGT
>CAIGQW010028834.1:980174-990550 GCA_903798125.1 Danio choprae
TATATATATATATATATATATATATATATATATATATATGAGTATATTTACTATACATAAGGGAGTTCTACACAAAATCAGTTCAACTTGCTTAACTTCGCTCTGCATCTCTTTCTGAAGATTTATGGTGTATTATCTAAGTATTGACTTACTACTGAGGCATGTAATACTTGCAATCCCTCTGTAAACACTACAGCTTATAAACACTTTGACTGATCGGGTCTCAACTGTGCACATCTGTAAACACTGCAGTTACTGTAACTGAGATTCTGCTGACCTGATGTCTATTGACACACAGAGGATGAGAAAATATTGAAGTTAGAATGCTCACTGTGCATAAGCAAAATCATAAATATGCTTAAAAATGTGCATTCAAAGTCAGTGCAGTCAGGCTGAATACCAAAGCAAATAATAACCTGGTATCAAATTATATTGCAGATTGTCATTTAATATTAGCTGTATTGTAACTGTAAATTATGTATTGTTCTCACATATTTGGCAATTTAAAGAGTCATTGATGGTAATAATATAAAAAATGATAATATCAGTGAAGAACTTAAAAAATATGTTGTGGTTTTGTGTTTGTTTTTAAGCATTCAAGAAAAAATTAACAGTTAGCAATAATTAAATCAAGTTATTAATGAATTAATAAATAAATTAATTCATTCATTCATTAATTCATTCATTCATTCATTTTCCCTTAGCTAGTCCCCAATTTATCAGGTGTTGCCACAGCATAATGAACCGCCAATTACTCTGTCATATGTTTTACACAGTGGTTGCCCTTCCAGGTGCAACCCAGAGTACACTAACATGTGAACACCCAGTGCTGGGAAACAAACCCCCCCCCCCCCCACCCACACACACACACATACACACGTACACTACGGCCAATTCAGTTTGTTCAATTCACATCTACCGCATGTCTTTGGACTGCCTGACCTTCTTGCTGTGAGGCATCAATGCAAACCATTGTGCCATGCTTTAAGTGTGTTAAAGCAAGGTTGGAAGTTTGACAGCCCTGACATAACAGAAGATATTTTATCATTCATCTGGGAAAATGTTTGCAATTCTAGATATGTATACTGTTTGTAGATAAATGCAAATTATATATATAAAAAACAAAAAAACATGCTGGCCCAGATCCAGCTTGGTACTGGCTGAGATCTGGCGCAGTACTGGACCAGATCTGGCACAGTACTAGACCAGATTTACACTTGGCCAAGTCAACTTAAGCATCTGAGCTTTACACTCCTGGCCCAGTGCTGGCACAGAACTAGTCTAGATACATAAAAACAGTTTTGAACTATCTGGGCCTGAGGATTTTTGCTATCTGGCCAGTTACAGCTTAGATCAGTAACCTGAGTCTGGTCTGTATCTGTATTAAATGCATGAAATGGATGTCACTGTAATGCATACAGGTATTTGCAGTTTGAAAGAGACGAGCTATTTTAAAAATAACTCAGATTGAATTAGAAGAAGAAAGTTATATAGGCATTGAAGGTGAGTAAATCATGGGCTAATTTTGATTTATGGATGAACTAACCCTTTATTGATATTTGCAAATTTTGAAGATTTGAAGGGATGTACTGTGTTCAAAAAAAGAGTATTCTATATTAATATTGTATATAAAAATGTAAAAAAATGTACTGTTTTTTTTTTTTGTTTAAGGCTATAATAAATGTGTATTGTTTTGCTTGAAAACCCCTTTTTTACCCTTGTACATAATACCCTTGTGTAAAAATGCTAATATCTTTTTTTATCTGTATATAATGTGGAGTATTTTTAATAGACAGAAAGAAAAGGTGTCAAATAAAGACATCTACTGGACTCTCTGGATCGCCTTTATTTTGTAGAAATGAAGCAGTTGTGTTTTGTAGAGTGGATAGTGCATTGACCTTGACAACTGTGACTGATGAAAGAAGAAATTGCCAGTTTGCCAAGCAAAAGCTGAATAACCACAGGATGTAATGTGCAATATAACAGAAAATCAGTGTGGAAGATGAGGAAAACATCCTGTTCTGTGTCTCAAATAGATTATGTTGGCTTACTGATTCAACACTAAAGACTTTAGAATAGCTTAAGAAAGTCAGACATCAACATGTCTCTATGATTTATTTATTTAAAGTAAGCTTATTTGTAAATAGATTGTTACTGAACAATACAACAGTTCCTCATTTTGAAGGGCTATCATTAGAAAATGATGATTTGTGTCATCATGGCACTACTGGCACTACTGTAGTTAGTGGGCTAACTAGATCATGCTAGCTAACAATATCAAACCTGAGTCACTGGGTAAAGCTTAAATGTTTTTAAAAAATATTTTGATAGAATAATAGAGTTTTAGTTTCACTTTAGACAGTTTGTCTGAATGGTCACAATATGCATAATAGTTTACTAGAATTTTAAACATCCATCTGAAATTATTTACATGAATCAATGTTGCACTATGCACAAAAATAGTTAATCTTATAAAATCCTCCGTTATCTGTTATGATATGCTAGGCAAGGTTGTTTGTTTGCATTGTTTGACATTGTACAAAATGAATTGTGTTTCTCATCACCGACCTATCCAAGACACGTCTATAAACTAGTAGTGTGAAACTGGAATTTGTGGTTGCTTCACCAGTCATTTACTGGGGAAGAATCATCATTCTGTAGAGTGTACCTGCTAGAGAGACATGCTGAAGAAAGCACAGCGTTTTAAATGGAAAGTATAATTGTAATTTGACAGAGGGTGGTGGATCTCCATGACTTTGCCACACTGTAATTTTGGTCACAATAGCTGTGTCTAAAAATTGACTGTGCTGCCTACCTAGATAGCTCTTTTGGTCTATCATGGGTGTGCTCCTGATGTGAAGACTGTCTAAAATTGTAGGTAGTCACATTATGCTACCAATTTTCTCTGGTGAGAGCAGACATAATCACAGAAAACTTCTCTACAACAGTAATTCACTTCTTAGGTACATTGTAAAGCTTTAAGTTAAGATGTTTTGCAACGATTAAACTAAATATGTCTTTATCTGAATAGCAATTAATGATGGGTCATTGAATGATTTAAAAATAATAAACACTCAAGGTGGTTATGTGGTCACGACATGAACTGGAGTCAATAAGGACATTGTTCATATGTGGTATTTCAAGACATTAATCAGTTTTCTTCAGTATGTGGGAGTAAGTTCCTAAAGATCTCATCCAAACCCTTCTAGGCTATAAAAGTACTGAAATCGTTTGGCATAGCTGTGTGTTTATTTGAAAATAACTACACACTTTGGGATGTTTATCAGCTTATTAGAATCAACCAACAGCTCCTTGGTGGAAATATTTGTAATTTACAACAGTTATTCATTTTAAAGCAAAGGTGTTGGCTTAAAATGCCTATATGTTAGAATTTTTATGTATTATTATATATATTTTTATTGCCAATATCTTAATAGCTTTTAATAAAATATAAAAGATGTGGGCCTCACAGTGGCGCAGTGGGTAGCACGTTCGCCTCACAGCAAGAAGTCGCTGGTTCGAGCCTCGGCTGGGTCAGTTGGCGTTTCTGTGTGGAGTTTGCATGTTCTCCCTGTGTTGGCGTGGGTTTCCTCCGGGTGCTCCGGTTTCCCCCACAAGTCCAAAGACATGTGGTACAGGTGAATTGGGTAGACTAAATTGTCCGTAGTGTATGAGTGTGAATGAGTGTGTATGGATGTTTCCCAGAGATGGGTTGCAGCTGGAAGGGCATCCGCTGTGTAAAACATATGCTGGATAAGTTGGCGGTTCATTCTGCTGTGGCGACCCCAGATTAATAAAGGGACTAAGCCGAAATGAAAATGAATGAATGAATGAATAAAAGATGTGACCTTCTCCGAATGTACTGCATTAAAAAAGCCAGAGGTATGGAGACAGATATGTAAGGCAAACCTCAAAAAATGTTCTGTTTACAAAACATGTGTCAGTAACATACATACTGCCACAGTGCAGGCAAGGCAAGAGGAGAAAAGAATCTCACTTGCTTTAGATTTACTTCATTTATTAAAACTAAGGTAATTCAGAAGACAATAATCCAACCTAGCTTTAATACCTACATTTTGTGAAACATAAAATATGTTGCTCTGGGTACGTGTTGTTGCACGTTTCAGATGACAAATCTACTAGAGGGCACTGTGTACATTTTTTGCGAATTAAACATTACTTAGGGTATGTTTTGTTGTACATTTCAAATACACGTCTTTCTTGTACACGGCCATTGGAAGGCAAAGCTTGTCATACAGATCATCTAGTGAACCACTTTGTTGGCAAACGTAAGAGAAAAGTCCACAAAGTTTTACCTTGATTTTACATTGCTTTTATCTTTTCTTGTAGAGCTGTGCTTCATCGAACTTGAACTCTAGTGCTCTGCATCACAAGTACAACACCATACAAAGTGAGCAACAGATCAAACTGACCACACCAAAAATGTGTTCATATGGAGATAGATTGGTAAGACAAACATATTCAGTGACATATTTAAACATTGCTAAGTTGTGTTGTCGTATTTATTTGGTGTGTTGCAAATAACTACACAAAAATAATCATTTATTTGTCAATAATATGTCCTTCTAAATACCATTAGTGTGAAAAGGAACAAAAGTTGCAGGTGGCATACTGCCCCATAGCATTATTTTTACCTATAAACTGCAGTCAAACATTTATTTAAGTACATTTTTGCAATTTTACAAATATATAGGCTGAAGCATGTATTTCCAATGAGGGTATTTACAAGAATCAATGTAACAGACAAAGGGAATATGCACTGTAGGGTTAAATACATGGCTAAATGTGAACCAAACAAGACACAGGTAAACATAACCAATTAACCAAAGAGTAACCAGAGAAACAAACCAGCAGCAGGAATAAAGAGAACCGAAAGATAGGATATTTACACACCAGTAGTGGAATAAAAACAGAAGACAATGTTGTCAAAATAAGCCAAGTCATCTTTATTTCTATAGCACTTTCACAAAATACACTGTGTCAAACCAGTTTAACATAGATGAAGAAAATACAATAAAAAGCCAACAATATTTTAAATGTTGGAACATTCCAGCAAGCCAGGCAGGCAGGAGAGTATTGTAGAATGCTGAGAAGGGTGCACATGCAAGCTGAGACTGTGTGCATGCTTTTTTATAGTGTACACCTAACCCCACCCCTAACACTACCCTTCAAAGTGACACCACTAGCACTATTGAGTGCATGTATCTGAGACTGCACGTCTGAAACTGTATGTCTCAGCTTGCAAGGAAAACTGATTCAGTTTAGATTGCTTTCAATGTCAGTGTTTACTTCAGTTTAGTTTAGTTCAGATCAGTACAATGCAAATGTCACTGCTCAAAGACGACCCACTGAACAACTAATCCACTAAAGCACAGCTCCACCAGCCCCAACTAAGCTAACTAAGCTACTTTTTCCATAGAGCCTCTGTTTGTTGGTGGCCTCAAATACTGGATTAGATTCATAAACACAAATATGGACATGTCTATGTTCACACAGTTTTTCCTTTCTCCTTTTAACTGTAGTCACACACAGGTCAGTGTTTGTGGTCTGCTTGTAGGTTTGGTAGGAATGCATATACTGAAACAATTTTTGCTTTTGTGTGTGTGCGTGAGTGCATGTGTGTGTTTCTAAAAGCACAGAAGTATATAATTCCACCTCTAATTAAACTGGAAAGTAATTATCTGTACAACTTTTACAAGATTTCAGAAGGCAATAAGAGCGAATCACAAGATTAAACTGTGTACACTGAGTTTCAATTATTTTTCATCTCAGCAAATTGCACTACTACCACAAAAACAGGCTGATATGAGGGTGAAAAAAAATAACAACGTTTCTCTCTCCTCGAGGTCTAACAAATCATCTATCAAAGCACTTTCTTTCCCCTTATAAAACAATGAGGGACTTTAACAAGACCCTAGAGTGCCTCCACAATATGGAGGGATAGAAAGATGCTCGGTTTAATGGCCTGATCTGCTGGGGCCATTTAAAAAGGCACAACAGCTCTAAAACCGAAAGCTTCACCTAGTCTGTTAAAGAATCTGGAGTCAGTCATGTGTTTCATCCCTTCTGTGATTTGGTAAAGAGATGGGAGGATGTGAAGGGTCTTGTGTAAAGCAGTGATGAATCCCAGATAACGGTGCTGTTATGACCCCAAAGGATTTGGTGTTTAGGCCGAACCTAACCAGATCAGACACAGGTTTTTCAAGCTAACAAATCATGCACGCTGTAGGCCAAAGGGTTCATTATTATTGCACCAGAGAGTTTCTCAATCCATTAGAGATTTCTTACTATTGTTCTGTCTTTCTATGGGAGAAACTAAACATCATGTAACTCCAACCCAGTAGAAGTGTCAAGTTAGATCTTTTCATACATTAACATTCCAGAGAATAGTAGGGGAAAGCTGACAAAAGCTGAGAGAAATTTATTCCAGTAGTGTCTTGTTCTCTTCTGATTGGCCTTGATTTGTGTTTTTCTTCATTAGTACCAGCTCTGATTTGACTAATTTATCTTGTCCTACTGTTGAATTGCAAGTGATCCAAATCAGATAGAATACAAGTAAAAAAAAAAAAAAGAAATAGGACTGTAAATATTCACATACAAGCTTAAAGCAGTAAAAATCCAGTGTAATATCAAATAATGCTCTACAATTAATCATGATATATCATAATAAACTTTATTTGTGCTTTAGTATAGGGTGTCTTCACACTTGACCTTTCAAGCTACTGTACAGTTAGTAAACTCACATCAGTCCATCAGACTGATCTAAAGTTTTCAACCCAGGCTCCTTCTGAAAACATACCTGTGGATACATTTCTGGAGACCGCAAAATACTAATTTATAATATAAACGGGATGTATGTTTTTTTGGAGTTTTTGTTTTCTCGAATCCACCAGAGGCCTCTGTGTACGCTTTTTGAGATCTCAAGTTTCTCTCAGGAGTGCCATTCGCGCTTGCTATTCTTGCATTACCCACCAGAGGCCGCTGTTGACTGACTGTTTGACTGACTGAACGTCTGGCTGACCGATCGACTGACCCACCCTCCTCCTTCCCTAAACCCAACCAACAATTTTCAAAAGCAATTTTTCAAAAACCACATTTTCAGATTTTTTACCACATTCTCACACTGTTGTTTACTTGTTTATTTTATTTTTTGGATTCTGTTTTTGTCTTACCTGCTTTCTGGAACCGTTCCTCACTGGACTCGAACCCCGTCGTCGTGGTCAACTCCTCTCTGCGTCTCAAGTCCGCCGACATACAAAGCCGGCCATACGGAGTTAAGCGGTCAGCTGGAAAGCGCGAAAAGAAACGGCATCATACCGCCCCCTAGCGTTCCTTTAAAAAATGAAATGCAGCCATACATACCTCTGGCCACATAATTTGCGATCTTCAGAAACATGAATAGGGCTACGTTTTCAGAATGAGCCTTTGTTGAAAGTTTTATGTTATATCACACTTTAACTGACCAGACTTTCAGTTTTTCCAGAAAATTTTCATTGGAAAAAATATGAAAAATCCCATAGACTTAGGGTTAAAAGCTTTCAAAAAGTAAATCTCGTAAATCATTTAACCTAGAACCAACCATTCCACAGCATTCAGCTATCACTATAAATGCCTGTTACTAGCCTAGAACATGTTAGCAACATGTTGAATAATGTTAGCCGCATGCTAAACATGCTAGCAAAACCAAATACAGAATGACAATGGCAGCTCACAAAAAACTGCATAGGCTGGCTTATTGTAAACGAGCAAGTAAACATGCATGTGGCCAATCCATCCTAACAATATGCTAAGATGCTAAAAACATGCTAATTCATGCGTCTTTGTCAGGCTAACATCAACATTTGTCTCATATAGTTCTCCATGATTTCATGAAGAACTAGATGAGACACTGACCTGCTGTAGTTCTTTCTGTCTATTTAATTTTTTGCTGCTTTGCTTATGTTAAATTTCACTTCCAGTTTGAGCTGAACAAAAGAGCTAAATAAAAGTGTATTTTGAACAGGGGAAAAAATAGTATAAGATGACGAGTAAGTAAAATGTACATTTTTGTGTGTGAACTTTGCCTTTAAATTTCAGAGATCCTCTCTTTCGTTGTCACTCATTTTCTCTACAGTCAGTCCTCATTTTTCAGCAGTATCAGAAATGATGACAGAGTTGATTTATGCTTCAGCTGTGAGCAGGTCTTTCATGTCAGTGCCTGATCTGAGCCTTTCAAAGTCACTTGGAAGAACAAGGACACTGTTATGATGTTCACGTTGAAATAAAAGCCCTTTCTTGCTGTCACTCTCTGAGTAGGTTTCAGCGCTCATTCATTTGTCAAATGAATAAAAGAAATGTGAATTAGATAGCACTCAAGATATTGCTTTCTCATGTTCTTATATCTACAGTGTGTACTGTATAATCAAAATGCAAAGTCTAACACTGAATGATCATTAAAATTAGCATATTGTTCGAATTATAGTCTTTATATTTTACTTTGTTTTTAATATTGGTAGCACTTTGGTTTAGGTTACAATTCATGCTATTTACTACTGGTATTACCTGCGTGTTATTAAAATATTCATTCATTCATTCATTTTCATTTCGGTTTAGTCTCTTTATTAATCTGGGGTCACCACAGCGGAATGAACCGCCAACTTATCCAGCATATGTTTTACGTAGCGGATGCCCTTCCAGCTGCAACCCATCACTGGGAAGCATCCTCACACTCTCATTCACACACATACACTACGGACAATTTAGCTTACCCAATTCACCTGTACCGCATGTCTTTGGACTTTTGGGGGAAACCGGAGCACGCCAACACGGGGAGAACATGCAAACTCCACACAGAAACGCCAACTGACCCAGCCGAGGCTCGAACCAGCGACCTTCTTGCTGTGAGGCGAATGTACTACCCACTGCGCCACCGTGAGGCCCGTTATTAAAATATTACTTGAATAATAATATGAAGTGTTCATTAGTGGTTATAAAGTTTGATCTTATTTTACATCCTACCCAAGTCCCAAACCCTTACTAACTATTAATAAACAAGTTATTAGTCGTTTATTAAGGTGGTAGTAAATAAACTAAAGTGTTTCCTTAATATTGAGAGCTTTATGAAGTTCTAAAGAATCATTTAGCTGATCATTAATTCTCTTTCTTTCTTTTAAATTCATTTTTTCCACAAATATATTTTGCAGACCCTGTAAAATTACCTTGGACCTCATGATGTAAACTAATGATGTAGGACAATAAATCAAAAAGCAGATAAAATGAAAACTCACCACCATCGGCTCTTCTAAACTCCTTCAAAAAGCACAATAGGTGCCATTTCTATGCTTTGTTCTGCAGATTTTCCACAGGCATTAGCACTGAATCTTACTGTCATTTCACCATCATTATTCTCATTCATGCCGAGCCGCTTTTCACATTTCGAGGCATGAGATGCTCGATCTTGTTAAAGCGTCATTTAAATCCGAAAATCTAGTGGGAACAGATGCGCACTGAACCTCAACAAATCCCCCAAAGTTCTCAGCAGTACAACTGAAAATCAACAGCTCGGAGAGCAAGGACAGTAATGTCATTACATATTCACGTCCTGATTCATTGACCACAATTACATATGCACAATAATCCTGTTTCCCATCATCCTCAGAATATTCCTTCGACTTAATACGCTGGATTACATGCGAAGAATGCACACCCTATTAAACACAATGAATAAAAAGATAATCAGATCCCTAAAGTGCTGTCTGTTGTTTGCAGGCAATCCTAAATGTATGTAGCTGCAAGCTGAGAGACATGACAAGAACCTTGGAAAGACATTTGAGAACAAACTAGCCGGAGTATTGTCTCCATTATAAATAAATAAATAAAAGTGTAAATGCATGTGTTCGCTCTGGTTGTTTTGTTCCATAAAACAAACACTCAGACTATGTTTACTGAAACATTTGTTTGCATAGTTTTTTTTTTTACATGCCATTTTTGCATTGTAGAGTGGACTGTAAAAATCAAGAGCACAATTCAAACACTTGAAGTATCTATTTCTAGTATTTACAGTATCTATTTATCTAATAAAATATTGCTGCAGTAAATGTATAAATGTCACACCCCCTGCACGTTCTGTCAGCCCCGATCACCAGTCACACTCTCCAGCCACTACACAACGCACTCACTCACCTGATTATTGATCACACACACCTGTTCACTCATCACACTCACCTGCTCCAGTCATCACCACCGCACTATATAGTCTCACCCTCTCCAGTCCTTCATTTTCCGGTATCTTCTTCACATGGTCACAACTCTCTCCGTCTGCTCATCTCAATCATCCGCCAAGGCTATCTGTGACTCATTATACCCAGAGACTAACC
>CAIGQW010028834.1:1049960-1067311 GCA_903798125.1 Danio choprae
ATATATATATATAGAATCGAATAAAAATGTATGTAGTAGAAAAAGAAAGGAAGGGGTTGTATTAAGTAAACTGAGGTTAGGAAATACTGGGCTAAATTCAACACTGGCATTAATTGGAGTTAAAGGAAATGATTTATGTGAGCACTGAAGTTAGATAAATGGTAGAACAAGTTATATTTGATTGAATTAAGAAAATATTTAAATAAAAATTGACAAATGGACAGATAGAAATGTAGAATGTGTATTTGGGATAAATGTTAAAAGGGATAAAGTGGGATATAAGCTATTAATAAAATGTCTATATAATACAGGACTGACCCATATAATTTAGGCATAATTTGATAGTGTGTAATAAATGCAGTGACATGCAGTGCCAGCTTACAACTGAGTTCTGGGTTTTTTTGGGGGGTTTTTTCTGTTTGTTTTTTTGTAAATTAGGCACAAAATAATAGTATACCATAAAAATATGATTATTGGATTATCTGCCTATTCCGACTTTTACCTGTGCGCCGAGTACTAAACTTTTTTGCCTATTGTATTGTGCTTGAGTTTTGCCTCTAGTCTTTATTTATTATTATTTTGTTAATTGAAAAAAAGGGGCAGGGGGGGAAACTGGACAGACCTGGTAGGCCCAAGCGTATTGTGAGGGTCCTCTGGGAAAGTCTGGCTGAACCTCAAAAACCCCTTATGAGTGAAATAAGATCGAGGACCGTAACATTGCCTGGTATGGCGCAGCCGGGGCCCCATCCTGGAGCCAGGCCTGGGGTTGGGGCTCGTATGCGAGCGCCTGGTGGCCGGGTTTTTTCTCACGGAACCCGGCCGGGCTTAGCCCGAAGGAGCGACGTGGGACCATCTTCCTGCAGGCCCACCACCTGCAGGGGGAGTCGTAAGGGGCCGGTGCATTGTGGAACGGGTGGTGGTCGAAGGTTAGGACCACGACAACCCGATCGTCAGGTACAGAAACCGGCTCTTGGGACATGGCATGTCACCTCACTGGGAGGGAAGGAGCCCGAGCTTGTGCGGGAGGTGGAACGATACCGACTAGAGATAGTCGGGCTCACCTCCATGCACAGCTGGAGCTCTGGAACTCAACTTCTTGAGAAGGGCTGGACTTTCTTCTACTCTGGAGTTGCTCATGGTGAGAGGCGGCGGGCTGGTGTGGGCTTGCTTATAGCTCCCCAACTTAGCCGCCATGTGTTGGAGTTTTCCCCGGTGAACGAGAGGGTCGCCTCCCTGCGCCTTTGGGTCAGGGATAGGTCTCTCACTGTGGTTTGTGCCTACGGGCCAAACACCAGTGCAGAGTACTCAGCCTTCTTGGAGTCCCTGGGAAGGGTGCTGTAAGGTGCTCAGACTGAGGACTCCGTTGTTCTACTGGTGGACTTCAATGCCCACGTGGGTAATGATAGTGATACCTGGAGAGGCGTGATTGGGAGGAACGGCCTCCCTGATCTGAATCCGAGTGGTGTTTTGTTATTGGACTTCTGTGCTAATCACAGTTTGTCCATAACAAACACCATGTTCGAGCATAAGGGTGTCCATCAGTGCACATGGCACCAGGACACCCTAGGGCGGAGGTCAATGATCGACATTGTGGTTGTATCATCTGATCTCTGACCGTATGTCTTGGACACTCGGGTAAGAGAGAGAGGCTGTCAACTGATCACCACCTGGTGAGGAGTTGGATCCACTGGCAGGGGGGAAAGCTGGACAGACCTGGTAGGTCCAAGCGTATTGTGAGGGTCCTCTGGGAATGTCTGGCTGAACCTCAAGTCAGAGGGATTTTCAACTCTCACCTCCGGAAGAGCTTTGACCAGATCCCGAGGGAGGCTGGAGACATTGAGACCGAACAGTCCATGTTCTCTGACTCCATTGTTAACGCGGCCGTAAGGAGCTGTGGTCATAAGGTCTGTGGTGCCTGTCGGGGTGGGAATCCACGAACCCGGTGGTGGACACCGGAAGTAAGGAATGCCGTCAAGCTGAAGAAGGAGTCCTACAGGGCTTGGTTGGCTTGCAGGACTCTAGAGGCAGCTGATGGGTACCGACGGGCCAAGCGTGCTGCAGCCCGGGCGGTTGCGGAAGCAAAAACTCGGGCCTGGGAAGAGTTCGGGGAGACCATGGAGGAAGACTATCGGTTGACCCCAAAGAAATTCTGGCAAACCGTCCGGTGCCTCAGGAGGGGAAAGCAGCTCCACATCAACACTGTTTACAGCGGAAGTGGGGAGCTGTTGACCTCGACTGGGGATGTTGTCGTACAATGGAAGGAATACTTTGAGGATCTCCTTAACCCCACCGACATGTCTTTCATTGAGGAAGCAGAGACTGGTGATGCAGGGCTGGACTCACCCATCACCCAAGCTGAGGTCACTGAGGTAGTTTGTAAACTCTGCAGTGGCAAAGCAGCGGGGGTAGATGAGATTCACCCTGTGTACCTTAGGTCTCTGGATGTTGTGGGGCTGTCTTGGCTGACACGTCTCTACAACATCGCATGGAGGTCGGGGACTGTACCTCTGGACTGGGCAACTGGGGTGGTGGTAACCATTTTTAAGAAGGGGGACCGAAGGGTGTGCTCCAACTATAGGAGGATCACACTCCTCAGCCTCCCGGGGAAAGCCTATGCCAGGGTACTGGAAAGGAGGATCCGGCCGATGGTTGAACCTAGGATTCAGGAGGAACAATGCGGTTTTCGTCTGGGCCGTGGTACACTGGACCAGCTCTATACCCTCACCAGGGTGCTCGAGGGTTCGTGAGAGTATGCCCAACCAGTCCACATGTATTTTGTGGACTTGGAGAAGGCATTCGACCATGTCCCTCGTGGTGTTCTGTGAAGGGTGCTCTGGGAGTATGGGGTCAAAAGCGCTCTGTTAAGGGCTGTGTTGTCCCTGTATAAACAGAGTAGGAGTTTGGTTCGCATTGCCGGCAATAAGTCAGATTTGTTTTCAGTGCATGTTGGACTGCGGCAGGGCTGCCCTTTGTCACCAGTTCTGTTCATAATTTTTATGCCCCCGTGACCCGGCCCGGAAAAGCGGTTGAAAATGAATGAATGAATGAATGAATGAATGTTAATGGATTTAACTACCACTTCCAATGTGGGTCAGTAACAAATACACAACTTAAATCATGGAATGGGAAAAGTATAGAATCAGAAAACACCTGAAAATAAAAAAACCCCCACAAAAATAAAAGTTTAAAAGGATGAAAAAGAAGAAACTATTTAATCACTTTTTGAAACAGAAAATAATTTTCAGAACAAAATTACTTCAAGCATAATTCCGTATTTAGTGTGACCTCAATTTATACCAACTTATTTCTGAGAGACTTTACTGAGGATTTCTGAGGCCTTTTTCACCACTTCCAAGTTCTTCAGATTTAGGCGGTCATTCATACATACATACATACATACATATATATATATTTCTCTCCAAGTGAATCTCATACTGTAATATTTAGGTCTGGACTCTGTGGAGGCCATTTCATGGAAGTCTGTGTTTGATCATGCATTCTCGTTTGTTTTTTTTTTTATGTATTTTTTCTCCAAATACTACTTCACTGCATTAGCAGTGGGTTTTGGATTATAATGCTAAAGAATAAAACCATTACCATTGAGTGCTTTCTAGAAGGAAGGATATAATGGATTAAAACATGTCTATACTTTTCAGCAATTCTGTAAATTCAGACAATAGACTGTAGCCAACACTACTGGCAAGCATGAAGCTCAAACCATGACATAAAATCCAGGGCTGTTTCCCAAAAGCCTAAGTAGAAGTTTGATAATTTAAACAAAAAATAAACTTAAAATTCATCATCATTTGCTAAAGTGCATAAGAACCATCCATGACTTAGGTAGTGTGTATGCCTTATGCTTTGTTTTTTTTTGTTTTTTTGTTTGTCTTGATTTCTAATCCTCGTGAGAACATTGTACCGCCTACTAAGGTAATGTCCATGCTACTGTGACTGGTTTAGAGTAGGGGGAGGTGTAGGCGATTGTCCGTTACGTAGTGGACCTGGTCCAGTATGTCATCAAGCTGCGGGCTGCAGCGAGATCTGTCTCGCATTTTTTGTGAGTTTCGTGAATCTGTGCAAACAGGAAATCATAATGACAGTGTCGACATCAACAAAAACTTTCATAAAACACAAATGAGTAACTTTTAAATTTAGTGCATTGTCATTATGTAAATATACCCTTATTCTAAATACAAAGGCAAACAAAGTGCAAATTGAGTATAGGCTGCTATAGCACATAGATTACTGTTTATTGTATTTAATTACTTAATGAACATAATTGCCACAAACCAAAATCATGGGGGCTTTTAGCAAAATTGAACGAAGCATGAAGAGAAAAAAAGAGGAATCGCATCAAGGTCTCTTTCTGACTTTATGCCATGGGGGTTTGGTGTCTTTCTGACCTTGCAATGCATTAAATCTTGCTGATATGAACAGACTTTAAACCACATTAACAATTCATCACAATATAAAGCCTGGGGCAAAATAAAACACATAAAAATTAAACGGGTACAACAAGGTCAATGCCACAATGTTGTTGGTCTGAATGTACATTTCAACAAATATTTTTCCCACTATAAAGCATCAGTCATTTTGGCTAAATGTCATGGCACATACAATTACAAATAACTCTTGGAGATCATTTGCCAAGTAAAAAATGCGTATAATTTACAGATACTATATGCTGTTAATGGGGCCTCACGGTGGCGCAGTGGATAGCACGTTCGCCTCACAGCAAGAAGGTCGCTGGTTCAAGCCTCGGCTGGGTCAGTTGGCGTTTCTGTGTGGAGTTTGCATGTTCTCCCCGTGTTGGCGTGGGTTTCCTCCGGGTGCTCCGGTTTCCCCCACAAGTCCAAAGACATGCGGTATAGGTGAATTGGGTAAGCTAAATTGTCCGTAGTGTATGAGTGTGAATGGATGTGTATGGATGTTTCCCAGAGATGGGTTGGAGCTGGAAGGGCATCCGCTGCATAAAACATATGCTGGATAAGTTGGCGGTTCATTCCGCTGTGGCGACCCCAGATTAATAAAGGGACTAAGCCGAAAAGAAAATGAATGAATGAATATGCTGTTAATTAGTTTGGAACATCAACATTTTTCAAATGGCGTTACCCCTATAATATTATTTGATAGGTGTCACCTAGGTCTTTCATGACTTCACACGTTGTTCTGTCTCTTACACTCAGCTTGAAAGTCTTAAGTGGAGATTGATTTAATGTAGCCTAATTAGATTGCAACCTTTTTATCCTCATTCAATATGGTATCTAAGATGTATAGATATTCTTTTAACATCTTTTCAATGCTGCGTGTGCATCATTAGCTTGCTTCACTTGCATATCAGTTACACTCCCTTCAGAACTGGTTTTTAGCAAATATGGCATGCTTTCGGGAATAAAAGCTGAACAAAGTGCAAAATAAAGGAAGTTAGAGCAAAAGAAGGACTCAAGGTCTTTTTGCTGACAGGGTCAGAGGCCTCAGCTGTGCACTGAGAGATGGTTTTCTGAAGAACGGAATCCATTAGATGGGTATGACAATGGCCCTCTTAACTTGAATCAGATGTTAAAAGCTGGCCCCACTTCACAATCAATTATACTGAATTGGGACTCAAAATCCAAAGATCAGGACCTTGTGCGCTTAAGCACTCCAGATTAGGTGAAAACATCTTACATTTCTTTTGTGTTTTCATTGGCAGTGGTGATCACTGCTATAGATTTTCAGCGACAGCTGGGCATATGCTTGACCTGAACAAACACATTTAAAAGTATATTTAATGATAACAAAACAGGGGCAGAAATGCATATTAAATGTCCAGATGGTATTGAAAGGGTTGTCTCACCCAACGTTAAGAAATCTGTCATATGTTACTCACTTTCATGTCATTCCAAAGAATCAAAACTGTTGCTTAAAGGTATATTCATTCATTCATTCATTTTCATTTCGGCTTAGTCCCTTTATTAATCTGGGGTCGCCACAGCGGAATGAACCGCCAACTTATCCAGCATATGTTTTACGCAGCGGATGCCCTTCCAGCTGCAACCCATCTCTGGGAAACATCCATACACACCCATTCACACTCATACACTACGGACAATTTAGCTTACCCAATTCACCTATAGTGCATGTCTTTGGACTTGTGGGGGAAACCGGAGCACCCGGAGGAAACCCACGCCAACACAGGGAGAACATGCAAACTCCACACAGAAACGCCAACTGGCGAGGCTCGAACCAGCGACCAGCGACCTTCTTGCTGTGAGGCGAACGTGCTACCCACTGCGCCACTGTGAGGCCCTTGCTTAAAGGTATAGTTCACCAAATAATTAAATAAATAAATGTGTTGATTTATTCATACCCAGGCCAGTTAAGATGTTGGTGACGTTTGTTTGTTTGTTTGTTTGTTTGTCTGTTTGTTTGTTTATTAAAATATTTATTTATTTATTTAGCTGATACTACCTACAGTATATGGAAATGTAATATATGGCCATACATAAAATTATAGATAAATTATTTGAACATATGTTACATATGTATATATTTGTATTTCCAATGGTTGAAAAACATATATGAAAAAGGCGTTTTTTGCAATAGTTTGAAATATGTAGTGCATATACTGTACTGTGTGACATGTATATTTGAAATTTAAACATGAACTTTTATATCATATACGGTATGTCATTTGTGTATATCACCATTTATCAGATTTCTATATGGTCATGGTCCTTGATTGATGAAATACAATGGCTAACAATGTCCACTTAAAAAAAGTAAACGCATGTGCACACACAAGCAAAAGTATACTCGTGGCCCTGCCTCATATAGTCACAAGTAAAATCTTAATGGGGATTAAAATTGCACAGAAACAAGAATGGGAAAACAAAGTACAGCAGTTCAGAACTGCCATTCTCCTCCAAGTACTCCTCCTAGCACGAATGTTATTGACTGTCTTCTGACATTTTGACGGAGAACAAGTGCTATGTCTGCTGCAAACACATTTCATCACATCGATGAAAGTTAAATGAACTGCAGGCATTTGTGTCATCAGGCTTTCTCTCTCCGCTGTATATCAGATCACTCACAGGCCAGTGACAGCTGTCAAACATCATCTCTGGTTTTCCTTTTCAAATAAGCAACACTTCGGTGTGTTTGGTTTTGATCAGACTGAGCAGAAAGTGGAGGCGAGAAGAGAGATGTGCATAGCTGTTGACAGACAAACCAATCAAAAGATCAAATATCAACCAGTAATCAACACTTCTGAAATAAACAACTGTGCTAGCAGATTTGACCTCGATTATAAGGCAATTACAGTCTTTTAATTCAGAAAATATGGTGGATGATAATGTATCTTTATGCTGATCTTTCTCATTACACAAATCAAGCATTAGCTCAAAGGAGAGTTGGCGAAATTGTGCCAACAGTGTAACGTGGAAATGGGAGAACCTTTCCAGCTGCATGACGTTTACATTTTTTCATTCAGAGGACACGTCTACCTAACGCAACTTACAATGCATATATTTACTTGAGCATATTTCTAGTGCTGTACTGGTACTTTACCGCCAAATAGTGGTACCCCATGGTTCACTACACTATTTCAGTACCCTTGACAGTGCAAACAGATATAATTGCATACTGTAATGTACCTAATTGTATCACTCAGTGTAAATGGGTAATTAGTTTAACATTGTGTACTATTTTAAACAAACAAACAAACTGGACAAATGAAGATCAGACAAATAGATAAAGTATAAATAAGGAGTGCTATTGTTGGAGAATCAAGTGTTGACAAGATAGATCCGTCTTCAGCCATTTCTTAAAAATGGCCACTCAGTTGCTCGCATAGATTTTACCAAGTCATTTCACCATCATGGAACAAAGGTAAAAGTAAAGTTACAAGTTACAGTTGATTTGTCCAAAATTGACTGTCTGAGCAGGTAATATGTCTGAATTTGAGCTTTAAAAATGTGTTTTAAATGTAGCATCATGAAAGTTTTGCCACCATAATTTGACCTATAGCATTGATTTCACTCTGTCTTTTGTATTACCTCAAGTTCCCAGATATTGCATGCATACATGCATAAAATGATTGATTGATTTTTCCATCCTGACAGCCATCATCATTTACAGATCACCACAACAACGCACTATTTCAAATAGATTATGCCAAAACTGGGCTGATATATTTTGGTGCCCTGGTATATTTGAAAACCAGTATTGTTCAGCAACACACTTTTAAAGGTGGATGAAACTCCATAAAAGATAAGCTGATGGGGAAAAGAGGCCCAGAACAGAATCTTGTGGATAAGGCCACAAAATTCCTTGCACTGAAGACAATTGTAACTCATCCCAGACTGATGAATTTCAACGTTATTTCAAACACTCTTGGACTCTAAAGAATCACAATGAGAGACTTTTTTTTTGTCCAGATCTTTTTCCATTCACCTCACAGATGTTCTTAACCCTCCAAAGTTCCTCCAAGAACAAAGCCGAAACTCATCCAGGAAGTTATAAAAGAGCAAAAGTCAAAACTGTAGGAAATGCAGAGAGAAATCTTGTGGATCAGTAAAATTCACTGTTCGTGATTCCACAATCCTAAAGACACTGGCCATATATCACATCCATCTAAGCATCCAGGCTCATTGGAAACCTAATAAGACTATCGGTTCAGTTAGGTTTTTCAAACCTGATGGAGCATTGACTTTCTTGGATCACTCACTGAACATACTGTAAAATTTCTGAACTGCCAGGACACATATAACAATCAACATAATGAAACATTTAGAGAACATTAAACATGCTATTTAGTTATTGGACAATTTGCACTGAAACTGCCATAAAAAAAGTGGTTTTAGTGGTTTTGCAAACATGTAGACGGAGTCACGTACAGTATTTCCAATGAAGAGTGGTCCAATTAACTCGGAGACAAATATTAAGTTTGATCTGAATCTTGCCAAAGCACATCTTGATGATCCTCAAGCCTTTTGGGAGAATCTGAAATTTAATAAAGCCTTGAACTAAACAGCAAATTCCACACTAAGATGAAACCCACAGTCCAAAAGTATTCCCGTAGTATTATTTCTAAAATTAAAAATAAAAATATCAAGTGTTTATAATTTGTTTTCTAATATTGACTGTGTATGCATGCATTTTAATTTATGCAGCAATTTATTCTGAGTCTCAAATCTGACTATCAGAAATCTTCCAGCCTCTTTACCTGTGTGTATCACTCGGGTGCCAAGTAGAGGACTAAACTCACTATAGTTTGACATATACTTTGGCTGTTCAACCACATGATGCATATGCATTGTTAAATGTTATTATTCAAGAAATTGCAGTGACATTTACTAAAAATGCTTTGGCTTTAATGGGGTTAATGTTAGCATATCTGGATGTGGCGTTGAGATACAGATCAAGATTATGACATCAAACTGCATAACACAAAATTTGTGAGCAAGATCCTCTGTTTTGTGACCACTTAGACATTACAATACTCCTACATGATGCAAGGGAATAATGCAAATACTAGTCCTAAAGTGACATTTTTGAATTAGCAATCCATGGCGAAAGAAAGTAGTTCCTCGCACAAAAGAGTTTTTGAGACACTTTGTTGTCGTTTTTATTTTTAAATACATGTTTATTGTAGGGCCTCACGGTGGCGCAGTGGATAGCACGTTCACCTCACAGCAAGAAGGTTGCTGGTTCGAGCCTCGGCTGGGTCAGTTGGCGTTTCTGTGTGGAGTTTGCATGTTCTCCCCTTGTTCTCCCCCACAAGTCCAAAGACATGCGGTATAGGTGAATTGGGTAAGCTAAATTGTCCGTAGTGTATGAGTGTGAATGGATGTGTATGGATGTTTCCCAGAGATGGGTTGGAGCTGGAAGGGCATCCGCTGCATAAAACATATGCTGGATAAGTTGGCGGTTCATTCCGCTGTGGCGACCCCAGATTAATAAAGGGACTGAGCCGAAATGAAAATGAATGAATGAATGAATGTTTATTGTATAAACGCAATATCACACTCATAGCAACACTGTTAACAATTTCCCATAGAATCTACGGTAACTTGCTGGCAGCAGTTCACCAGTAACTTACTGCAAATCAATTACGTTTACAGCACCATTTGTCTTGCTGTATTTGCATTTACAGAATTGTATGTATATCTTTACTGTAAAATATACAGTAATTTTCACAATGCAACTTTAAAATACAGTAGCATATACTGCATAATTGTCCTACAGTAAAATACAGTTTATGTAACAGTTTAATACTGTGTATTTTACAAAAATCTTAAACCGTGAATGTGATATGGCTGTATATCAGCACTGCTTTTTCCATATTTTCCCATATTTGACCAAATGTTGATTTTATTACTTAATTTTTTTAAATATCATAATTGTTATTGCTTATGCTTGCTTTTGGTATATTTATGTATGTACTTATTTAGTCACAAATATGTATCACTGTGTTTTGGTTCTTTATTTTAATTAGGTTAATCCCTTTTTGCTAAATTTGATCGTTTCCTTCTGTCATTTTTGTTCGTTTCAAAGCCAAACACGGAGATTGTTTTATTTCTCACGACGCCTTTTTCCATCTGATATCTGTAAAGCATGCTGGATGTTTTTCCGCTTTGAAGTTAAGCCGCTGCCACTACAGAAGACAGCCTGTGCTTTTTCTCATATATATGGATGTTTTATATATTTTTCTAAGGTTTTGGGGGTTTGGCTCCGGTTTCTTCAGAACAGCTGTGCTTCACTGTCCAATTACAAGCTACTTTTAACTTTCAAGTTTATTTGCCGTGCCGTTTCTGTGGTTCTTGACCAGGTCAACATTTGGTGGAAATCATATGTACTGAAGGATCATATATATTTAAGCATGACTAAAATGTAGACATTACATGCTATGATGGCTGGGTTAGCAAGACCCATGTTGTTTTAGATGATGTCAGATTCCTCCAGTGACCTCCACTGTAAATCACAATCTACTTTGAGAGTGTAGGTGAAGAATGATTTAAACATTTTGTTCTTTTTTTAAATATGTTTTTAGTCAACATAACATTAACCCAGCATAAAAGATAGATGGATGGATGTAATGACCTATTACTTAATTATTATACTGTCATTATTCATACTTGTCATTGTCATTTTTTTGCATTTAGTTACAAAAATCATACCTAACGTGTATTTTAAAATTCCCAACCCACAAATGGTTGCATTGGGAACCAAAACAGAATGGCAGTTTAGCAAATAGCCTACTGCAATTTAGTTCCAAGTAGTGGAGAAAAGAAATGCAACTTAGTTCATGTGTAAAGTAAATTTTTCCTGGACTCATTATAAAAGGACACAGCTCATTAGCACACCTGCATTGCTTCAGTTCTGGCTGCTGTCAAAAGCAACTTCATTTAGAGCAAAAATTGCAATAAAATCAGGTGCAGGTCCAGCAGAGGAAATCATGCTCCAATGTAATTGCCGTTTTATGATGTTGAAGAAAAACATATCCACAGCATTGCAAGTTATGATACTCTGCTATCAAATAACCCTTCTCTTGAACTGCCTTTTTAAAAAATCTGTCTTGTCTTTTAACCAATTCATATGAAATGCTATATGTAAGCGTACAACATTGTCTGCAGTTCAGACTTTTGAATAAGAAGAGCAAAAAAGTCTGTTGGCAGAACATTTTATTTGGATGACAAACCATAAAATACACGGCAAAAGGGTAAAATTAGCAAATCAATACCATATGTATGACAAGATGATTTATTTTGTTCGTTAGTTTCTCCTTGGTTTGATTTGTGAAATCTCAGCTCGATTGTAGTTGTATGTGTACAGTGTTTGTATTGCCTGTATTTTTTTTTTTTTTATCCAACTAATCAAACATTTGAGAATATTAATCTTTAAATATTTCAGTTAGTATGTCACAAGAAAGAAAATAATATTTATGGCTCTGCTATTGTGAGGTAATTAGTCAAATATATAATTTGTACTGTATATGGTTTTTTGTACAGATTTAAGAATGACATGTAAAAATAAATTTGCCCTCAAATTTTTTTATTAAATACTATATCTATATCTTCTATTTCCCCTCAAAATTACATCACATGAAATACCTTTATGGCGGGGCTATCAAGGTGTATCTCGTTTCTGCCCTGCTTATTTCCATTTGTCAATCTTCCTTACTTTTCCTTCGGCTTAGTCCCTTTATTTGCCAGGGGTCGCCACAGCGGAATGAACCGGCAGCTTATCCAGCATATGTTTTACACAGCGGATGCCCTTCCAGCTGCAACCCAGTACTGGGAAATCCATACACTCATTCACACACATACACTATGGACAGTTTAGTTTATTCAGTTATATGGCATGTCTTTGGACTGTGGGGGAAACTGGAGCACCCGGAGGAAACCCATGTGAACGCGGGGAGAACATGCAAACTCCACACAGAAATGCCAACTGACCCAGCTGGGACTCGAACCAGCAACCTTCTTGCTGTGAGGTGACAGTGCTAAACACTGAGCTGCCGTGTTGCCCTTTCTTTCATTTTGTTAGCACAAAATTGTTTTGTCTTACAATCCAATCGGTTCCCAATGGGCAAAATCATGCACGACCCTTCTTTTTTTTTTTTCTCATTTGAGGATGATTTCAATTGGATGTACATCATGATATGTGAACAATCTTAACGTCTGTATCATTCTGACTTTAAAGGATTCACAATTTTTGGCCAGACTAATCGTTTAACCAAGGTAAAATCACTGTAATGATGCACAGCCTCTTAAGTCACACATCTACCCCCAAGCATAACACAAGTATGATCGGTTTGAATCATCGTGGCCTGTTTATATGCTTAAATGTTGCTACTGTCTGATTGGCTGTTTATATTTTTGTTTGTTTGTTTTTGACAATCCCAAAACAAAATTTAAATGTTAACTTATCAAAAATCCGTTTTGAAATCACCATTGTGGTGATTAGTATGAATCCTTTATTTGACTTTGTATGAATTAACGCTCTTCAGAATATACAAGTGCATAGTTTTTAACTATTGTCTGCAACATTTCATGCTCCTGACTGCAGTGTCATACCTTTCACTAAGATCCCCTTTTGTGGAATAAGAAACTGATGGGTTTTGACTCAAATTTAAGTCATTAATGTCTTTAAAAAAACACCAGTATGTAATTTGGATCTTTGGTAAAAACTATTAAATTATATAAATATCACTCCTTAAAACCCCTGTTATTGAAAAAGCTGCTTATGAGCAATTTAAGTGTTATGAATGTGACATTTGCAGTAAAAACGTAAAACTAAAATTCACAGAGAATGTATATGTTAACAGTGTATCGAAACATCTAACCATAGCGTTTAGGGATCAAAAAAGATCAATATGTAAATGTTTTATACTTTAAATGAGAGAAATAAACATGCGTTTGTGATGTGACCAAAAAAGAATACAGATTTACAGTCAACAACATAATTTGTTGAAATTCTGTGAATTAAACCGCACAACCCAAAATAAATAATGCTAGTCAAATGGATAATTCAATTCATCTATATTTCTATAGCGCTTTTACATTGTAGATTGTATCAAAGCAGCTTAACAGTAAATTAAAATTGTGTCAGTCCAGTTTTCAAAGTTGAATTTCAGTTTAGTTCATTTTAATGTGGTTTAATTTTCACTGCTGAAAGTCCAAACACTGAAGAGCAGATCCATCTATGCGCAGCTCCAAAAGTCCCAAAACCAAGCAAGCCAGTGGCGAGGAACAAAACTTCACCAATTGGATAAGAGTCGTCTATCTAGAGAACAAAAATATACATTTCACTTTATTAGATATGTTTGCATTTAAGAGGAAAAGAGTTTGGTTATGGATGTGACAGCTCTTCTTTATGGATGTGGCTGATGTGAAATTGACAAATGAGTGACTTTAGTAAATCAAATAATATTGTTTAAAAACGTTGACAGAGACATTTTATTTGAATATTAGTTAAGTACCGTAAAAATACAAGCCTACACAAACAACTTAGGAAGGTTTTTGCTAATTTGGTGAAAATGTAATTTCTTTCATGTATTATGTAGAACCGTCTATATTGCCTGAGTAATGTGTCTGCGATAACACTACAATTGTATCACGAGAAATGCAGCGAGGCATTTTAAAATGATACCTTTCTATTTATCTCCACTGTAAACTTACATTTTACAGCAAATGTTATTTCCCGCACTGCAAAGTGACCGATAAATTAGCGGCAGGATTTACAACTCAACCTGCAGCCCACAGGGCCAAAATAACAGCCATATTAATCACTGTAACTGCATACAGCAGACACAATTCACAGAATGCATATTTCTGTTCTCCAACACCATTAACCATACCAAGACCAAGATCATAGTCGTAATTGTCATTTTTAGATAAATATTGAATCATTGTAATTCATTTGAAAGCTTGGGACCAGACTGCAAATTGTAAGTTGTCACTGATTCACAAGTGTGTAATTTAATGGTTAACGCCATGGTGAATGACTCCCCCTGGGACATTTTACTTCAGTCATAATGAACTGTGTGGAAAGAAAAAAAACAGTGCTTTTAACAAACTTGCATGTCTCTAGGGTGAAAATTCAAGGCGGCGTAATACTTCAGATGAGGTAATGACTGCAGAGCTCCATCGTGAATAAAGCAGAGGGATTGTGGGAAAACGCACAGGCTGGGTTTAGGATTGACACCCTTCTGCCACTTTGTTGTGCTCATAATGAAGCATATCCACTCTTATAATACGCCCCATCAAGCTTTGCATAATTATGGGAGTAAATGATGTGAAATATTTTAAAAGTCAGGGAATAATGGGGTGTTGTTGTTTTATTTAAACTTCAGCCATCCAATATTATATGTTTTTAATTAGTTATTAGAATTGAATTATTTTCAGCAGACCAAGAATAACCTCAAAAACTCAATTGCTTTCTATGGCAATATTTTGGAAAATCTGTTAAAATCCAAATGTACTGCATGGATTACAATGAGGAAATAATCTGGAGAAACAAAACATAGACCTCAAAACAGCTTTAGTTACAGATATGCTTAAAATTTGAAGCGTGATGCTATTTTTATGACATATAAATAAAGCACAAAGCAAAACGTACCTCTCACTCATAACTCTCATTTGAAATGCATTAGACACATGCGAAAAAGGTGTATAGGAGCAAATGAAACACTGTATGAAAAAAAACATGTCTTTTTGCTGTCCTCATGATGGCTGGCAATAATGAATGTAACCATAGTGACACATTCTAAAGTTAATATTATTTTTATACCTCTTGATTTGAGAAAATGAAAAAAAAATTGCATTAAAAGAGAATTTTATTTTGATCGATCCTACACACAAAAATGCTGCTTGTTCAAACTACTTGTTTCAAATGAGCTGAAATAACACAATCCTTGTAATTTGGGGGCCGATTTATTAGTTTTATGTTCAATTCACTTAAAAATGAAGTTACCTTTGTTTATTTATGTAGCACTGTGGTTCTGCAAGACACGATGTTGCGTTCCACTTTATGTTCACACATGTAGCGGAATGAATTGACTTGATATTCACTCAGACAGTATTTAGTTTTCAACTACAAAAAAGTGATAGTCAAAGTTTTCAACATCAGAAGTTGTCTATGTTGGTCATCATGAAAATGACAGAACAAAAAAACATGTAGTACATTTTCTGTTATTTTATGGGTTATATATTATTTCTTATACAATTTATTGTTTTAAACTAGTACAAAAGTCAATAAAAGTCACTTTGTTAAACTCCAGAGTTAAATTTCCCACTTCAAAAGTTGTCACAGCAATTCAAAGGTAAAAATAAAATGAAAACCCCAACGAATCACAAGCTATGCGCAACGTTTCATAGAAATACATGTTAGTATGTGTTTACACATTTCTTCGTTCTCAGGAAATGGCTTTGAGGTTTAATAAAAGCCTCTTCATTCATTAATTTCAGCTTGGGTTAATGCAATAAAATTATTAAAAGAATAGAGGTCATTTGGATTTCTTTGAAGACTAGTGCCGAGAGCTTTTTCACCAAAGCTAATGTGACTGATCGTGTGGATGTGATGTGGCATTAGCATACAAAACATACATCAGTGAAGCTCATTATCCTGCGCTGTAATTACCCATCCAGCATACACCCTCCTTTCACTTTCAGATATATCTGGAATGCAATTATGATGTTAAAAAAAAAAAAAGTTACCACAATGAATGAGTCAAATACATCAGGCCTCTCCATTAGCTAGAAAGTGACAATAATTAGGGTGTAATGAAGCCCTCAGGGGTTTACAATCGCATCATTCCTATTTTTCTGCAGACTCTTATCAACCTACAATTGCAAGCATCCATTAAAGGTGCAGTTTGGGATGTAAGATATATCAACTGTTGATGGCATTAATTACTTGAATGGTGCACTATTCCATAAATAAATCTTTGTATGAAAGCAGGTATAATTTAAACCATCAAGTCAGCATGCACCCTGAAGCTGGAATTTTGATGCAAATCCACAAAATGCATGTGCTGGCACACAATGGCAACAAAACAGAAGAAATGCTTATTAAAACTGACCATGAACACCAGCACCACATTTAGCTCAAAACTTAACCGTGTAAAACAGTATTATTATTAAAGATTATATATGTAGTTATGTATGTAGGAGTCTGTCTATCAAAATATAAGTGCCAACAAATTATAAAAAATAATGTCATGTATAGATAATATAAATAAATAATTATATTATATTATATTATATTATATTGGGGTGGCACAGTGGCGCAGTGGGTAGCGCTGTTACCTCACAGTAAGAAGGTCGCTGGTTCGAGCCTCGGCTGGGTCAGTTGGCATTTCTGTGTGGAGTTTGCATGTTCTCCCCGTATTCGCGTGGGTTTCCTCCGGGTGCTCCGGTGTCCCCCACAGTCCAAAGACGTGGTATAGGTGAATTGGGTAAGCTAAATTGTCCGTAGTGTATGTGTGTGAATGAGAGTGCATGGGTGTTTCCCAATGATGGGTTGCAGCTAGAAGGGCATTCGCTGTGTAAAACATATGCTGGATAAGTTGGCAGTTCATTCTGCTGAGGTGACCCCTGATTAATAAAGGCCTTCCAGGGCATCCACACACACATCCACACTCACTCATTATGGACAATTTAGCTTACCCAATTCACCTATAGCACATGTTTTTGGACTTGAGAAAATGGAGCATCCGGAGGAAACCCACGGGAACACGGGGAGAACATGCAAACTTCTTGCTTTGATGCAATTGTGCTACCCACTGCACCACTGTGCTGTTATATTATATTATATTATATTATATTATATTATATTATATTATATTATATTATATTATATTATATTAT
>CAIGQW010028834.1:1067578-1082045 GCA_903798125.1 Danio choprae
AGATAGATAGATAGATAGATAGATAGATAGATAGATAGATAGATAGATAGACAAAACACTCAAGTCATACAGTTTTGTAAAGCACGAGAATGAGTGAAAAACAGAATTGTTCATTTTTGTTTGAACTCTCTCCTTGACTCTGAGGATGATGGCACTGATTGTGTGCTGAGCTCACATTTACCCTCCACTGAGTCTGGCACTGGCCGACTAATATGTTTTATTTGGACTATTGGCATCCCAGCTTTATCGAATGACTGAGAAACGCTTGCCGTTGTGCTAAATGGCAGTGCCAGCACAACCGAATGTTCACCAGATGTGCCCAGACAAGGATATTCTGCAGGACAATTGGGAAACATCCCCTAAAATGTGTCCTTTCCACTCAGACGTGACTGTAAGCCATCTTTTGAAAGATTTAAGACAGGCTCATGGTGCAGAAGGAGATCTGAATGAATGACAAAGAACAGACAGCAGAAGTTTTTCATCACCGTGAGGAATGGATGTCTCCCATCTGCACGCTGAAAACCGAACCATCCTCCGAATGGGGCTGTTAACTCATCTGGGTTGAGGAAGGATGGGCTTTGAAACACTGACCAGCCAAAGACCTATAAATGTGTCCAAGTTGAAAAACAGGATGTGTATGGGCTCCACTTAATGTTTTTTCACAAACCAAGAGTCCAATTTTCTTGAACTCTCATGTGGAACATCATTGGTCATCATACAGTGGTCAACAGATCGGATCGTGTCAAAATGATAAAAGATGGCTGCAGGATTATATTTGGCATCAAAATATATAAAAGCAAAACATTTAAATTAGGGCTCTCAATCGATTCAAATATATAAACGTGACATTAGTCACATATTAATCACACTTTATGTACTTTAAAGTAAATGTTGCATTTTGAAAAAGCACAACATCAGGGAACTTTACTGGCTGTTTTCTTCAACTTTTCAGCTCTCTTCAAAGTATCTTTGTTTGTGTTTAACAGAAAAATGAAACACATAAAAGTTTGGAACCACTTAAATAGTGTAAATGTACATTTTTATGTGAACTTTGTAACAGCAGGATAACAGAGTATCCTGGCTCAAAACTCAAGTCCCTTAAACTGATTTCTTTCTAAACTGGATGTGAGGGAACGAGATATTCCAATCATGGATGTGAAGCCAACAAATCTGTGGCAACTGTGTGATCCTCTCATGTCAGTATGGACTTAAAAATCTGAGGGAATTTCCCAGCAGCTTGAATCTGTGCCATGAAGAATTGAGGCAAATGGGCTCCAGCTTGGTACTAGCAAGGTGTACCAAATAAATTGTTGCTAAGTGTACAGTCAACAGAATCTTGTAGCTCAGAATTTTCATTTTTTGGGGGTGAACTATGTCTATGAGAACCAGAAACACTGCGATTTAAAAACAACAGATCATAAAATAATGATAATAATAATCATTGAAAATAATCATACATCTCACAACATAAGTGCAGAAAGCCAAGGTTACACTACAGTAAATAAGCAATAAAAGCTTCAATAATCACTTTCAATGTTCTGCCTGTAAAACTTTTAACATATTAAATAAATCTTGTAAACTGAGGGGATTTCCAGCTAGCAATAGAGAACGTAAAATAAGAGCACCGATTATTCCACAGCACACTTTACAAAAACTCAGCAGTTCTTAAAGGGCCCCTATTATGCTTTATAATTGTATTTTTCTTTGATTGGTCAGGCACTAAATAATTTTCCTGCAGTGTTCCATTCAAATGTTATTTGTCACATACAGAGTCATGCACAGTATGACATGCAGTGAAATGCTTGTGTATGCTGTGGCATAATGCATGGTATAAATGCTTATACCATGCTTATTCAGCAGGGCTCATCCCTATGCCATAATCCTTTCAAAGCTGTCACTCCGGAGGGTAAACCCTTCAAAGAGATTAGGGCACACTTTCCAAATAAAACACAGTGCCAGTGTCCAAGATATGCTCTAAACACTAAAGAAATCACAACAGACTGGCCATCTGACCAATCAGAGCAGAGCAGGCTCTCAAAAAGGAGGGTTTGGGACTCTGTTTCAGCCACAGTAAAAAGAATATTTAATGTTCCAATGTATATTAAGAGAAAATGAAGATGTATTTGGACCTTTGATGGCTGTAAACCTTCCCCTGTACTGGATTGCAGCTGGAAGTGCATCCGCTGCGTAAAACATATGCCAGAGTAGTTGGCGGTTCATTCCACTGGCTTAGTCCCTGATTTATCAGGGGTCGCCACAAAGGAAAATGAATGAATGAATGGGTCTAAACCTTTTGTTGAAGACCTCTAATACAAAACGAGAAACCTTTAACATGGCCAAATAAGGGTACTCTAAAATGCATATGTAGCTCTAAAATGCCTGTCAAAAGTTAATGACTGTAATCCAACAGGTTTTCAGAACACCATTTAAGTTAAAGTTATTCCCATTACCTTCAAGGAGAAAATAATAATAATAAATATATTCCTGTTTTTACAATCTTAAGTGTGCATTCATATATATTTGGCTTGACTTTTGTATCATGCAGCGAGTCTTTTCTTGGTAATTAGTGTGACACACTTTGCAGAATAAGAAGGCAAGCGGTTTCGACTATTTTTACATCCACCCTGGAGATCAAGATGCTCTGCACTCATTAACAACCTAATTTCCTGTTGCAGATGCAAACAAAAGTGCATTAGAGGTGTATCATTACCTTAACAAGACACAAGGGTTATTTCTCTGTGTAAGGCTGAAGACACTGCTGACTCACAGTATAAACCAAATCACCCACTGTAAAATCTAATTGGCTTATAAAAAAAAACAGGCACACTGTGGGTCAGTCACTGAGCTCATGTACGCTAATGTGCCAGAGCCTCTGAGAACGAAATAATCTTTTCTGTTTCAAATACAAAGCCGATTACGTTTTATAGTGATAATTAGTGTTAATTTGGTTCGCTGTGTTTTTACTTTGCCTTATTCCAATATTGTCAAAATCATTTTTCATTAAGTTTAGACAACTTTTTTTTTATCAAGACTAAATTCTAGTCTGGACATTTTAGTTTATCACACTTTTAAACTGATAAAGATTTTCTAATTCTTATCATTACTCAAAATTGTAATTGTAATGTTTGTTGTCATTGGAGAATGTTATTTTTACATCCCATCAGAATTATTGAACTTTCTCCTGTAAGCATAAACTCACACATGGAACTGATTTATTATACCATTTTTCATATAAAAATAACAGACTACATAATGAAAACTGCTTAAACAAGATACTGATTCCAGTAATTTCAACGTGTATTTATTAATTTTGTTCAGCAGTTAAATGTCAGCAACCACAATCGAAAACAATTTACTGTTGAGATCACATTGTATTTATCACTGATAGCTTTGAACATAGATTTTGTCACAGGAGACAGAACATGTGGCTCAAGAAGAACATTGACTGGCTGAATGACACTCATTTATGCAGAACATCTCAAACAGAGATCACATGTTTGTCTGTTTTTGTGTGAAGTAAACACATGGGTGCCAGATTGCTAAAATTAATGGGATTTTTCAACTAAACTTACCTCATCATTTACTCTCTCTCTCATGTGGTTTTACACCTTTTGAGGGTTTTTTATATTTTTTTCTATTGAACATTGATTTGTAGTGACTGAGAGGCTGTTTACATAATGTTTTCAGCCAAAAATTACAACTTTTTTAATGCATTTTTTATGCATGTTCATTTTGGGGATGGAAAAACGCATCATTTAAAAAAACAGGTTTCAAAGTGGAAGTTTTTGAAAATGCCATAGTTATGCTTTCCATGTAAACACCAATATGGGAATTTTTGAAAATGGTGATATTATGCAGTGTGTAAGACGTGTCAGGTATGTGGACATGCATTGTATGTGTCAATTTAAAAGGCTCAATAGTTTGCTAATTGCTTTGTCAGAAAAGTGTGGATTTGCTTTTTATTTACAACCAACAGTCGAGATCATCATGTCAAATTCTAATATTCTAATACACACCAGTGCCGAGGCGCCCGCAGCAACACGTTGTCACTTCCCTACAGGTACTGTTTGGTCTAGCGTACGTAATGCAGCACTTTTCATGTACTGTATAAGTTCATTTTGAAAACCTTGATGTGTTTACATGAAACTTTGTAAAAATGCTAGGGAAAAAGAAATTTGTTTTTGGCATTGTTGGTGTGAAAATGTAGCCCAAGAACAGACAACTTTCTAATATAAAGGAAAACAAAAACAAAAAGACACAGACTTGCAGTGAAAATGGGACAAAATGTTAAATCATAAGTGGTAAGCATGATAGATTGTTTGTATTTCTGGTCTAATATTAAACTTTATTGTTTCTTACTTGACTGCTGTATAATGCGCAGTAGACAACGTTATAGCCAAATAGAGAAAATTAGGGGCCAATCTCACCGAACACTTTTCAGTTTTGAACACGCGAGATTCACCACACTGCCTTTTTGTTGACTTTAGAAAAGAGCAGTGTGCTGTGCTTTTTATGCTGCTAGGCAACCACTGTAACAACTTGGTCTTGGTGCTGGAGTGCATGACATTGGGCAGTTTTTCTGCAAAGAGTTCAAAGTCCAAATTCAAACATACATAATTAAAACTGTTTTATTTGACTGTTATAATATCTCCATTAGATGATAACTATTACCACTATAGAAACATTCTACGTCCATTTACTTTTTTGTTTTTGTCAGGGACTATTTTTTTCTAGATGAAATGGATGGAATTAAAATATTTTTAAAATATGATGTTTTAAAAAGTAACATTTATAATAAGAAAATTGCCTTTAACATACATAAATGTATTTTCTGATAACATGTTACAAAAAACAGCTGTGAAAAAAAGCTATGGGTCATAGGGAATTCATAACAGTTAAGGGGGTTTTAGGCACTGAAAAAATACACCGTTTGTCAATAACTGAAGCTAAAATACTTCTATCTTAAATATACTTAATTTTAATTTATTGTAATTTATTTTCTTTGTTCAGTTGCTCAATCTCTAAGCTGTGAAAAGGATGTTATAGAAATCGTATTTTGTATTGCTGTGGGAGCTTTTGAAGCCAATCATTCAGAGAATTAAAAAAAAAAACTGCCCTCGGTGTCTCCCTGAAGCAACACTGCACTGGATTGATGGATGCTCATTATTTTCTCATTTTGGTGCTCCATTGAAGTAATACAGCCCTTAAACTCTCTCATTTGTGTAGTGGTAGATCCCTCCGTTGTGGTTAAACGGTTGATTTTCCTCCTACAGTGAGTGTGGAGGGTATTAAAAAAAGGGCAGTCTGGCTCATGCCCATAGGCTTTATCCTTATTCCTTTCTTAGGTTTAAAGGCCTAAAAGACCTCATTTATTTATAGATGGTGTCCTTACAATGGTTCAATTTAACTAGTGTTGTCACGATTATAAAATGATGGCTTTTCTTGATGCACTTTTAACCCAAATAGTTGACTTTAGTAGAAAATCACATGGATACTCAGGAACACACATGGATATATGGAAGTTTTAAAGTTTAGTTTAAGGTAAAAGCCCTAGTTGATAAAAGGTTTTGTAGTTCTATGTTGATTCAACTAGGGATGCTAAGTTTCACCTTGTGTAAAAGCTTTGAGTGAGATTGTACTTTAAAGAAGTGAAAAAAATAAGAATAATAATTTAAAATTAAAGCTGCAAGCAGCGATGAAAGGGACTGCTCACCGCCATCCAGTGGCCTTAGGATGACAGAGAACAGCGGACAACAATAATTTAAGCCGATACATATTAAAATACCTGAGAAAATCACAGATTTATGCCAAACTTCCTTCTGTCAGCAGGTGGCGCTATGACTGAGACTCAATATTGGCATGTAGATGTCTTCAGGAGAGGAATCTCAACCCACCTGTGCATTTTCAGGCAGATCAGATATTGTTTGGTTGAGTTATAAGTGCTTCCTCCTCCATGGCGAAGCATTGCACTTTCTCAGTCCGCCATGGACATGGCCCTCGGCGAAAACTTTAGATCTTCACAATTTAACATGACAAAGACCTTTAGACTAAACTAATGGAACATGGATTCAATGTGATAAAATTTGTAAGAGGAGTTTGTTACACTGTAAAACATGTCACTTCCTGTTGCCAGCAGGTGGCGCTGTATCTGCATCTAGTTATTGGCATGTAAATGTGTTCAGGTCAGGACTGTTATCAAACATATGAATTTTGAATTAGATCAGACAATGTATGCCTGAATTATAACAAATTCTTGTTTCGTGGCAAAGCATCAAAGTTTGTGAGGCCGACACGGACACGCCCTTCAACGAAAACTCTAGATCTTCACAATTTAACATCGCCAAGGTCTTTAGATGACAATACCTGGTGTTAATTTGATAAATTCCCTAGGAGGAGTTTGTTAAAATACCATGCCTGGAAATGGCAAAAACTGCACTTTTTCTGCAGAGGAAGTTAAAAATATCTGACTTACTGTTGGGTTTGAGATTTTGCTCCAAGAGACTTTTTTGTAGGTTTTGGCATGTTTGATGTGTGTGCCAATTTTCGTATGTGTGCGTGAAACGTAGCTTGGGGGCTAGTCCGTCAAATGTGCATAGGTGACGCTGTCAAGTCATTTTGCCACACCCACTTCCGAAACCTATAACAGACGTAAATTTTCACCACTACTGAGGCGTGTGCAAAGTTTCGTGAGATTTCGGGCATGTTTAGACCCTCAAAATTGTGATTCATTCCAGAGAAGAATAAACAACACAATTCCAATAGGGCCTAGGCACCGTAGGTGCTCGGTCCCTAAAAAAAACATACCAGTTCTACAGATGTATGGTCAGCAGATATACAGTATAGATATTTGATACATTAGTTAGCTTAAGGGTAGAAAGAAAGAAAGAAAGAAAGAAAGAAAGAAAGAAAGAAAGAAAGAAAGAAAGAAAGAAAGAAAATACAATAAATGCATACAATACAGAAAGTAAATACAATAAAATAAAGAAACAAATGACATGCACTGCTTTTTACTGTTCACAGGTCAACAGCATCATTAAAGTAAGAATTTAAATAAAGTAATCAAATAAAAAAAAAAATAATAATAATAAATTATATAAAATACAAAAAATGTCTTGACTCTGTTAATGAGGTTTGTAAGAGTTGGGGAAAAACACAGAAACATCTTTAAAGGAAATGTACATCACATGTACATAAGTATTCACAGGTTTTGCTCAATACTTTGTTGATGCACCTTTGGCAGCAATTACAGCCTCAAGTCTTTTTGAATATGATGCCACAAGCTTGGCACACCTGTCTTTGGGAATTTTTGCCCATTACTCTTTGCAGTACATCTCAAGCTATCAAGTTGGATGGGAAGAGATCTTCAGATCTCTCCAGAGATGTTCAATAGGATTTAGGTCTGGGCTCTGGTTGGGCCACTCATGGACATTCACCAAGTTGTTGTGAGGCTACTCCATTGATTTTTTTGGCATTGTCCTGTTGGAAGATGAACTGTCACCCCAGTATGAGGTCAAGAGCACTCTGAAGCAGGTTTTCATTCAGGATGTTTCTGTACATTGCTGCATTTATCTTTCCCTCTATCTTGATTAGTCCTCCAGTTTCTGCTGCTGAAACACATCCCCACAGCATGATGCTGCCACCACCATGCTCCACTGTAGGGATGGTATTTGCCTGGTGATGAAACGCAACGTCTGGCATTCACTCCAAAGAGTTCAATTTTAGTCTCATCAGACCAGAGAATTTTGTTTCTTATGATCTGAGAGTCTTTCAGATGCCTTTTCTACAAATTCCAGGTAGGCTGCTATGTGCCCTTTACTAAGGAGTGGCTTCCGACTGGCCACTCTACCATACAGGCCTGATTGGTGGATTGCTGCACAGATGTTTGTCCTTCTGTAAGATTCTCGTCTCTCCACAGAAGAACGCTGGAGCTCAGACAGAGTGACCAACAGGTTATTGATCACCTCTCTGACTGAGGCCTTTCTCCCCTGATCACTTAGCTTAGATGACCAGCCAATGATAACATCTTCCACTTACGGATGATGGAGGACACTGTGCTCATTGGAACTTTTAGAGCAGCAGAATATTTTCTGTAACCTTCCCCAGCCTTGTGCCTCGAGACAATCCTGTCTCGGAGATCTACAGACAATTCCTTTGTTTTCATGCTTGGTTTGTGCTTTGACATGCACTGTCAACCCTGGGACCTTATATAGACAGGTCTATGCCTTTTCAAATCATGTCCAATCAACTGAATTTACCACAGGTGAACTCCAATTAAGGAGCTGAAACATCTCAAGATTGATCAGTGGAAGCTGAATGTACCTGAGCTCAATTTAGAGCTTCACGGTAAAGGCTGTGAATACTTATGTAAATGTGATTTTTCAGGTTTTTTATTTTTATTAAATTTGACAAGAAATAAAATGACAAGATAAACTACATAAACTCTACTTTTTATGGATTTCAGTACTTAATAAGGGTGGGACAGTTTGTTTGGTTCGTATCACGGTTCTGTGGTCATGTTTTGGGTTTGATTTGGTTTACATTGTAAAAATAAAATTTCCTCATTGTAAAAATGTTTTTTTGGAAATCCCATCATATCAGCATAAAATACATAGCTTTCTAATCTACCTTTACAGTAGGGGTGTAACGGATCACGGTTGATCCATAATCCATACAGATTACAACCCACAGTTCGGAACGCAGGTCAAAACGTGACCTGCGGATTAATAACTTTTTTTTAAATTCGTAGGTTAATTCAACATTTATAACAAATCGCAGAGAGATCGCCTCCAGCGTCATTCAAATCATGTGTATGAAAGCATTTTGGCTTCCCTGTAAAATATAATGATGACGGAAAAAGTTGTGGTGGGACCAAAATGCTTTCTTAGGCTATTAATTAAAGGTCTTTTCTGTCACTGTTTGTTTAGCCTGCATTAATGCATTTAGTTTAAACTGCACAATTAAACATTAAAAAATCGGGATCTCAATTCGAACCCGTGCAGCATGAATGATAAATGATAATGATTTGCATATGTTCATTAATCCTACGAAGCGCTGCATTTAAATCTGCGTTTGATCGAGAGAGATTCAGTTTTTACACTTTTTCAGTTCGTTACAAACAATTAAATAACACAAAAGTACTGGGATAACAGCTTATAGTTCAGATGTAAACACTGATGTTCATGGTAAAGATTAAAATCACTGTTTAATGGAACTTGACGCTGGTGAATTTTACATTGTGCAACCAACAGGTGGCGATAAACAACCATCAAAATTATGTCACTGAATAGGTTTTCAAAAATGATCCACCGATATTGAAACATGAAGATTTATGTTTGAATTGTTGAATCATTAATTGAAAATAAACATGATATGTTGTAATAATAGATTTCTATATTTAGCATTATCAGCAACAGTAGCAAAGATATTTTTTCATATTCAATATTTTCCTATTTTTTCAGCTGGTTCTTTCTTTATTTTTATTTTTATTAAAATTACAGGTTCTAAGTTCTGTTTGTTAAAACCAATGGTTTTTGCAGTAATATTATTGTATAAATGTAAAGCAAATGACATTGTCTCCTCCCTTTTTTGTTGATCCAAAAAATGGTCCAATCCGTGACTCAAAAACCGTAGTGTGATCCAAACCATGAGATTTGTGATTTGTTACACCACTACTTTACAGTATTAAAAAAGGTATTCTCACTGCCATGTAGTCTAATTTCAGCGGTTCGAACTATTTCAATCAGTGAAAAACAACATTTCTAGTCAAACCATCCTTCAGCAATTTTATACCAAAAACAGAAATAAGGGCAGCTATAATAGCTAAACATGTGGGAGAGTGTTGCTATTATGTGATTGTATTGTATTGCAATATGGAGCAATTAAGTGTTGATGTTAAATCAAAAGTAATTCACAAATACTTGAAAATGAAATGATTTAATGATAATAATTCTCTATTACAACTGAATTAGATAGTCAGTGGGGCAGTGAAGAGATGTGAGCAAAGGCGTGATGACAATTTACAGAGGTTGAATTCAACACAGCAGCGTTATAGATGTGCTCAGATGGGTCATGTGATGTGGCAGCTGTGAACAGAACATTTTCTGCTCATATATGCCACAGTTACTGAAACAAATTACATGAAATTGGTGTTATGGTGAACATAACATTAGATGCAATGTCCTTCAAACTATTCATACTATAGTAATCTTTTCTCTACAATCTGTAACTGGGTAGTAACAGTTTATCAGGAAGACATAATTTTCAGAAAGTTTACAATGCGATGTCAAATCTAGGTTTCTTAAAAGTCTCTTTAATATGATTTTTACAGTCCAATCCCAAAAG
The DNA here is from genome assembly GCA_903798125.1 of Danio choprae. NCBI lineage: Eukaryota > Metazoa > Chordata > Actinopteri > Cypriniformes > Danionidae > Danio > Danio choprae. Next base: position 1,077,920 of record CAIGQW010028834.1, read on the forward strand.
GAAATTTAACGTTTTGTCATTCATGGGATTTCAGTCATATGAAAATGTATGACTTTTAAAAAGGAGGTGTGACACCAAACCCCACCCCTAAACTCAACTGTCATTGGGGGGATGAGCATTTATTAAAATGGGTGTATGAGATTATACAAATTCCTTCAAATCCGTCGCTAAATCAAAAAGTTACAAATTGGCGTAAGATAGCATTGGATTTTCTGCTAAATATAGTGACTGAAACTATCACACTTTCAAAATAAGACCTGTTCCAGGATTTCTTGTTAATGTAATGACAAAAGATTCAATTGAAAAGAATTAGGCTCAGTCAATTTAATGTAATAATTTCTAAGGTTTTTTATTTTATTTTATTTTATTTAGTTTATTTTGAGAAGAGAAAATCATTTTATTTTATGATGTTATATTACAATTTTTGGCTTTTGTTGTTTAACTTAGCTTAAAGAAAATGTAGTAAATAAATAAATACATATACAACAGAGGTATTGACTGTATGGAATAAATATAAACTGACATAATTTTCTGCTAAATAGTAAGTAAAACTATCACACTTTTTATTAGCAAAAACACCAGATTTCATTCCGAATTCAAGCTCATTGATTTTATGCCATTATTTCTACAGATTTATTTATTTGTTTGTTTGTTCATTTGTTTATTTGTTTTTTATCACATTTATTTTGAGAAGAGAATGACTGATATCCCCAAACAATTGCTAACAAGACTGACAATGTAGCTGGAAAACAAGATAGCAAAACGCTACGATAAACAGCAGTAGCTTTAAACAAAAAAACTAAAACGCATCAGCAAAACTGTAAGGTTGTAACCAAGACACTACAAACACGCTACAAGGTCTCAGGCAAAACACTAAAACACCAGCAAAAACGCCAGATTTGAGCAAAATCATCAAACCAGCACTAAGAAATTGTAAGTCAGAGGTCAAAACAATACAAACAACACCCCAAAGATTGTTAGCTTGATGCTAAACAGCAACAACACTAAAACATTTCAGCCAAAACCCTAAAATATCCCCAAAACACTTTTAGATTTGTGTCAGGACACAAAAACGCCACTAGCAAGACTTCATTTTACAGCATGCAACAAAGTTACAAAAAATAAATAATACAAATTGAGCTGCCACTAGAGTTGTAAGCTGAAGGACTAAACTATTTACTTTCCTCTGTCAGCATTGACATTTTAAAAACGGAGCTGCACTAAGCTAAATGTCCAATGAAGGTATGCTATTAAATAAAACATTTTTTTACAACACTTCTTGAGTGGTACTAGTTTTATTGTTTGGAATGCAGTGGAACAGTCAGACTGACATTAAAGCATGTTAATTAATGACATTTATTCAACGCTCTGCCAGTAAAAGGCACATACATGCCAAGCACAAATGGATATACTCTAGTCTATTCATGCAGAGGACATTGGAAACTAAGCGAAACTGCTAAGTGCAAACAGTGCATTTATCAAATCATCCTGTTTAATTACTCTGTTCTTGAACTAATATCTTAAATGCGATACTGGGGGAAAGATGTGCATATAAATTCTACAAGTGAGAGGAATCAGATGAGATTACCTGAGATAATTAAAAAAAGGTTCATTAACTAAGTGGCTAAGGCCTGAAGGTTATCCGTGTAAAATCTCAGGAATGAGATAAGTGAAATTCTCTGATTTTGTGCAAAGCAAATATTCTTTTTCACTTTTTTTTTTTAAATAAATCATCAGTTGATAGCAAGTGTATATTTGTATAAAACATTGTATATTTGAGTCATATAAAACATTTAAATATTCCTTAAAATATTTAGGTGGAGCAAAAACAGTAAAACATCACTCAAACTGTTATCTCTCTAAGGGCCCTATCATACACCCCGTGCAAGACATGTATGGCGCGATTTGTTGCTATTTTCAGACCAGCGCAACTGTCATTTTCACGTGCCATGTTGTTTAAATAGCAAATCCATTTACGTTACTTTGTGGAATCATGGGTGTTCTGGTCTGAAAAGAAGATGTGTTAAGGCGCATTGTTGGCACGTTGCTATTTTGAGGAACTGAAATAGACCACGCCATTGACCATCTAAAAGTCCAGCGCAGTGCGCATTAGTTATGCGATTATGTAGGTCCAAACGCTTACACGTTTCATAATACACACAGGATGTACAGCAATACACAAATATCTTTACATATGAAAAAATAAAGAATTAAAATGTTACAAAAATGTTCTACACAAATATAAAAACCACTACCTCTATGCCTTTTTCATCTTGGGGGGAGGGGGGCTTTTTCAGTTTATTCATGACAATTTGCATTTGTATAATATTATTATTATTAGCATATTTACATTTGTTTTGGGGCTGCACGGTGGCACAGTGAGTAGCACGATCGCCTCACAGCAAGAAGGTCGCTGGTTCGAGCCTCGGCTGGGTCAGTTGGCGTTTCTGTGTGGAGTTTGCATGTTCTCCCTGTGTTGGCGTGGGTTTCCTCCGGGTGCTCCGGTTTCCCCCACAAGTCCAAAGACATGCGGTATAGGTGAATTGGGTAGGCTAAATTGTCCGTAGTGTATGTGTGTGAATGAGTGTGTGTGGATGTTTCCCAGAGATGGGTTGCAGCTGGAAGGGCATCCGCTGTGTAAAACATATGCTGGATAAGTTGGCGGTTCATTTCTCTTTGGCGACCCCAGATTAATAAAGGGACTAAGCCGAAAAGAAAATGAATGAATGAATATTTGTTTTAATAAAAACAAGTTTAGATTTGTCCACCTGTCGGGTTTTGGAGACATATGCATCATCATATGGGGCATAAAAATAGGATGTGTGTTTGGATATGTGCTTTTTTTTGACCACACTTCTTTACTATTGTTCATTTATTAATTTGCTGGAAATTAAAACTGAATTTAGAAATAGTTTACATATGTAGGCTACTGGATGTCTTTAGTGGAGTGAGTTTCCACCGTTTCCTTACTCCACGAAAGTAAAGGAGTAAACTAAAGAGTAAAAGTAAAGTAAAGAGGCCAAATGGAGGAGGCTCATTCTTTATCCTAAACTGTTTTCTTGCTAGTGAAGCGTTCAGTTTTTCCACTTACAAAATCCGCCATGTAAATAGCAAATGCACCATGGCGCGTCGCAACTGATTCTTAAAGGGAATGGGAGATGAGACTTTGATTGGTTTAATGCACGTTATGCTCAAAACACACCCATAACTCATTAAGAGAATTAGCACAACCCTGTTAGACCAAGTTTAAAGAAACAAATAAAAAATATTGTTATTTTGGAAACAAATTGCTAAAACACACCAAAGAGGGAAAAATACTGTTAGATTAAACAAATCACTAAAACAAACAAACAAACCCATAAGAAAATGATTATAATCTAACCATAGTAATAATACATTGTTAGGTTAGAAACAAATTGTTAAAACAACACAAAAAATATAACAATAAACACTGCTAGGTTAGAAACAAATATCTGAAAGAAAGCAAAGACACAAGGCTCACACCAAACAATAAAGCAAACCAAATAATTATTATTATAATTAAATAACTAATTGTCTTAAATTGTGTGCATTAAGCAACTTCATGGAGTCTTTAATGTCACTGACATGAACATATAATATTTGATATTGTTTTTCTTAAAGAAATAGTTCGATAAAAAATAAAAATTATGCCATAATTTACTCACCCTTAACTTCTACCAAACCAGTTTGAGTTTCTTTCCTCTTTTGCACTGTAAACAAATGCTGGGTTCCACACAATTCCAATTCCAACACAAATCCATTAAGTTAACTTAATAATTTTTTTAATTAACATAAAACAATAACAAAAAAAAAAAACCCCGTAAGATTTGTGTTGTTTCTCATCATTTTTTGAGTGCAAGAAGATATTTTTGAAGAATCTAGGAAGCCTGTAACCATTGACTTCCATATTATTTGTCTTTGCTACTATAGAAGTCAGTCATTACAAGCTTCTAACATTTTTCTAAATATATTCTATTGTGTTCAACAGATTAAAGGATCAGAACCACTTGAAGGTGAGTAAACAATGGCAGAATTTACATCTATCCATTTATTCTTATGCAGTCTCCAACCGCCATGCAAGCTGCCTGATTACTATCAAATCATA
>CAIGQW010028834.1:1084011-1127840 GCA_903798125.1 Danio choprae
GATGGGGGGGTGAAAGCAATTACCAGTGTGTGAGCATCTGAAGTGCATCCAGAGGCTGCAAACATCAATCTGCATGATCCGGCACATGAACCAGTAGTGTATGATAACATTGCCCCCTAGTGGGTATGTAAGTGAGGGAGTTGAAAAGCTCAAGAGGTCAGAGTTTTGGAGGCCTATGGTTAACTCTAGTCTCCTGTCGGCAGATTTTGAGGGTCATGGCAGAAAGTCTGGAAGCTTTCACTGGCCAATGAGGTCGTGTGACTGACATGTAAAGCAACCGATCAGACTTTTTTGTTCAGACTCATGATTAAGAGTGTGAAACATTGACACAGAGAGTAACATTGATGTCCCTTGACAGACTGGAATGCATTTTTAACTGTTTCATAAACAACAGTTGCTTTTCTTCCAGATTTTAATAATTAAAGATTTTATTCCAGCCAAGCTAAAATAAATCAAATATATATAGGGAATAATATTTCTAAAGGAGCTGTTGACATGGAATTGAAGCAGATTTTGGTAAAACCCCAAACAATACAAACATAAAAATGGAACAAAATTTTTAAAAACTGAAAAATTTGATAGGTGTAATAACAATGGAATGACACAAGATAAATTACTGAACGACTGAAATGTGAAAAAGTCTCTCATATAATTGTAAAAATCTTGATGGTTCTGTGGGTCTTGTTTATCAAATATGATCTTTATTTTGTATTTTATATTGGATTCAAGTCAGGTGACCGCCTGGGCCATTCGACAGCTTGATTTTCTTTCTCTGAAAGCATTTGAGAGTTTCCTTAAGCTGTGTTTTGAATCATTGTCTTGCTGAAATGTCCACCCTGGTTTCATGTTCATCATCCTGCTAATGTAGATGTTGGACTGAAACAGTTACAATGACGAAGGGCAGAGGGTTGCTAAAAAAAAACTACTAAAAGATTTTAGCTGCTGTCTGGGCTTTTGATGCCTTTCTAAACCCTCCCTGTGTTCGATACTTTTTGCCTCTGTCATTTTATTTTATTACACAGCTAATTAGTTTACAAATTAAGTTATTTGTTTTCTTTGCATATATGGATTTCGGAACGGTTATTGAAGTAACCCTCGTTCCCCGAGGAGGGGAACGAAAATGCTATGTGGAAACTTCCACTATGGAGGGATTTCGTCAGAAAGCCAATCATCTGAAGAGTAATAAAACGGGCCAATGAAATGCCAATGAGATGACGGTGTCAGTGCACACAGCTGGCAGCAATCACAATCAGTCTCTGTATAAGATGCCAGCTCTGCCCTGAAACCATACCTTTTCTAGCTGAAGAAGCCGAACTACAGCTGTCAAGAACATAGCATTTCCGTTCCCCCCCTCGGGGAACGAGGGTTACTTCAATAACTATTCTGTTCCCCAGCGTGCAGTCCCGTTAGGGAGGACGCTGCGGAGGCCACCTGGTGCCCAATGGGGAGACCTGGTGGCAATAAGACATATGGACTAACCCTGTAAAGGGGGAGTACACATATGAAGGATGGTTAGCGGGGAGGGAAGACACGGACCCGCCAAGAGAAGGGAACTGTACCGTGGCTGAGTGAAGCATATGGGATCGCCAGTGGGGACCGCACATAGCAGGCACCTATACCCAAAACGCGGGCTGACCAAGTGGGCATGCCAACAACGTAGTGGGCCAGGCACCTGACAGATGCTGAGGGCCTCTGAGGAACTCTGTAGGGTTCGCCAGATGGGGAACTAAACTGATCAGAGTAAAAAATGCGCACATATCTCTGTGTTAGAGAGAAAAGGCACCGCAAGTGTGTTACAACACCCACCGAATTTCCTCATTCACCGGGGTTAGCCAGCACACGTGAGGAAATGGGCTCCACTCGAAGATTATAAAATCTTGTAAATGTATTAAAGGGCAGCACGGTGGTGCAGTGGGTAGCACAATCGCCTCACAGCAAGAAGGTCGCTGGTTCGAGGCCCGGCTGGGTCAGTTGGCATTTCTGTGTGGAGTTTGCATGTTCTCCCCATGTTGGCGTGGGTTTCCTCCGGGGTGCTCCGGTTCCCCCCACAATTCCAAAGACATGCGGTACAGGTGACTTGGGTAAACTAAATAGTCAGTAGTGTATGTGTGTGAATGAGTGTGTATGGATCCCAGTAATGGGTTGCAGCTAGAAGGGCATCCGCTGCATAAAACATATGCTGGAATAATTGGTGGTTCATTCCGCTGTGGCAACCCCAGATTAATAAAGGGGCTAAGCCGGAAAGAAAATGAATGAATGAATGAATGAATGTAAATGTATTAGGTGTTGCCCTGCCTGCAGCTCTACAGATATCTGTTAGAGAGGTAACAGACAAGAACTAACACCCAAGAAGAAGTGATGCTTCTAGTGGAGTGCGCTCTCACTTCTGGGGGACACGGCTCGCCTGGCTTGAATAAGCGAAGGAGATGGCATCCACTATCCAGTGGGCCAACCTCTGCTTGGATACGGCAATTCCCTGCCGTGGTCCAATTGCCGACCACCGTAACAGACAAAGAGCTGCTCAGAGGATCTAAAGCTCTGAGTGCAGTCCACATAAATACGCAGAGCGCGAACAGGACACAGCAATGAAAGGGCTGGGTCTGCCCCCTCCGAAGGCAGCGCTTGCAGGTTCACCACCTGGTCTTTAAACGGTGTGGTAGGAACCTTGGGCACATATCCAGGCCGGGGTCTCAGGATAACGTGAGAGAATTCCAGCCCGAATTCCAGGCACGAATCACTGACCGAAAATGCCTCCAGGTCCCAGATCCTTTTGATCGATGTCAACGCAACCAGCAGAGCTGTCTTCAGGGACAGAAATCTCAGGGATACTGAGTCGAGTGGTTCGAACGGAGCTCAGCGTAGGCTCGTAAGCACTACGGAGAGATCCCAAGAGGGCATAAGAGGGGGGCGGGGTGAATTTAATAGGCTCACTGTGGGAAACGCATATTTGTGCATGCCCTGAGGCCAGCTGTGAGCCAGTGCATCCATGCCGAGGGAAGCCTCGGTCAGGGAATAAAACCACTGGCAGTGGGTGCTCTCGGAGGAAGCAAACAGGTCGACCTGGGCTTCTCCGAAACGTGCCCATATCAGCTGGACAGACTCAGGGTGGAGCCTCCGTTCTCCCTGAAGTGGAAGCTGCCGTGAAAGCACATCGGCTGCACGGTTGAGCTCGCCGGGGATATGAATGGCACGTAGCGATTTCAGCCGCGTGTGACTCCAGAGGAGCAGATGGTGAGCAAGCTGAGAAATGCGGCGGGAGCGGATACCCCCCATACGGTTGATATACACTACCGTCGCCTTACTGTTCGTCCTGACCAGTAAGTGTTTCCGCTCTAAAACCAGTAAAAAAACGGCACAGAGCGAGATACACTGCCAACAGCTCCAGGCAGTTGATATGCCAATGCATCCGGGATCCTTTCCACGGACCCGCAGCTGCATGCCTGCAACACATGGCCCCCCAGCCCGTGCTGGAGGCATCCGTCATCCCAACGACGTACCTGGACACTTGTTCTAGAGGCACACCGGCCTGTAGAAACGCAGGGTGACACAGCGGAGTGACAGTCACCCGGTGTGTGCCCGCGTGCCATGCTCGTCTGGGGACCCGATTGTGAAGCCAATGCTGAAGCGGCCTCATATGGAGCAATCTGAGCGGCATGACCTGCGGAAGCCATATGCCCCAGGAGTCTCTGAAATAATTTCAGTGGGACCACAGTTCTCCTGTCGAACTCCTTCAAACAGGTCAGCATCAGCTCTCAGCCTCTCCTGAGAGCGCGCCGTCATGGTGATCGAGTCCAGCTCCACCCCGAGAAAAGAGATGCTCTGCACAGGGGTGAGCTTGCTCTTTTCTCGGTTGACCTGAAACCCCAACTTTGGACGGAAGACGAGGCTGACCACGCCAGGAAGAGGCACCACGCGGGCAAAGATTGACCGCAATGGCACGCTTAACCTGGGAAAGCGCACGCAGATCGGGCAGAGAAATGTGCCCTCTAAAACTGTGTGAGCTCACTGTGCACTTCCGGGAAGAAGGGGACAGGAGGCTTAGAAGGCTTGGCCTTCTTCTTAGTCTCCACGTAACACCCATCTAGTCGGTCCGGCCGTGGGGCTGGGGGATAAACCATCTCCAGACCCACCGTGGAAGCAGCTCGGGAAAGCACGGCCATCATATCTGCTTTTAGATCCGGCGCCTCGCAAACCACCCCAGAGGGAGGGAGCGGGTCCGGATCCTCATCGGATAGTGATAGCCCACCCTCCGATGCAGCAATGGACATCTGGTCTCCGGTGTCATCGAGTGAAAGGGAGACCATCTGGTAGAATGAAGCGCATTTCTCACTCGAAGCTTGGATAGAGCGCGCTGAGGAGCGAGGGGTTTGCGAGCCCGAGGGCGGCGAATTGACCCCCACTGTAACCCTCAGATCTGCCCGAGTGCCAACCGCTTTATTGCAGGGGACAACAGGGGTGGCTCACCCTTTTGCAAGAACAAGCCGCGATCTTAGCTGCGGGACAGACATGGCATCGCAGTGATGACATGTACTGCCCGTGAGCACCGCATTCACATGCTGGACCCCCAGACATGCCACACAGTGCTCGTGCCCATCATCCGGGGACAGGAAACCACCACATCCAGAAACGCATGGTCGGAACGACATCACTAAAAGAGCAACGCGGTCGAACAACGCGTCTTTTTAAAGAACTTGCTCTTATACAAACCGCTCTTGCAGAACCAAACCAGAGACACGCCCAGGGACGGAAGAATGAATCCAGGTCGATCCGCCGCTGCTTGCGTTGTCACTCGCTCTGGGACCGGGAGAAACAGTGCGTGTAAGGCTTCTGAAAGTGAAAAGGTATGGTTTCAGGGCAGAGCTGGCATCTTATACACAGACTGATTGTGATTGCTGCCAGCTGTGCGTGCTGACACCGCCAACTCATTGGCATTTCATTGGCCCGTTTTATTAATCTTCAGATGATTGGCTTTCTGACGAAATCCCCCCATAGTGGAAGTTTCCACATAGCATTGTAGTTCCCCTCCCGCTGGGGAACTTTGGTTATTACCAACATCCGGTAAAATTTCAAGTCAACAGCACCTTTAGAAATATGTTTTCTGAGAAAAATGGTGACATGTTCTGTATATTACATTTGAAATATGTTAGGAACTACTGTGAAAATGTCTTTGCTCCATTAAATCTCAATTCGGAAATATTTGGTAAATAATAACATTTTCAGAGAATGGCTAATAATTTTTCCCTCAACTGTATCTGTACTGAATATGCACTTGTAGTAAGCTTCAAATCATAAAAGTGTATTTTCAGAAAACCGTACTTGAAAGATAATAAAACATTGATGAAAAACTTCACTTAAATGAACTCAAATAGAACACTTCTGATGATCGTGTTTCTTACACTGAAGTACACTTTTTATAGTAATCATAGCATAGTAAATCATGTAGTGTGTGGGGTTTTTTTATATTAAATTTATAGTATATATATTCTGACTAGAAAATTCTTCGGTTATTACAAGTATAGTTCAATACATGACATATTTGTGATAGAAATTATATTAAATACACATCACATTAAAAAATAACAATAAAATAATTAATTGTATACATAATAAAATATATAAGGAAGATTATTGAACTGTGACCCCAAAACCAAGGTGTATATATGTGATCATTTTTAATCTAAAAGTATTTTAATGTCTGGCTGAAAATGGGTAAAACCTAATGGTTAATTAATTATTTTGTGGCTACACTGTGAAGTATTATCCTAAAGTAGAATAAACTCAAAAGTTTGCCATGTTCATTTTTCTTCTTACAGTTAATTAATATAATAAAGATTTATGAGTAGACAGTAGAAACTGTCCAATTTTTTATTATTTATTTATTTATTCACTGAAATCACATAAATCATTCATTTGGACATATTGCTCTCTGTCTCTTTACTTCATAAAGTTTGTGTTCATCCCTTCCAGAAAAGAATGTTCTGCCATAAAATTATAATATTACAAATTTTATTCCTTCTCCACTCATCTGCACACTCAGCAAACTGCCTATCTCTGCCTCAAACCAGTTCTAAAACTTTACATTTTGCCTACAGTTAAAGCACAAATAGCACTGCCATTACCATTAAATCTAAAGTCAGCACTTTCCAGGATGTTTAATATAAGACTTGAGAGAATCTGAGAACAACACTGAGACCGAGAATAAGGACGCTGTCACTGCTGGGAAAACCCTTCAGTCTCAGTTCATCTGCTGAGGATGGGAATGGAAAGTGATCATCTGCTTTTAAACAAACTTGTGGAGTTCATGCAGCTCCAAGCCATCATTTCCAGACTGTGGGATCTTAAGCTCTTATTGCTGAAAATATACTGTAATCTCTAGTGTAAAAGCTAATGACTTCACACTTATTGGGATTCTCACACAACTTTCAAATGCCATCCGAATGCTAATATATTTTAGAATAAAACACGTAATGAAAAGTGCAGAAAACAAGATGTTTGATTCAATCATTTAAATGTATTTACATACAGATCAAAGTTAAGTGTATATACATGTAAATATTCTCATTCTGAATACATACCCCTATATACATTTCTGGAGAGCACCAAATACGTCCCAGGAAATACGTTTTTTTGCCGTTTTTGTTTCCGAGAATCCACCAGAGGCTGCTGTGTACGCTTTTTGAGATCTCAAATTGAGATCCTAAACCCAACCGACAATGTTTTTAAAAGCAATCCAGATAAAGAAAAGCTCTCGCGACAACCTGATTTTTTACCACGTTTTCAAATTGTTCTACATTCTCACCCTGTTATTTGCTTGTTTATTTTATTTTTAAGCTTTTTTGTCTTACCTGCTTTCTGGAACTGTTCTTTGCCAGACTCCAATCCCGTCATCGCTGTCAACTCTACTCCACGCCACAAATCCGCCGACGTGCACATTGAGCCACTGGACAAACTGGTAACAGCAAAAAAGCTGTCCACATTGAGGTAAGTGGTCAGCTGGTAAGTGTGAAAAGGAACTGCGTCATACTGCCCCGTAGCGTTCATTTTAAAGACGAAATGCAGTCATGCATACTTCTGGCTACATAATTTGCGATCTCCAGAAATGTATATAGGGCTACATTTAGATGGTTACATTTAGCTTTACTTTTACATTGTATTTAATTAAAATATGATACAAGCAGATTTTTTGAATAAGTGTTTAATGTGTCACATTTATATGAATTTATTTTATCATCATATTAGAATGATTTACAATGGCTCATAAGAAATTGAAGACTTGAAGGTGCATTAATTAAAAAATAAATGATATTTTAAAACTTGGTTTAAATATTTGTTCTAAAATAAGCAGCCCTTGTGAACATAAAAGACAAGTGAAGTTTATTTATAAACTAATTTCTAGAGGATCATGTGCTTATGATTGTTCACGGCTGGTCCTGCATCAGCTTACCATTGATTCACCAATCAGATGATTTCTAACTCACTATAAACAACCAGAGTTTCTTATCTCAGTATCTTTGTCTTGAAGAATGCTTCCCGCTACAAGAATGCTCCAGCTCTACAGCATTGCACCATTTAACCTAGTGATATGGAAAGAACCAACAAACAACAACAACTTCAGCCAGAGCCCCGCTCTCCCCAAGACTTCAGCCATAGCTCAGTGCCACCCAGCCCTGCCACCAAACCGAGCCTGAGTTCCCGCAAGACACCGGCTGGCCCACCAGCTCTTCCACCATTTAACCATAACGCTGTCAATACAATCTCCTTCTTCTTCCACGTCAAACAGCCTCACCCAATGCATTTCACTGCAAAGGGTCCAGGCACTCCAATTCTGTAAAACATTAGTCCACAACCCATTTACACATCAATAAAGAGCTCACGGATTGCACTGCTATCATCCAAACTAGTCACTGGAGCGTGGTCAGTAGAGTAGCGTCTTTCAGATGTAAACATGATATTTTGTCATTAGCCTTTTGCACTCTTGATTGACAGTTCATTGAACCAATAGCTGAAAGGAGAAGTGCCACCATCCAAGGTGCTCCCACGATGCGAAACAGTCCCGCCCTCTCTATTGACAGTTTATGAATCGACCGAAGTTGCAAATGACTTTGTGACTGACTTTGGCCAGATTTGCTTGTGATTTTAATCCTGTTAAGATTGCCTAGCATGATGTTATTTAAACATGGACTAAATTAAATTGTGTCATCGTTTTTAAAGTTCAGGGTTTGATGATGGCAGTTAATAAAATAAATAAATACAAAAAAAATCTCTGCCACATTAACAAGACCCACCCCCCATGTCTTTGACCCCGGCAGGGGTTGCTCTGAGCTCCAAGCCATCAGGAGTAACTCCCGCAGGATTAACTAAAACGAGCTTCGACTCTCATGGGAGTAATGCCCCGGCAGCTCAATCACTGCCACTAGGAGAAAAAAAACTCTAACCTTTTCTTCTTTCTGGCGTCGAGATCTCCCTTCGGGCATTTATCTGCCCCTTCTTTTACTTTTTTTCTTTACAGCGTTGAGTGCTTCCGCTACCGTTTTTCCCAATTTTTCTATCTCTCCCCCCCTCCCTCCTTTTTCCAGCATTGAGTTCCTTTGCTAATTTCCTTCCTACAGCATCGAGTTTTTCAGCTATCTTTCTTCTAGTGTCAAGTCATCCGCTATTATTTCCTTCTTGCCGCATAAGCTCTCACTCCCCTGAGCTCTGTCTCTCACAGGAGTCCCCCTGAGCTTCAACTCCCACAGGAGTTTCATGCTCCCCCCTCACACTTTTCACCCCCTTTCCCACAGGAGTTTTCCTAAAATCTTTTCCTGACTCCTGCAAGAGCCTGCCCACCTTGGCTGTGACATCCGCAGGAGTCTTCCCTGAGCCTCGACTTTTGCAGGAGTCAATCCCAGCCCCTCCCACGCCCCTTGCCTAGACTCCTGCAGGAGTCTGTTTCCAACTCGCTCCTGCAGGAGCCTCTCTCCTCTAACATCTTTTCCAATATTATTTCCCGAGCCAAAAAGGCATTTTGGGGAGTTCATCGAGATCTACCTAGGCTCAAACTCCCCTCTTGCCCTGCTAACGGGAGAGAGCCCAGGGCTCGATGATCTCATAAGCTCAGGGCTCTCTACCGGGACAGCATGCCAAACAAGTTTTATTATCAATTATCAGCTAAGTGTGAACTCTTGAAATAAAGGTAAAGTATGTTAGTTTAGATATTTTGATTATTTAAACTTTCTGAAAAACACGGTATGACTATATACCTTGAATATATCAATATGAACCCTTTAGGTACCAATGTACTTCCCCAGTGAACATTCCCATACCTTTTTTCTGAGAGTCAGCATAAATTTTCAGCATAAATTAGTAGACCCTTTACAGATCTCTCTTTTAAAATAAGACTTTCTATGGGATGCTATGCAATATAATATTTATCTAATAAAATAATAAGAACATCATGCGAAAAATAGTACACCCAAATAAATGTTATGGAAAAATGTTTAATACAATTTTATAAAGAGAAAAATAGTCAAGAAAAGCCTAAAATTATTACTAATTTAACTTCCTAAATATGTTAGGTGCGACACGGTGGCTCAGTGGTTAGCACTGTTGCCTCACAGAAAGAAGATTGCTGGTTCGAGTCCCAGCTGGGCCAGTTGGCATTTCTGTGTGGAGTTTGCATGTTCTCCCTGTGTTCGCATGGGTTTCCTCCGGGTGCTCCGGTTTACCCCACAGTCCAAAGACATGCGCTATAGGTGAATTGATTAAACTAAATTGACAGTAGTGTATGTGTGTGAATGAGTGTGTATGGATGTTTCCCAGTACTGGGTTGCACCTGGAAGGGCATCCACAATGTAAAACATATGCTGGATAAGTTGGCGGTTCATTCCGCTGAGGTGACCCCTGATGAATAAAGGGATTAAGCCGAAGGAAAATGAATTAATAGATGAATATGTTAGGTGACCACAATCTTGTTTTAATTAATATAACTGTTTTGTTGCACCAAAATATATAGTCTATATTCACTGATAATTGCCTAAAAGTTTTTTTTTAAAGGGGGTGTAGTCATTTATGCTGTGCGCTGTACATAAAAATAAATAAATAAATGATAATTATATGTTGTAGCCTACTTTTAGCTCTCATGAACTGTCTGTTCTCATCAAGATTAATGAAAAGGCCATGAAGCCTTTTAAAACTGTTCTCTCCTCATCACCACTGCCGTAATTACACTTTGCTGTTAATGCAGTTGCCAGATGATCTTGGGGAAATGGGTGGTCCAGTGAGGGTTTTTGTAGGTAATATAATCCCGATAACCGCCTGCATGACCTTTACATGAAGACAGTTAAGTAATCAGAGTATTTTCACTGGTCCACAGAAAAGAAAAGGGCTTTTTAGATGTAAGATTTTAAACATTTATAGTTGATATATTTAGCTTTACAGTTGTTGGTTTCTAGAACATTCTGGAATTTTAATTTATTTATTTATTGTTGTTGTTGCTTTTTTGTTGTTTTGTTTTGCTTTCGAGACCCAACATAGTTTTAATCAGTATGGAAGTATAGACAATAATGACATTAATAACGATAATGAAAAATTATATTCATAGAACAATATAGAAGATTAAATAGAATTTGCACATAAAATATTTAGATGACATTAGATATAACGGGTACCCAGATTTTACATTACTTTAGCCCACCAAAAAATGACTTTTATGAAGTGAATTCAGATACATTAAATTGTGAACAAACAATTATTAACCAATAAACAATTATGACATTAATTCCTTGGCAGCAGTTTAGTTCTATTCCCTTCTCCTTCAGTCATGTAATTCTGCAGAATATACTCTATAGATATGAAAAGTTAGTTTACATGGGGGAAAAATACTATTAGGCAACAAAGTTATTTTAGGTTATATAAAAATATCCTCTGCAACTTTCTGGTAGCATTGTCATACAAAAAAAGTTAAAATAATAACTTTTTAAAGCAAAATAATAACCTAAATATAACGAATAGGCAATGCTCTGTATACATTCAATCTGTATGGTCAATTAAAATAACCCCACAGCAACATTCTAAAATCTTCATTTTATAGTTCATTACCTAAAAATAAGAGAACGTTATCTGAGTTATTGTAGGTTAATTTAATTAAAATTAATAAAGTTAATAACAGAAAATTTCTAGAACTTCGCTATTTGATTCTAAAAAACTATATCAAGTACCACTGTTAAGGGAACTTTCTGTGTTTGCTGGGTTTTTTGAGATATAGCTGACTAGAATACTCACTTTTTATTATTTGCAAATTTATATATATATATATATATATATGGTCCCACTTTATATTAGGTGGCCTTAACTAATATGTACTTACACTGACATTAATCATTTGCTACAATTTACATTGTACTTATGATTGTTTTGCTTTTTTACATTGTACTTATGATTGATTAAATACATGCATGTAATTACATCTTTAATTACACTTTTGACCATCGCTTACACCTTAACCCACCCTTAAATCTACCCATACCACCACACTTTTCCCTAACCTACTCTTATGCCACCCCAAGAGCACCAGAGGTGTTCTGCAATACACTATGAACACAGTAAATACATTGTATTTATTTTTTGATGCAAGTACATAATAGTTAAGGCCACCTAATATAAAGTAGGACCATCTTTTTAAATGTTAAAACTGGTCTTGGATACATTTGTAGTGATTTATCTGAAAATAAGTTCCCTGGTGAATCATCCTTGTTTGGACGAGAGAAGCGTCCTGTTTCTGCTCATTAGCATGTGTCACCTTGTGAGTGGACAGTGACAGGTCAGTTTCAGCTTTAGCAATGATAGACAGCGACATTGAGCTCTTACACATACAGAAGCATCAAGGACTTGACGAGTAAAGAGAGCTGTCAGAACTGGAGGACACACTATCAGAGAGGTCAGTCATGTCATTTAACCTGTGCAAATGAATTCATGTATCGACACTAGCAGAAAGAGGCTTCACAAATCATCAGATATGTCAGAAAGAGGCATGATGTTTTCTCTCTCTCTTCAGGAATTTCATTACTACATAAAGTCAAGAGCCCTTACAGACAACTGATTATGACAACATAGGCTCATTCTGAAAGCGTAGCCCTATTTACATTTCTGGAGTTTGCAAATTATGTAGCCAGAAGTACATATGGCTGCATTTAGTCTTTAAAACGAACAATATGGGGTGGTATGACACCATTCCTTTTCACGCTTACCAGCTGACCGCTTACCTCCGTATGGATAAGCTGTTACCAGTTTAACAGTGAATCTGTGCTTTTGAAAACACTATTGGTTGGGTTTAGGGAAGGAGGAGGGTGGGTCAGTCAATCGGTCAGTCAGTTGACCTCTGGTGGTTTTACACAAGAAGAGCAGGCGCGAATGGCACTCGCGAGAAACATCTGAGATCTGAAAAAGCGTACACAGCGGCCTCTAGTGGGTTCGCAAAAACTAAAACTGCAAAAAAAAACGTAGCTCCTGGGACGTATTTTGCTCTCTCCAGAAATGTATATAGCGGTACGTTTTCAGAATGAGCTTGGGTTGGATTATGAATAGCTCAACAGGCCTATCACTATTAACCATGTATAACTGTGTGTGTGTGTGTGTGTGTGTGTGTGTGTGTGTGTGTGTGTGTGTCCATGTGTGCTCATCTTCAAGTCATGATTCATGCATCTTTTGGTTGATGTTTTTCATCAGTCTGGATAAAAGTTGTGACATCCAAATTTGATGAAGTGTAAGAACAAGTCTTATATTGTTTATATAATTAAACATGAATGTTTACTGGATTAAGCAATTTGGAAACATATGTTCATTTCTCAGTTTTATAGCTTTTACCTAAGTAAATTTTAACAAATACATCAAATTGTATTTGAATATGAATTGTATTAAATGTATATTTAATACTCAATATGTGTATATTATATATTAATATTAGTGTCAGTGTTCGTCCGTGTCATCATTTATTTTCCTGTCATGTGCTATTGTTTTCGTCATGTGATCCCTTTGTTGTGTCTTTTCCCGCCATGTTCAGTGTTCATTAATCTCACCTGTGTCCATCCCTTGTGCCCTGTTAGTTTAATCATCCCTCTGTCTATTTATACCCTTCCGTGTGTATCATTCGTTGTCCGGTATTGTATTGTTCTACGTTGATGTCCTGTCTGCCCGTTTCCAGTGTCCTCCTGCTCCAGTTCCCTTCCTGTTTCTCCCTCAGACTCCTCCCTTGTACCCTCCCCTTCTACCCTCCTTCGTTTTGTTGTTTCCTGTTGAAGGCGCGGGGACGCGCCTTCAAAAGGGGGGGGTACTGTCAGTGTTCGTCCGTGTCATCATTTGTTTTCCTGTCATGTGCTATTGTTTTCGTCATGTGATCCCTTTGTTCTGTTTTTTCCCGCCATGTTCAGTGTTCATTAATCTCACCTGTGTCCATCCCTTGTGCCCTGTTAGTTTAATCATCCCTCTGTCTATTTATACCCTTCCGTGTGTATCATTCGTTGTCCGGTATTGTATTGTTCTACGTTGATGTCCTGTCTGCCCGTTTCCAGTGTCTGTTCTCAGTAAGTGTTTGTAAAATAAACCCGTCCTTTTGTTAATACCGTGTTTCTGTTTTGTCATGTCCTGCATTGCGTGTGACAATTAGGGGAGTTCCTGTCTATAGCTTCATTTTAAGTTATGTCTACAGCTTCATTTTCTGGTTGTTCATTTTCATTTCTGGTCTTCATTTTCTCAAATTGTAATTTCAGCTGTATAATGCAGACATTTCATACTTCATATGTTTGCTATTTTACTGTAAAATTTACCATAATTAGTAGTAGCAGTAGTGCAATAGTTTTATTATAGTAGTAGTAGTAATAGTGTGATTTGCTAATGTAAATCTTGGTATAAACAATGCTATAAACATGCTAAAACATGCTAGCAGTGTGCTAGCCAGAAGTCATGTCAGAAACCTTTATAGCAGCATTAGCAGTGTTCTAAATCATCAAACATGCTATAGCTACAGGAAAAATAAATTAGGTCAGACGTCGATGTGAAAAACATAATAGCAATATCCCAAATCATATGAGAAACATGTCAGCAATGTGTTCTCCCTGTCAGCGGCGCAAAGAATTATGCTAAAACATGGTAGCATTGTATTGTTAGAAACATTCTTGCAGCATGCTAACAATGTTATCTGAGCCTACATTCAAACTACTTAATACTTTAAGGCTACTGTAGGCTTTCTCAAGCAAGCATCAGCTCAGCTCTGACACTTTAACCTTAATCAGAAAGCATTTATTCACACCGTTTATTTTTAGAAACTGGTTCTGAGAATTAATGGAATTATGTAAAGTCACGTTTTAATCATCAAGTATTTATATAAGCACGTGATTCAGTCAGTGATACGGTAATAGTGGTAGATCCAAAGGCCCAAGAGTCTCTTCAAAAGCCTCTCTCTTTAAACAGATTTTAATTGCTCTCGATTTCCCCTTTGACCTCAATTTTCCAGCACATTAATTCAGCACATCCACTCAAGACCCCCGAAGTCCCACATTCATTTTCGACAGCAGCGCCACATGCGAGCACACACACCTGGTCATCACGTCTATCAAAACCCTTTATGTGTTTGGACCGATATTTCACCGATTCATCTTTTTCGTCAGTTAAAAGTTTTGAGAACTCTAATTATAGACATAAATGGCCTAACCATTACTGTAAGATCTCTCTCAAGGGATGATTTTTTTTTGTTTTGTTTTGAAAGTAATTATGAAATAACAAATACCATATTAGAAGCTAGGACCTCACAGTGGCGCAGTGGGTAGCACGTTCGCCTCACAGCAAGAAGGTCGCTGGTTCGAGCCTCGGCTGGGTCAGTTGGCGATTCTGTGTGGAGTTTGCATGTTCTCCCTGTGTTGGCGTGGGTTTCCTCCGGGTGCTCCGGTTTCCCCCACAAGTCCAAAGACATGCGGTACAGGTGAATTGGGTAGACTAAATTGTCCGTAGTGTATGAGTGTGAATGGGTGTGTATGGATGTTTCCCAGAGATGGGTTGCAGCTGGAAGGGCATCCGCTGTGTAAAACATATGTTGGATAAGTTGGCGGTTCATTCCGCTGTGGCGACCCCAGATTAATAAAGGGACTAAGCCGAAATAAAAATGAATGAATGAATGAATATTAGAAGCTGTGAAAAAGACTTGTAAAAACATTTTTTGCATGTTCTGCATACTCAACACATTGGCGTTGAGTATATCGTCTGTGATTTTTCTCTGTGTGCAGCAGGTTTTTCAGCGTATGTGGCTCTTTTGGGGGAATTATGACTCCTTTCAATGGAAATCTTCATACTTGTTGCACTGACTGTGTTGAATATAGTGCCTGTAGATTCAGAGCCTTCCTGCAAAGTCTCACTATGGCAACTGGCACAATGAAACTTTCAAAAATATCTCTCTCAAAAGAAGTGCACCTATTTCACCTCCTTTCTTCACTTTTATATTGAAAACCTTCTCCTTTCTCAAGCATTTCTCGAGGAGGCTCACATGGGGATGAATGGGGAAGAAATTGTTTTACTTCAGAAGGTTAATCGTAAAAACAACACATTCTATCACCGACAACTGTGTTTCTATGAGACTGGAAGGCATTAATAATGAATCTTTTTTTTTTCAAAGTAACTTAAAGGTGCATTGATTCAATAAGTTGAATCGTTCTCTGATATCTAACATAGTAGGTATGTGGCTTAGTCCAACAATTCTCCAGAAACTGTTTTATATGCTCATATATTACCCCAGAATATATGAATAGAATCAGAATCATCATATTGACCATATTTGGAAAAGTCATGAACATTAATGAGTTCTGCTCTGATACTTCTGCAGCTTAGTGCCTGCTCTCTCATTCACAACAACTGAGTAGATGCCTTGTTAATCTTTTCAACTGAAGTGCTAAAGAAGTTTGTTTTAAGATTTTTTTTTTCTCTTTAGTTGTGTTGTTAAGCAAATAGACTAAGTTATTACTATACTCAACAAAAGTGGCCGACAGAGATGTATTTAGGGTTGTATATTGAAGGTTTAACATGAAACATGTATTGCTGTTCTTTCACTCCAGAAAAGAGCTGAGTGATATGACACAATGCATAAATGTACATTAAACACTTATACTCAGCAGTTCACATGTGTTTGTTCCCTCATTAAAAACATGTAGCACATTTGACAATAAGCATGATAAATTAACAAAAGATACAATTAAACAGAACTTATACCTCTTTGGGGTGGTGCTGAATAAACGTATAATCTGTATATCCTGCATTTTGCATTGTGACAGCTGTGAACAGATGGCTGTAAGAACTGCACTTAGAGTTGGTCTTCATTGCTTAACACATAGAAAACAATCAGGTTTTATTGGTCTACCTGTGTTTAAATTATTAAACTTCATCATTGCTTCTGTGTTCTTGAATCTGAAAAAAACATTATTCGAGGGTGCAAACCTGATAAAAATTCAATGTTTAAAGTATTAAACTTCGACTGTTGATTTAATTTTTATTCAATGCACGTCTGTTATCTGAGAACACTCTTTAAAATTAGTCTTGCAGATATGTTTACTTTCTGGGATTATGCTAACAGGAAAAATCATATTAGCAACATGCTAAGAATGTGCGATGTACTCCAAATGCTAAACCTGTAAGCAGTACACTCTCAGCTCATAATTTCTAAATGTTAAATTGGGGATAAAGTACATCCAGAAAATTGTTATAGCAGAATAAATCCCGTCAGGTTTATTGACAGCTAACGTGAAGCAGAGGGATGTTGTATAATCCTGAAGGGCCTAATTCTGCAAAAACAACTGTGATAGCTGTACTGTATCCTGCTTATTACATTGCTAATTGGCACAACATATTAAAAAAAAACATTGTTCTGAGTCATAATAGTTTATTAATTTTTAATTAAATGCAAAGCTGACAGAAACAAACACAGCTGATGGATTATACACTAACTTGCACATTATTCTGTAACAATAAGGCACCAAACAGTCAAAATGTCGATGCTGACAGAAACATAACCGGCTGAATAAAGCATATACTAACCTACATATTATTTATTCACAAGAGTGTGCCAAACACTCAAAAACCATAGCAGTCACAAATCATAGTGTGACAGATAAATGCAAATTTGTATCTATGTAACAATAGCTATGTTTCCATCCACCTATTTTCATGCACATTTTGGATATGTGCATAAACTAAGATCTAAACACTTTTACTGAACAAATTCCAGTATGCGCATTAAAAAAGGCATGTGATTTTGTTATAAGAGATCATGTGATGATAAAAATGTGTGTGAATGGACAAACCAGCAGGCTGACCACATAGTAAAACATCTGAAATGTTGATTTGGTCATTATAAAATGCTTAACCATTTTAGTATAAGTGTTATTATACTATTAATTAGAATTAAGCATCTGCGCATCTGTGCTCCGCATCTCATGCCTTCAAACGCCACCACATGTTCATTGCGTGTCGGCATTTGTCTTCTGAGGCGCAAGTAATTTTTTAAATAAGTAAAAAATATATGCAGCTTCTCCTACCGCAACAAATTCTGTTTTTACTTTTGATATTTGGTGCCAATTAATCAGGAAGTGACGATTTTATTCTCTTTGACTTATTGGATTGAAACGCTGCTTTATTCACACAGCTTTAATGCAATATTCCAGTTTTGCGCATAAATTGAATTTGCATCTTTGGCTGGAAACAAAGCTACTGACAGTCAAAGTGATTTGAAGTGTGTGCGAAGCCTGTGTTATAACATACGTTTGCCTTGACTTTATTTAAACCTTGTTTCAGCTGCACAATAAACATCTCACATTCCACATTTAATTTTCTGCATTTACTTTCAGTTATATATCTCAAAATCTGCTTCTTTCTTTAGAATTTCTTGAGAGTCATATAGGGATAGAATGAAAAAATGCTTTGCTAGTTGAGAAGTATTTAGTTTACCTCAGGATTTCTGAGATTACTTTTATGACCCTGAGGGAGAATAAATACTTAAACTGTCACAATGGAATGTGTGAAATGAAAGTTGGTTTATTTGGTATACAAAGGCATTCATATCTGAATAAATATCTTTCACAGGTAGACACATTCTTAATTGGTGTTGCTAGTGGGAATAAAAGTTCAGTGACACATAAAAGACATTAAACCTTTTGTTTGTTGTGGAATGTTGTGCTCAGGGTGATTGTTGTGGATTGAGTGGGCTGTGCAATTGAGATTTTATCATTTCAGTTTTAACAAATCAGGTAATACTGACATTTTTATGTTTTAACAAATTATTGGGAAACTGCTTGAAACAATTTGTATGATTTTTTTTATTTTCTGTATGATTTATTTCTTTTCTCTCTTTTTTTTTTGATACCAGGGAACACTGGGGTATAAGCATCAGAGGAGATTTCCTAAAAACTAGTGACAGAGGTATTCACAGGAAGTGGGAATGATTTTAGATCTAAACCAGTACAACAGATCTCCAGAGGTCACAGGATCTATTTGCTGACACCACCATACTGACAAGCAAGATCAGCCAGAGGTGAATAAGAAATGAATGGTGCCAGCATGAATTTCAAGGCAACAGAGTTCAATGTACCATTTAATTCAAACCTGTACATAGATAAACTTAATTGATTTAACATAACAGATTCCTATAATGCCCATGATTTTTAATATGTAGCTTTTCACAACTGCAGCATATCTACAACTAACTTTTAACTCATCAGTTTCAATGATATCTATCTATCTATCTATCTATCTATCTATCTATCTATCTATCTATCTAGCTAGCTAGCTAGCTAGCTACTTTGAATTGGGCCGAATTTCAGCTTTGTCATACATTGTTTGTCATGCTGACTTCGTGCAGTGTACAGGGGAAACAGAGAGATTAAATTCTCCAAATAAGTTGGTTTTCTTACATGTAAGAAATTTTGGTCGGCCTTTGTGAGGAAATAGCAAAAGGAATCAGAACTATAAACTATTTGAGTTGAACTCGGTTTTTGCACAAGTGCAATGAGGGCACAAACACTGAGACAGACACACACACACTTCCGGGTTCACAGGGGTGCACTGGTGCAATATTATGAAATATATTCCAGAATGGACAGACACAATTAAATATTATATTCATATATTTATATTTATAATATATTTGAAAAAAAAAAGTTTTGTTGTGGTTTTAAAGTTCTTCCTTTCCACCGAGCTTTACACTCCTTCCCATTGGGTAGCATAAATACTCCATATATTGGTTTGCCATCCAAAATTAAAGAAAAAAATAAGAAAAAATGGGTGTTACATGATGATTTCATACACACAGTGTGAGCAGTCAAGTTGCTGCTGAGCAATCAGACCATATAGTGTGAGTGTGAGATAATAAATCACATGGAAATCAGCCATGAAGTATGCCCGACCTAATATTTTTTCTATGTACACAAAAGGCCTATTTCTCTGAAATATTGTTCACATTTGTCTAATGGGATAAGTGAGCATATCTCCATTGCCGAGATAATCCATCCACAGGTGTAGCATATTAAGAGGCTTATTAGACAGCATGATTATTGCACAGGTGTGCCTTAAGTCGTGGTCACACAGCACTTTTGTGCCCCAAAGACTTCCTTAAAGTCTTGCGGGTCCCTACATTCCAAAGTTCAAGTTTGGTGAACTTTGACCAGCGAAATTGCATCAAGTGATTGCATGAGACCAATAGAAGATCAAAATGTGACTTCTCTGTACAGAAATTTAAAATATGAAGAGATTGCTCATCTTATCAATGTCTTAACATCTTGTTATATCCCACCCATTTTCACATGCTCAAACTCTAGTGTGACCGCACCTTTAGGCTGGCCACAATAAAAGGCCACTCTAGGAGGAATATTATATCTCCAGAATATTCTATCTCATTCGCAGACATCTATGAATATGTGCTTACGATCATATATGGTTTACCATCATAGTTATGCCATTGTAAGCTATTTTGGAAGGAAATTTCAGATCATGGGGCAGTGGGAAAACACAGACACTCTTGAGTTTTCCTTGTGGACTGACTGAAAAAGAATAGAGTATTAGTATTAATGTTGCAACAAAAGTTATATAGACACAGTCTTTCCTTTGTCAAACTTTAAAGACTTTGGCTACCACCACTCTCTAGTAACCACCTAATATATTCCACTGACCATACCAAGGGTCTTGTTTTAATGCGATCAGAGAAAGTATGCAAAGCATAAAGACCAATGCAACAGAAGATGAAATGCCAGAATAGGTGTGTAAAATTGTTCACTCATTTTACAATTCCTGCAGCTCCAGTTAAATCTTTAATGACTTGTACAGAATTCTGCTCAGGTTCATCTGAAATATAGCTCAGTGCCCAGTCCTGGAAATAAAAAAATAAATAAGACAGTGCCGTTCTTTCATTTATGCTTCCCTTTTCACCCTTACTAGCTCTTGAGCATTTGTAATTTATCTACTGCATTTGGCTAGTCGTCTAAGTAGATAGGTTTCTAAATAGACTGTCTAGACATGGTGTGGTGGAGAATGAAGACAAGCAAGGGACAATAAAATGCTCAGGAGAGGCTCTTATTTAATAGAACGCACACTTTGCCCTTGGTACTGAGTGATTACTTTTGCCTGAGCTCACATAGATGGTCTGGCATCACAATAAACTCATATAAATGTGTCAAGGCTTTTTAATAACCAACAGCCTGGCACCGGCAGACAGTGAGGCACAGTGCAGAATAACATATTTTTTAGTAATACATGCCATTAAAAGCATAGTGAAGCATGACAGCAGCGTTTAGACTCAATGAAATTTTTATACATTTTTTATGTGCAGATCCAATTTAATATGAACTAATAAATCATATTATGAATGAAATATAATTGTTTTGAGTAATATGTGTTTTTCCGTCTTCTTTTTTGCAGGCCTTAGTTTCTTTAACACTTTTCCAATGTGCTTATTTGGATCATTTTTCTAAATGTATTTATGGAAACTTTTATACTGTATAAAATCATTGGAATTTTTGGATGTCTTTCTCAAGTTTAAAGATTTTATTTTTTCAGCAATATTGGTTTCCTTGACAAGTGCAATTTTAGCTACTCATTGGTTAAATGAATCAAATTTACTCTAAAGAGTCTGTTGGACCAGTTTGGGCTTTCCCAATAAAAGGGAAATAAAATCTCATCAAAACGTGTGCATTCATGCCCTCATTCAAATGTTTCACAGAATGGAATTGCTATGCATATTGAAAAAATTATTTTCTCATTATCTTTCCATTTAGCTTGTCCTAACAGCATGCTGAAACCTATTTCTCGCACACTGAGCAAAGCAAAGAGTTACAGAATAAATAAAAAAAAAGTTTCAAGAAGTCTTCAACCTCTTTCTGTATTACTTCAAAGGTTTTCTGTGCAAAATGGAAACCCATTACAGGATAACTGTTTAGGTTTTTTTTTTTTTATGAGTCACTTTGTCCACTAGTTCAAGTGTAAGATTCATTCAGCTTGGCTGCCACTGAGTGACATGGCTGATAGAAAGTTAACCACTAACCAGGTCCATTTTCTTGAGAGGCAGATGAGAAAAAATATTAAGAAAGTTATTACTATAAAATAGATTCTATTAAATGGCCATATGGGGGAATTTCTTATGTCACTACAATACACAAGATATGTCACTCTGTGAAAAACTGAAACAGTTAATATGGCCCGTCTAAAAAAATGCCCCACATTCTAGTAAAGGAGCCAATGATTGATCACGATAAACTGACTATTCTGAGGCTTAGTCCAGATGTGTCTTTACAGTAGTTTCTGCAGCTTCATTGTTATAAACCCTTTAAGCCAGGGGTCACCAATCTCTGACCTGAAGGGCCGGTGTTCCTGCAGAGTTTACCTCCAACTTGCCTCAACACACCTCCCTGGAAGTTTCAAGAATAGCTATTTAGAACTTGATTAACTTGTTCAGGTGTGTTTGATTAGGGTTGGAGCTAAACTCTGCAGGACACAAGTTTTTGTGACCTCTGCTCTAAGCCATCACATCACTGATATTTCTAAATGCTTTGAAACAGTTATGAGCTGATCTTGATTTGTTCATTGCAATCATGTGGCATTTGTAGTTTGATACATGCTCTGAAGTTACCATCACAAGGTCTCAATTTGCATGTCCATTTGGACCAACTGAACATAACACTATCACCATTTTTTCTTGGAAAATATTAGATTATTTGAATTATTTTTAGTAAACCACTTTGTTAATAAAATGCCAAACTGTGTCCCTGTCATGAAACATATGGTGCTTTAAACGCTAAATTTTTAAAAGATTTTTTGTGTGAAGAAGGAAACATATACAGGTCTGGAATAACATAAGGATGAGTAAATCTGAATGCAAATCTTTTTTGGTAAACGATCCCTTCACAGGTTTTTATGCCATGCAAAATGTTATTTCCAGGTGATCTGATGTTCCTTTAGTCTTCCTGAAGGACTTGTTAGTCGAAAATGCTTGAGATATTTTAAGATTTTCTACCCTAGAAACATTCTGAGAAAGTTTTGTGTATCTGAGCGAAATCTTTCTTTTTGGTCATGGCTTGCAAATGTTCCTATTTGTGGTGTCTTCGAAGATCCCCTGAAGATACGATTCTATGACATGTCCTCCTTCCAGATGCCTAAAGCATCCCTTGACACATACCACACACCACACACAAATATGGGCCACTCGTTCCTTGTAGGCTGTGGGACTGAACACCGAAGGCTGAACCACTGCCAACCAGCTGTTGAAGCTCAACACAGATTATGGCACTCGCTGGCTGGGGAGAACTGCAGAAAAATGGGCCACCGTAAACCCTGGGCTATGCAAAACCTTCCAGTGTTTTATCGCGATATCTGATCTCACTATGTTTAAATATTTCTCTTGTTTTATCTGTCTTCCTCCCTTTTTTCTTTGTGTCTGCAACAGCCATTTATTAGTACAGCAGTTTTATACCAGATTCTGCTTTACCTGATTTTTGAAGTTTGTGGAATTTGTAGAAAAGCTCAGGGAGTTGACGACTGTCAGTTATTTATACCATATATCTGATGAATCAAGAGTTTGACCTTTTCTCAAATTTGGTTTCTCAAGCAGCATTCCAAGGCTCTGTTTACATTTTCTAGAGCACATTTAAAACAAATGCCATTGTGCAAAGTGCTTTCCTGCATAACTAAGTAAACTCTGAAAGACAAAAATTCAACAGACACTTCAACAATAATTTGAAAAGTTACAATTTCAATTCAGACCTAATAGCATTCCCAGTTGGGGACAATTTAATTTAAGAGGGTTCCATAGTCAGGTGGGAGCCATTGAAAAGGCCCTGTCACCCTTAGATTTTGATCTCCTTATAGGAACATAAGTAATCATCTGATTCAATACCTTAAATTTCTTGTATTTGGATATAGATTTAAAAGTTCAGCAAAATATTTGGGGGAAATGCCATGCAATGCTTTAGAAACTATCAAAAGAACCTTAAATGGAATTCTAAATTCTACACTTAACCAGTGTAAAGGCCCCGGTATGCTTCAAACTAAATTGATCAACGAACTGAAATGTTTCGAACATTTCGAAGAAAAACAGACCAAAGCGAACTCTCACAGCCATTATTGTTGCTTTTAAGGCTTCACGCAAGCAGCATGACACATTTACAACTCTGCCTATGCCACTCCAGGGTGTTGGAAGGTTCGAAAACAGTACACCGCCACTCAGCCTTTTCAAACTTCTTTTTGCCCTCAAAAAAGAACAAAAAAAAAACATCCTTTGAACTATACCAGAGCCTTAAGAAAGCCAAAACTGAAGTAACTCACTCTCTCTCTCTTCTTTGTAGTAAAAAGTCTGGCAGCAACATTTTGTACTAATTGAAGACAAGATCGCTGACCCTGAGAAATACCTATATATAAAGAATTACAATAATCAATGTGTGATGACACAAAAGCATGAATAATGCTCTCCAGATCCTAAAAAAGATCAGATTCTAGTTTAGAAATAACTCTAAGTTGATAAAAGGAAGATTTCACATGCCGTGAAACCTGTATATTTCAAACTATAGCTGAATACATTATAACACCTATGTTTTAACATGATCTGAGACACTTATCTTCATAGAGGCCAGCTTACTAATAATTTCCTTGGAAGCAGAGGAAGGACCAAAAAGAGCACACTCAGTCCTATTAGAATTAAGATTAAGAAAATTGCTTTCAAAACAAGCACTGAAGGTACTAGGTATTAAAGATGTATTTTGGTCCGTAGAATCATAAGTAACAAGAGAGACACATTCCTGTTTACACTTGGTGTTTTAATATGTCTCTTTTTTCACATTCGACCACTTTCATGATTCTTTTAAGGGGAGGGTATATGGGTCTAGGTACATGTACTGTAGATACAGCCTTCTTGTGTTTTGTGAAACTATTCTGTGCATTCAGACACTTTTACTTGGAAAATGCTGTTACATAATAAAGTGATAGTGAAATTTTGACCATAAAATTGGATCTGCATATCTTAACACATTTCCCTAAGCCGATCTGTGAAATGCAATTTCAAACACTTGACCTCAAAATATATCCAATTAGCATTTTAGCCATCTTCTGTGTGATTGTTTGAAGAGGCATACAGGATTTGGAAAGCTACGCTTGTGCTGTGTGTGCGCGTGTACAACTGAAGGGCTTTCATTATGAGTGTTTTATTGAGCTCAGTGTTTCTGTGAAGATACGGACAAAAAACTATTCTCCAGACAGACTCTTAGTAATGCTAGACCAATGCTTTATGGCACCAAACACATTTCAAAAAGGCAAGTAAGGGAGAGAGACAAAGTGCAGAGAATAAGAGCGACCTCATTCGCAGTTCATTGAGAAACAGGAACTCTGGGGGCCATGTTCTGACATACCGCTGCTGATTCAAACACACTCAACACACATCCCTAAGGTTTAACCCACCATTTCTTTTGTTCTGTACTTGAGTAAAACTTAAATTTAATAATGAGTAGGTAATGTAACTGCTTTTACTTGCAAGAAATGAACTGTTTAAATAAGCTCTGAAAATTAGGTTTTGCAGTGGGTAGTTCTAGAAAGCACTTGCCACCAGGTCAGTTCCCTGAGAACTAAATATCACTATGAACTTTTTTCCTGGCTGCATTCACTCAGCTACTAAGAACTCTGAAGTGATGTAAGCCAACTTATATTGACATCAATTGCAGTATTCAACAAAACTGGAGAATTGAGAACACCATAAGTATGTGGTTTTGTTGTGGGTTGCGATAACAGAGATGTAAGATGTAAGAAGACCTAAATCACAGTTGACTTGTAGTGCTCATCAAGGTTGAGAAAAATATAAGGTAACAGACAAAAGCTATTAGAATTAGCTTTCTGTATGTGCATGTCTACACTCTGGTGGTGTTTTGTATGGCAATCGTTTGTCCAATCAACTTACATTCACATCACTGGTAATTAAGCTGGGTTAGACTGTACTCTGAAGTAGGAACTAAGTTGGATTCCTTAAACAGCATTCCTATAACTAAAATCATCCCTACTTCCTTTAATGAAACACACCAAAAAGTGGGTACTTCCGCAAATAGTTCTAGGGACTATGAAAATGTTCCTACAGTAATTGGTCATTTTCAATTTGAGACATTTGGTTTGTCATGAATTTGAGGGACTGTTTAAACTCACTTTTCAGTGAATAAACTAATGGAGAAAGATATCTCAAATCATTATTGACACACAAAGCAAAGAGGACAGCAGGCCACTTACATTGGTGCCATGACCCAGATTGCAGGGATGTTTGCTTTGATTAATGTAACAGAAACTAGCTTGTAATGTCTGTGTAAACAATTCTCATTTCCTCAGCCTTGAGAATAGCTCTAGCAACTGTTGCTAGAGGCTGTGTCCTTGTTAGCACCTGTCTCCAATGCTAGTAGGCAGTAATTTGCATCCAGCCCGCAGAAGGGCAAGAAGAACCAAAGGTGCAACAATGGTGCCATGATCTGGAAGAGAGTGAGTGTAATGGAGGTCAACTAGCAAAAGTGTGCAAGAAAATCTCCTTTTTCAGGCTTCAATAGGTGCAACATTAGAGGCGGTGGTCTTAAACTTCCCTGTAGGATTGCCCACCTGCCATTCCAGAGACACAGGTTCGGCTTAAAGTGAGTATAACTGGAGGAGACTTTCTTCATTCCTGTGCTTTCTAAAGACATACTAAGGACAAGTGTTAGTATGCTAGTGTTTGCGTACTTGTTAGCACACTCGTCTCCCATGCTGAGGACACAGTTTCTAATATAGCTTGAAACTAGATGAGTAGACATGATGTGTTTAAACTGGTGCCATGACCCGGGTGGGAGTGAAGCAGGGTGAGTGTACAGAATCCAGTTTCCTGAAGTTATACAGGTAAGCCTTTCTCCTCATCAAGAGATGCAGAGCACCACATGTTAGATCATGTGGTCTTTGTTAGCATGCTTGTCTAATATGATAGATACACAAGTCCCAATCTAACTAAGAGGGGGTCAAATAGAAATATAGGGGTGACAATGGTGCCATGACGTGAATAGGTGTAAAAAGGGGTGTGTAACAGATTCCAAATGTGTGAGTAATCCCAATTCTACTTCAAAAATTGCTGTCCTGTTAGCATGCCTGTCTTGACACTGGAACTACTAGAATGCCCATAGTGGTAATTCTGACTTTTCATATAAATCTGCACCGAATAAAATTTTTGTCATGTCATATTTACATTAACATTCTATTGAGATGTTAGAATTAAGCTTTGGATGTCTGTCATTATATTTTGTGAGGACATTACACTAAAAATATTTAATAACAAATAAGTAGGAGAGCAAAGTTTTTTTCACCACAGTGAAAATGCTTTTTTTGAAAGCTTGAAAGACGTGTATACAGTGGCCCAGTAGTGCACGCAACAACATTAAGATCACAATGCAATGACATTTCAAAAAGAAAACATTAAGCTCATAACATAATGGAAATTCTCCCGACCACTAGGTGTGAGTTAATGTTTGCTTTTTGAAATGTTTTTGTGTTGTAAGCTTAATGTCGTTGTGTTGTGAGCTTAATGTTTGCATTTTGAAACGTTATTGTGTTTTGAGCTTAATGTCGTTGTGTTGTGAGCTCAATGTTTGCATTTTGAAATGTTATTGTGTGTGAGGTAATGTTTGCTTTCTGAAATGTTGTTGTGTTGTGAGCTTAATGTCGTTGTGTTGCAAGCTTAATGTTTGCTTTTTGAAATGTGTTGTGTATGTGTATGATGTAAAGTTATGTTGTTGTTAGTAAATGCTACAGTATGTTGAATTTTCCTGACAGTTATGGCCATTCAAGATAAAAATGCTCAGTACAATTTTGTGGTTTGTCATTTTAATAAAATAAAAAGTTACCATGACATATTCACACATTCAGGAAAAGACAGTTATATTAAATTACAAAATAGTAAGCTCCTCGGTAGTTCTAGTGTTAAGGGTGGGAGATGCGAGGTTTAATTTCACTGAAGTGGGCTTTTCAGAATTTGTAAATATTCAGAAGACCATTGACAGATTTTTCTTGTTATGGTTAAATTTCAAATAGGTGACTTTATTATGTGATCACATGTAACCCTCTACCCCACTTATATTTGTTCATTTTCCTGCCACTGTTTCTTTAAGACCAACATTCAAATTTTTTTGGTTGGAAAGAGAAGACTTTAGTTTAGCCAATGATGTGCTTTGGTTAAGTCACATGACGTGCAGTGTTTTTCTGTGGCACGATTTCTGACAGACTATTGTGAAAAGTTGCTGAATGTAAATACAAATGTCAATAAAAATAAAGAAACTCATGACAGATCCACAAAAAAATCTGAGACATCACCTCCAGTAAGTTATGATGACATATTCACAACTCAAACATTTTTTTATAATTTTTTTTTGCAAATAGATCAAATGTATGTGTTGCCAAATGGCAACATTGTGCAATAGTATATTGCAATATTGCAATAGGTTAGCTAGCTAACAAGGTCAGCTGTGATATTTTTAAGTTGTAACAATAATATGAATGCTAGTCATATAATGTTAATTAGTCATATGTTAATGGAATTTGCATTATGGATAAAATCACATTTTAATGGGAATACTTTTGATTAGATATAAATACAGGGAACAGTGTATTAGTGAGTATCACCATGTTCTATGGTAAGTGAAAGAAGAAAAGGACACAACTGGCTCTTCCTGCAGATGAAAGTGAGGATGAGATGGGTTTTAGATACCATGAGGATGATGCAGATTGGACATTTGATAAGAGCAGTGATGGAGACAGTTCAGGTAAGTTAGCTCAGAGGCACATAAGACAGGCGTAGTATAGTACAGTATATAGTATGATATATAAATATTGTTAGCTAGTAGCTACATGATTCTTATGCATCTGGATATATTAGACTTATTATTTATTTGTTATAATATTTACTGGAGAAGAAAATGTATATCTACTGTATGTTGTATACATGATAATACAATATTATGTTTGTTTTCAGTAATATTCAGCAAAACTAATGAAATAAATAAAAGCTGTTGGAATAAGAGTTGTTGGAAAGTATGTATTTATAGGTTCTGTGTTAAAGCTTGTAATACTGCAACACCAATTAAATCAAAACAAACAACATTTCAAACAACAAAATTATTAATTATAAGGAAAGTTCTAAATAGGATTTTTTTTTAAGTTAGATCCACTATTGGACATTGTTGCCATATGGAAACATATCATAAAATACCTTTAAAAAAATCCCCAATTTCCTTTTTATACAGCACTTCAAGTTAAGCCGTTCTAAGAAAAGAAAAACAGTCAAATATTTTTTTTATAGATCATAATGCGTGCCTTAAAATCACCTCATCAATTAATATGTTATCTTTGTTCACAGAGTGATCTTCGAACTCTGAACAGCCATTGTGTTTGTACAAAACGCACAAGAGCTGACATAAGCACTGAATATTAATCAAGGCAACAACTACACATGTTATTACATGCATAACATAAAGGTCAGCATCTTTTAAAATGAGTGCATTTTAAAATAAATCAAAAAATAAAATGGTAAATGGTAAAAATAATATGAATATCACATTTATTTATCCTGCAGTGTCCATTAAAACTTTGCAGCTTATGTGTTCAGCATTTGTTCATTACTATAGAATCAATTTGTAATCTCCATCGCCATTGTTTTCCCATTACGGGATACCATCCAGCATGCATAATGAAATGTGGTATTTTTATCATAAATAGCTGACTATTGCATCTCACCTTGATTAACAGAATTGAAGTCATTTTCAGATAACCGTGAGCTGCTTATTGTTGTCATTAAGGTTGCACAGACTATCTTTGCCACAGTAATGAAGTCAAAATGCACCAGCACTACACGGCATACACAAATATGAGTGGTGAAAGGAAAAACGAATTGAAAAAGAAAAAAAAACTGAGAAAGAACGTAGAGAATAAGACTGTAGCACTTATGTTGCATTATAATGATGTGTTTCTCATGTAAAAAAAAAAAAAAAAAAAAATTAAGATAAGTGGAGGCGACATGGTGTCACTGTTGCCTCACAGCAAGAAGGTCGCTGGTTCGAGTCCCAGCTGGGTGAGTTGGCATTTCTGTGTGGAGTTCTCCCTGTGTTTAATGTATGCGTAGTGTATGTGTGAATGAGTGTGTATAGATGTTTCCCAGTACTGGGTTGCAGCTGGAAGGGCATCCACTGTGTAAAACATATGCTGGATACGTTGGCAGTTCATTCTGTTGTGGCGACCCCTGATAAATAAAGGGACTAAGCCGAAGGAAAATGAATGAATGAAGATAAGTGGATACTTTTTTTTTACTCTAAACATATAGCATACAAAATACAAAAACTAAGCAGTTGGTTCATTTTTATTAGTCATGGTTTGACCACATAGATAGACAATGCTGTATTTTATGTTGTCACATTGACCACCAATTGTAGTCTTGTTTGGTAGTGCAAAAAAAAAAGATTAGTTTTGGACCCATATGTCATTGTTTTAATGGATTATCTGATATGGGTAATTTTTTTGTCTATACCCACATATGCTTTACATTGTAGATGCTTTTTAAATGGGTGGTCCACTAAAATATCATATTTTAAACTTTAGTTCATGTGTAATGTAGCTGTGTGAACGTAAACAACATCTCTGAAAGTAAGACGCTCAAAGTTCAATGCAAAGGGAGACATTGGCTTTTACAGAGCTAGCTTAGCAAAGCCTACAGTGAATGAAGTTTGTGGACTACAAAAAAATACATTCGGGTTAGTGAGATCACAAATGCTTCAGGTTATGCCCATTCACCACGCTCATACACCCCGCGCAGCAAAGGGGTGGCTGTAATGTTATAGCAGACAAAGCTAAAATGCCGTCCAAGCACTGCTATTTCCACAGAGCTTTTTCTGTTTCTGATTATTTGGGCTTCCAAAGGACATAACACGAAGAGAAAAGTGCTTACAATTTAATTGTGATTAAGTTCCAGAGAATTATTAAAAAAAGATATAGCTAGCATTTGACAAAGGACAGCTTCCAGAACCTCTCCCAGTTCAGTGCTGGATTCGGCTAAAAACTCCTCATAGAAGGAGCAGCTCCAACCATAATAGATGAAGCTGTGGATTGTGAGCCACAACCTGTAAGTATTTTTATTTGTTAAAATTGATCTATTACATGCATAGTTTCTAGTGTTAATGGCATGCTGTAGCAAGGACATAAACAAGGATGTAAACAACGGTAAATGCTGTTTGGCACCGTTAACAATTTAGCTACAAATTTATTCGTCAAACCGCTGTAAACACACACAATCTTCACCAGCGCTGCAGTGTCTCTCTATAAGGCTGATTTCCCTGGTTATACATCTCAAATAACGCAGGGAAGGCTTCATATTATTTACACATGCTTATACCAAATATATGTGAAAGACACTTGGCAGATTTTATTTTAGAGAGAAGGCTTGAGGTTCAGCTGTGTCCTTTTCATTTCTAATTCAGGCTCAAATTGATAAGGCTAACAGCTACTCTGACTGACAGTATTTACAAGGCACAGCGCATGCTATTAGAGGTGTGACGCTTTTCCTGGTGACGTGGAGCCGATCCGCGAATCAGCACATTATGTTAGCTGACCAATCAGAATCTCTTGAGGGCGGGCCTTTCGGAGCAACTAGGAAATATGACAGTCATTTTCATGTTAGCTGAGTAGCTGTATATAATCAAAGTAAGATATATGGAAAAAATAACGTGATTGTTTACAAATGAAGCATGAGCACACATTGCTTTGCATCTTATAAACACAAGCAAGCCTTAAAAATACACTCTGGTCTTTCTTTAAGGAAATGCTGGCACTTCCATTCTCATTCTAGACTTGCATGTGACACTACCAGTACTAGCAGCTAGAGGAAAGGTCAGAACGCAAAACTTCCAGTCGTTTTCACTCACTTGCTCTCAAAAGCACATTTTAAAAAAGGAGGCAAATGACCAGTGTATGATTTGCAACTATTTGAATGTGACATTGTAGATCAAAAGCATTAGCAGGTGAATTCCACAGGGTTCGATATTCAGACCACTCTCCTTTTCAGTTTCCTTAAATTACCTTTAAAGACACATATAGTAGAATTCACTATATAAGAACTCATTCTGCAAAGACTGTTATTGTGTTTGTGTTCCATATGCTTCTGTATTTGGGCCGCTCTTATGTTGTTGTTTTTTTCAAAGCTTTTTTAGTTCTGACTGTTTATTCACTTACAAAACATGTTCCATGACTTGTCTGTTTTTAAAATATTTAAAGCTATGAAAATGCCATTAGAATAACATTTCCAATATAAATCAATAATGATCCCTGGAATGCTTGTAGCTCAAGTTTTATAAGGACTGTGCATCATTTGCGATTTTACTCATCTATAAACAGTGTTAATGTATATTAGATTAGAGAGAGAAAAGATCTCCCGCATAGGCAGGTGCATTACTGGTTTTATGCCTGAACAACAGTGGAAATATAGATGCAACTAAGGCAGTCCTGGGCACAGTTTTGGAACAGATGGAGCTGTCAGTGCCAAGGTATGTTACGACCATGTGGGAACAAAATGAGCTCAGCTGAAAGAGGAACCAATCAAGAGGGGGATGAATACCTTTACATTTTTCGTCACTTGAGCAAGTAACATCCTTTGAAACAACAACAAAAATATGAATAAATCTTCTCTTCAATGCAAATGGTTTGGGTGCCCCAGAAAAAAAATCATCAGATTGTTGGCATATATCATTTAATAGGTGTTCACTGCATGAAGAAATGTCTTAAAATAGTAAACAGTCTGCATTTAATGGAGGTTTTCAGTGCCATTTTGTAGTTACTGCTCTCTTCGTCCCCTCAAACCTTGCTTACTGTATGCCTTCTGCACTTGTGGTCACAACCTTCAGTTTCTGTCCAAGTGATGAAAAACATTTTGAACAGAGCAAGACGGTGTACAACAAAGTGACAGCTTGTGCTGCTCTGCTTTTGACCACCGGGTTGTCAAGGGAACAGGCTGAAGAACGAGAATCAATGACACTTGCCGATTGCTCAGCAGGCAGCATTTATCTCCAGTATTTTCTTAAACAGTCCCAACATGATCTCAGTGCCATTACTTTTTTCTTTTCTTTTCTTTTTTTCTTCACTGAAACCCAGATTACATAAGAGACCCAACAATTGCACTACTTTTGTATGGTTTTGCAATGAAATATAAGGGTTTTGTGTTCAAACTGGTTTGGATCAAATCAAGGGGGAATAAATGATGGCAGAATTATTCATTTAAATCTCAAGCATCATGTAAGTAGTTTGTGTTTGTGACAGGACTGCAGTTGTATGCACATTTTCATAATAAATGCTATAAATAATTCCTGAATGTGCAATAAAGATGATTAAAACTTTCATTTTAAGACTCTTTAAGAGAGTCTGTGAATGAAATTTGATCTCTTTAGGGTATTTTCCATTTTTCTTTTCATTTTTTGAATGTTATGCATACAGGCAACATTTTCAGAACATTCCCTGTTCACACAAGTCAGTAAAAATTCTTAAATACTTTATTTTATGTTACACCCTTGTACACATATTTTCCCAGTTCACGTTAATGTATTAATGCATGTTTATACAATGAGCACAATATGCATGTGCAAAATAATAAATAATTAATAATAATAAATAAACAATTTTTTTTTTTTTTTACAGTGAACAAAAAACAATTAAACTATATATGCTTTTTAAATTCCTTTTGAAACCATTAGATTTCACACAAAACTCCACTTTATGGTGTAAATATACACTTGAATGCAGAAAAAAAACTTGTTTGCTGTATAAAAACTATATTTTTGAGAATGGGGGCGACACAGTGGCACAGTGGGTAGTACAATCGCCTCACAGCAAGAAGGTCGCTGGTTCGAGCCTCGGCTGGGTCAGTTGGCATATCTGTGTGGAGTTTGCATGTTCTCCCTGTGTTCGCGTGGGTTTCCTCCAGGTGCTCCGGTTTCCCCCACAAGTCCAAAGACATGCACTATAGGTGAATTGGGTAAGCTAAATTGTCCGTAGTCTATGTGTATGAATGAGTGTGTATGGATGTTTCCCAGTGATGGGTTGTAGCTGGAAGGGCATCCGCTGCGTAAAACATATGCTGGATAAGTTAGCGGTTCATTCCGCCAGATTAATAAAGGGACTAAGCCGAAAAGAAAATGAATG
Organism: Danio choprae; assembly: GCA_903798125.1. Classification (NCBI taxonomy): domain Eukaryota; kingdom Metazoa; phylum Chordata; class Actinopteri; order Cypriniformes; family Danionidae; genus Danio; species Danio choprae. The sequence continues at coordinate 1,117,723 of CAIGQW010028834.1, forward strand.
AATGAATGAATACTTTTGAGAATAGGGCTTTCTAAACAGACTTTTAAATTGTGATTTGCCTGATGAATCCTTATTGTCACATTTTTATGGATGCTTAAAAATAAAATCTCTCATTATCTCTTCCAGAAATGAATTGTCTTTGAAAGAATTTGCATCCCCTACTTGATAGGCCTTGAGTTGTCTGAGACATAGTAATATTTTTTAAGTAGTGATTATCTATGTAGATGATTTCCCAAAAGTAACACTCTCACATGGAGAATCTAAATATTAAGCTAAAGTGAATTGAAGTTATGCCTTTACTTATAAAGTGTAAGATAAACAGCAGCTCTCCAAAGTTGAACGTCAACAAAATCCATGCTAATTTAAATGAAGGGTGCTTCTTAAATATTAGGCCTTCTCTCTAGGCCATTATTTACTCTGCTCTTAATAAAACAAACCCAAAGTTACCCAGGGTCCTTGCTAATCTATTCGAATGTGCCTTTGGCAGGATTGCACAAAGGCATGAGGACTACAGATGTGATATCTGTAATGTGAGATACCTTTAAATAGTCTCACATAAACATAGGATGGGCACCTGTACAGGATAAGTACATCTGCATATTATTCCTGCAAGACAGGTTCAGATAGACAGCAACAGCTGCCACCAGAAACACATAATAAAGCAATGCTGTTCAAAAATAGGCTGAGAAAGGCTGGATTGAGGGCTTGTGGGCAAATGGGCAAAATCTCACATTTGCAGGATTGGTTATTTTGACTCAATAGGGGGATTGTCAGATCTATGTTTATGTTGGAAATAGGGTGCTGCAATGAGGCCAGTAACCTGGGATTGATTTGGAGGATGGAAGTCCATCCTGGTCTGGTACTTGTGTCATATTATCACTGAACTAAGTTTTGTTGTCAGGGAAGATGTGTGATTCCCTTCCAGCAGACTCACAGGCAGTGATGACTTGGATAGTGCCATGATCTCAAATTCCCCAGATTTCAATGGCACATGATGAACATACAGTACAAATGGGTCCTATGTTCATAGGGTTCTGTGTTTCCAAGATTGCCTCTTCCCAGACGATTATGGGACATGATAAACACAAGGGCCCAATGTTCCCATGGTTCAGCAGTTTGAAAGCATGTGGAGCAGATAATGCATAATTATTTACAACTTTTGCTTAATACTTTAAGGCACCTTTGGCACTAATTGCAGCCTCATTAACAGCAAGATTGGCATAATATTGTGTAACGTAAGTTGTTGATTCTTATGGTAGTTAAATAGTTTGATTGACAGACTGACATTTGATCGCATCCTCCAGAAACAATCATGAAGGAGGTCAGTGTTGTGAATTTATTCGCTTGAGGTGTGCAGGTTCATTATATTGGATGACCTGAAAAAAATAGATTTTTTTTGCTTGATTCAAACATTTAAAACCAAAACCTATTTGACAGTTGTCAAGTTTTGTTAGTGATTCCAAATATAAAATCTAATCACAAGCTTGGCAAACAGTAATTAACAGTGGATAATTGGTAGTAATTAACAGTGGATTAAACAGTGGATAATTCCCACAGCTCTTGGTAGCCCACAGCTACATACATGGTAGCATTTTTTCCAATGTGCTTAATAACATAGGAAACATGGGATCATGAGACCTTATTTGAATTCATTATGTTGCATATGGGGCGGCATGGTGGCTCAGTGGTTAGCAATGTCGCCTCACAGCAAAAAGGTCGCCGGTTCGAGTTCCGGCTGGGCCAGTTGGCATTTCTGTGTGGAGTTTGCATGTTCTCCCTGTGTTTGCGTGGGTTTTCTCTGGGTGCTCCAGTTTCCCCCACAGTCCAAAGACTGTGAATTGGAAGAAGTAAATTGGCCGTAGTGTATGAGAGCGTGTGATAAGTGTGTATGGGTGTTTTCCAGTACTGGGTTGTGGCTGAAACATCCGCCGTGTAAAACATATGCCGGAATAATTGGCGGTTCATTCCGCTGTGGCAACCCCAGATAAATAAGAGACTAAGCCGAAGGAAAATGAATGAATGAATTTGCATATGGGGAACATAGGACCCTGGGAACGTAGAACACTGTTGAACCCAACATTTACATGAATATATGTCATATGTCATATTACAGAATTTTATTCTGATCTGTCTATAAAATTACAGGTTTCATTAACATTGACATCATTTTGCACATTGTGCATTAACAGAATAATATAGAATATATTTGTTTGCATATGCCTGGCACATAGTATCATAGTAAGTTTTCTAATGAGTGTGGATATTTCCAGTGTGAGTGGCATTGGTCACTGCACTAATGGATCTCATGTCCTGAGGTGTGGAGAACTCAAGCGTACAAGCTGAGCTGAACGCAGACGACTTCTCACTTCTTCTCAGCCTTGTTCTACATGCAAAGCAATTATTGAACAAATCTATAAGGGCCTGGCACAACCTCTTGTGTGCTAAGTGCTTTCTGATGTTTCTGACATCCTGACTGTAAACATTAGTGTCTGGATTGTGGCTCCATCAGTTTGATGAAAAAGTGTCACCTCATGCAACTGTCGTCACCGGTGACAGAACTCTCGCCCTGAGTTATTGACATCTGCTTCTTTGGGTTGATGGGGATTTTAGCCACATCTTAAAAGTGGTAATGGAGGCCTTTTCCAGCTGTCATTGTCACTTAGCTAACAGTTGGGCCTCCTAACAAGCCCCATCCATCAAAGCTGCCATGAGCTGCTCCTCTCGCTGCCCTCTTTCTGTTGTCCACCATTTCTCTCCTGTCACTGACACCAGTGCTCATGTCTGTTACTCTGTGGGTATTATAATACATACTGAGTGAGCGATTTAGGAGCAAAATGTTTTAGAAGTGATCTTCAACTTTGTATAATTTTGTTCTGTTGTGAGGATTAATTCAGTCTTTGATTGTTGCCTTTACTGCACATTTGTTTTTGACAATTTTGATTGACTAATTTATTTATTAATTTATTGATTGATAAATAATGTATGGAATTATTAATTTACTGATTGATTGATTGATTGATTGATTTATTGATTGATTGATTGATTGATTGATTGATTCATTCATTCATTCATTCATTCATTCATTCATTGCAAATGTCATAACTTATAACGTATCTCTTTTCTTAAAGCAACCATAAATTGGTAATGGACTATACTGAAATGCTGGGCAACTGACAATTTTAACCCCAAAATGACCAGTCTGTCAGATAAAGAAGAGCCAGAGTCTGAGATCCAGTAAAAGAAAGTTTACTGAAGATAGTTTGCAGTTTCATCAGCAGAAACCAGCTTCAACACTTGCATAGAGTTTGTAGGCCGCTCTGCTTACAATCTCAAAACAGTAACAATTATATTGTAATAAACATTCGGCAGTGCACATCATTTAATCACCAACCGGTTTTTGATTTTTCTGGCGTTTTCCAGAACATTGTTGTCGGCGGAGTAGCGGCACTGTGGAAACGCTACAAGACTCAGACAACTCAGACGCTCATCAGGCTCAGACAACACGGCTTTAGAACGCCGCTGCCTAGCATCCATCTGGCGAATGTCCGCTCTCTTCCTAACAAAATGGACGAACTACTTCTGCTCGCACTCAATAACAAGGACTTTACCAACTCTGCTGCTTTGTGTTTCTCAGAAACCTGGCTGAACGAAGCCATTCCGGACAGCGCGCTTCACATACCAGACTTTCAGCTGTTCAGAGCAGATCGCGATACTGCGTCAACGGGCAAAACACGCGGCGGTGGAATATGCTTTTATATCAACAGAAGGTGGTGTACAGATGTAACTGTGTTAAAGAAGATGTGCTGTGCTGATGTGGAAGTGCTTTTCATTAACTGTAAGCCATTCTACTCGCCGCGGGAGTTTTCCTCGTGCATTCTCATCGATGTTTATATTCCACCACAAGCACACGTGAGTACTGCACTGCAACAGCTGGCTGATCTGATCACAGACACAGAACAACAACACCCGGACTCTGTCTTTATCATTCTCGGTGACTTTAATCAGGCTAAACTCACACATGAGCTGCCTAAATTCAAACAGCACATCACATGCCCTACCAGAGACAATAATATTTTGGACCATTGTTACACAACAATAAAGGATGCATATCGCTCGGTCGCCAGAGCAGCTCTAGGACTCTCCGACCACTGCCTGGTTCATCTTCTACCAACTTACAGGCAAAAACTTAAAACTGCTAAGCCAGTATTAAGGACTGTTAAGAGATGGACCAACGACACAGAACAGGACTTACAAGCTTGTTTTGAATGCACTGAATGGAGTGTTTTTGAAGCTGCTGCCAACGACCTGGACGAGCTCACAGAGACTGTAACATCATACATCAGTTTCTGTGAGGAGTAATGCATCCCTACCCAGATTACTAACTTAGACAGCTTCGTCAGGCCAAAGAGGATGCCTACAGGAGTGGGGACAGGGTCCTGTACAATCAGGCCAGGAACACACTGACAAAGGAGATTGGTGTGGCTAAGAAGAGCTATGCCAAAAAGCTGGAAAACCAGTTTTTTGCCAACGACCCTGCATTAGTGTGGAAAGGCCTGAAGGACATAACTAACTACAAGACACCATCCCCCAGCATTGACGGCAATAAAGATCTTGCAAACGAGCTGAATATGTTCTATTGTAGATTTGAGACAGCCGACCAGACACCTCACACCCGCCATGGCCATCTCTCTACACAGCCATCAACACCTCCAGCCATCCCCCTCTCCCCCCCTGCACTTCAGATCAGTGAGGATAATGTGCGTCAGATCTTCAGGAAACAGAAGAGAAGGAAAGCACCAGGCCCAGACGGTGTTTCACCAGCCTGTCTGAGAACCTGCGCTGACCAGCTGGCCTCCATTTTCTCACAGATCTTCAACAGATCACTGGAACAGTGCACGGTTCCATCCTGCTTTAAGCGTTCCACGATCATCCCAATCCCGAAGAAACCAAAGATCTCAGGACTCAATGACTACAGACCTGTGGCCTTAACATCTGTGGCCATGAAGTCATTTGAAAGACTGGTGCTAGCGTATCTGAAGGACATCACTAGACCTCTGCTGGACCCTCTGCAGTTTGCCTATAGATCAAACCAGTCTGTGGATGATGCAGTCAACATGGGACTGCATTATACCCTACAACATCTAGACAAACCAGGGAACTACGCAAGGATTCTGTTCGTGGACTTCAGCTCTGCCTTCAACACCATTGTCCCATCATTGCTCGCGTACAAACTGACCCAGCTCTCTGTTCCTAGCTCTGTCTGTCAATGGATCACCAGCTTTCTGACAGATAGACAACAGCTAGTCAGAATGGGCAAAATTACATCCGACAGCCGCACCATCAGCACCAGCGCCCCCCCAGGGATGTGTCCTCTGCACTGCAAAAGACCCCTTCATTAAGCTCCTGAAGTTTGCAGATGACACTACTGTTATTGGCCTCATCCGGAACGGCGACGAGTCTGCATACCGACAGGAGGTGGATCGGCTGGCTTTATGGTGCAGATGCAATAACCTGGAGCTGAACACGCTCAAAACGGTGGAGATGATAGTGGACTTTAGAAGAACCCGCCCTGCCCTCCCCCCACTCGCCATCATGGACAGCACTGTGGCTGCAGTAGAGTCATTCAGGTTCATGGGCACCACCATCTCTCAGGATCTGAAGTGGGACATTCACATAGACTCTATTGTGAAGAAAGCCCAGCAGAGACTGTACTTCCTCCATCAGCTGAGGAAGTTTAACCTGCCTCAGGAGCTGCTCGTACAGTTCGTACAGCTGTCATCCAATCCATCCTCTGCACTTCAATCACCGTCTGGTTTGGCTCAGCTGCCAAAACCGACCTCCACAGACTACAGCGAATAGTCCGGACAGCTGAACGAATCACTGGCACTACCCTTCCTACACTTCAAGAACTGTACTCTTCCAGAGTGAGTAAAAGGGCTTACAAAATCACTTTGGACCCCTCACACCCAGCGCACTTCCTGTTTGAACTGTTACCGTCTGGTCGGCGCTACAGAGCACCAAGCACAAAAACAGCCAGACACAGGAAAAGTTTCTTTCCTCAGGCCATCTACCTCATGAACAGTTAAATATTCTACTACTGTGCAATAAATGTGCAATACTTTCTCATACGCACTCGTACACAGCACCTTATAACAATTTACAGTGCAATACTTTCTCATACGCACTCGTACAGAGCACCTTATAACAATTTACAGTGCAATACTTTTTCTACGCAGTTGTACACAGCATCTTATAACTTGTATATTTATAACAAATCTGTACATACAATTCATCATCCAGAGCTTTTTGACTGATTGCATCTCTGTTTAATGTTTGTTGTCTTTTTCATATTTATTTTGTGTTGTCACTTGTCACTTGTCACTATGTACACTGGAAGCTTCTGTAGCCAAAACAAATTCCTTGTGTGTGTAAGCACACTTGGCAATAAAACCCATTCTGATTCCGATTCGGATTCTGATATGCGTCAGTAACTGCGTCATACATATAGATGTTTTAACCTGATTGGTTAAAACACAGATAGACAGTTTCCAAAGAGGTACGCACAGGTGGGGTTTTTTTATTTTCTTCCAAGATAAGATAGAGACAGGAGTCAGGGGTCAGACAGCCACTGGGCTATTCAGAGCTGACCCCGGACCTGTAAAAATGATCCACAAACGAATAGAACACAAACACACTAAGTACAATCTGTTTCATACTCAAGGCTGTTTCTTGTACTCTCAGCCGTCTTATCAAAACCGGTTCAAAACTGGTACAATCATCATCCAGATTGGCAGCTTGCATACAAAGCAATTTACTTAAAAACAATTAACACATAAAATGGCAAATAATTCAGGAAGTTGTTTCCAATCCTTCAAGAGTTCAGGTCCACTCTAGAGGTCTTCATGATCTCTGACCTGCCTTGGTAGATCCTGAGGAAACAAATCATTTAACATACAGAAAAAGCAAATACACACGTTATTCAAGTTTTACTCTGAAGAGAATTGATTCAGAAAATCCCATCAGAAAATCCATGTCTTCAGAAATAAACTGAAGTGGAAAAAGTGGGGTGTTTTGATAGATTTATTTTCATTAGGCTTGCCCACAGGTGTCAAAGCCAGTTCCTGGAGGGCCGCAGCTCTGCACAGATTAGTTTTAACCCTAATTAAACACACCTGATCAAACTAATTGAGTCCTTCAGGCTTGTTTGAAACCTACAGGTAAGTGTGTTGAAGCAGGGTTGGAACTAAACTGCTCAGAGCTGCGACCCTCCAGGAACTGGCTTTGACAACTGTGGGCTAAGGTTTATTATTTATTACTGATTTTCTATTATAATTTTTGATTAGTTGATTCATTCATTAATTTATGCATGCATTCATTGATTCATTAACTGACTGATTTATTCATTAATTTAATTACTTACTGACTGACTGACTGACAGATTGACATATTGATTGATTGATTGATTGATTGCAAAAAAAAAAACATTTTATAACTTACCTCTTCATTGAAAAAGCATTACAGTGCTAATACATTAAAATTGACTGGCTATACTGAAATACATTGAACTCAAAAGAATGTGATTTAAAATTGCTGAATCAAAATACATAAATGTGCTTAAAAGCTTGAGAAAATGGTTTGAATGTTTGAAATTAAAAATTGTTTTTGAAAATCAAATTTACTTTTAAGCCAGTGAAGTTTACCTACAAAACAACCACTGGTTCTGCACTCCTTTTCCTGAATTCACTATTCCCAAACTAAAATAGAAATAGTAAATAATTCCTACAAGAATCAATATTTTATCATTTATATATATAAATAATATTTTGATATAGGGCCTCACAGTGGCGCAGTGGGTAGCATGTTTGCCTCACAGCAAGAAGGTCGCTGGTTCGAGCCTCGGCTGGGTCAGTTGGCGTTTCTGTGTGGAGTTTGCATGTTCTCCCTGTGTTGGCGTGGGTTTCCTCCGGGTGCTCCGGTTTCCCCCACAAGTCCAAAGACATGCGGTATAGGTGAATTGGGTAGACTAAATTGTCCGTAGTGTATGAGTGTGAATGGGTGTGTATGGATGTTTCCCAGAGATGGGTTGCAGCTGGAAGGGCATCCGCTGCGTAAAACATATGCTGGATAAGTTGGCGGTTCATTCCGCTGTGGCGACCCCAGATTAATAAACGGACTAAGCCGAAATGAAAATGAATGAATGAATTATTTTGATATAATTTATATTTTTGGGTATTTTTAACCTAGCATACTAGTACTATCTTGTAATAAAATTGTGTAGTATAATGGCAGTTATGTTACCCCTTAGCATGAAAAAATGCAGTGTTTGCTGTATTACTATAGCTGATAAACACTGATATACATTGACCGCTCATTGATTAAAGCTCTTCTATTCTCAGACATTTATAGCATACACAGACGATTAAAGATTCAGTCTCCTTCCCACATTGATCAGAATCCACAACTCCAGCATAATTACAGACACAATGCGTGAAGGTCAGTGAGAATAGAGTGTGCTGAGGATGGGAAAATGTGCTGTGCTCTTCACTTTTCTCTGCTGAGCACAACTAAGAGATTATTATACTGTAGTAAGTGCTTAACTAGTTGTAGTGCTTTTGTGGGTTATTCAGATGGTTCCTCTTTGTTCTCCAGTAACTGTACAGGGTCAGAACTTTTTTGCTTCAATTTCAGCACGTAGAGTTTGTATCATTTGTTTTATGGAGAAAATGATAATGATAATATCTTATTAATGTATATGTATAATTTATAAATGTATAAAGAAAACGATGTATAGTATATTCATTCATTCACTTTTCTTTGGCTTAGTCCCATATTTATCAGGGGTTGCCACTGCGGAATGAACCACCAACTATTTAGACATATGTTTTATGCAGCGGATGCCCTTCCAGGCACAACCTAGAACTGGGAAACACCCATGCCATTTCACATTCACACACTCATACACTATGGCCAATTTAGTTCATCCAATTCATGTATAGCCAGTGTTGGGTATGTTCCTTTAAAACAAATAGTACTTCTCACAAATAGTTGTTACTGAGTTACATAATTATAAAAGTAACTAATTACCAGGGGAAAAAATCTAATTTGTCAAATGACTATAACATAAAAATAAAACATTGTACACTAATCTACACTATTTTAATGATGTTGTGGAACCATGTGAGAGGCAACAGCAGCATGTCCTCAACTATATATCTAGATATTATTTTGTTTAATTCTGTCTGAGTCATAAGTGTTTGCGGTGGAGAAAAAATAAGTTTTATTTGCTTTGACATCGGGCAGCATGGTGGCGCAGTGGGTAGCACAATCGCCTCACAGCAAGAAGGTCGCTGGTTCGAGCCCCGGCTGGGTCAGTTGGCATTTCTGTGTGGAGTTTGCGTGTTCTCCCCGTGTTTGCGTGGATTTCCTCCGGGTGCTCTGGTTTATCCCACAAGTCCAAAGACATGCGGTACAGGTAAATTGGGTAAACTAATTGTCCATAGTGTATGAGTGTGTATGGATGTTTCCCAATGATGGGTTGCAGCTGGAAGGGTATCCGCTGCGTAAAACATATGCTGGATAAGCTGGCAGTTCATTCCGCTGTGGCGACCCCAGATTAATAAACGGACTAAGCCGAAAAGAAAATGAATGAATGCTTTGACGTCATGGCTTAGTCTCCTCCTTTGGTAGCAGAGCTCAAGTTATCACCTGCTAGGCATTAATTTTGTGGCGGCATGTAACGATGTGAGGTGCTTTATTAGATTAGAATTACTTGTCACCGACAGAGAGAGACTCTTTTTTTCCTGGGCATAAGTTGCATGATACATAAATATTCTTGCCTTTCACCTCAATGAGGGAAAAGTAGTGCTTACATTTCCAGCTTGCAAACGCTACCCTTGAACTTGTTGGATTTGCCATCGTTCTGACTCCTGGTCATTGGTGTGTGACCACCCGCCCTACTCTGCCTCTAATTGGCAAAAGATAGAAATCTAAGCCAATCATCACATTTTCAGTTCCACAACAGACACACCAATTATCCTTACTGGTTGGTTATGTGCTCAGCCCCAGCCCCGAACACACACACACACACACACACACACACACACACACACACACACACA
>CAIGQW010028834.1:1128240-1147024 GCA_903798125.1 Danio choprae
TGTATATTCATTTAAAAAATGTCAGTGATTGAAAATGTAAAAAAGCTGTGATTTTACAATGTAAATGCATTTATGAGCTTAAATAAAATGTTATTAATATTGTTAAAGGCACAATATGTAAGATGAATTTTTTTTTAACTCAAACAGTGATATATATATATATTGCTAACTTTCTTACATTATCCCAAATGTTGCCAAATCCAGAGAAATTTTACCTAGTGACCCGGAGTGTTTCCTGTGTCTATACTAAAGTCACACACACACATTGCTGGTTTGTTTCTATAGAAAACAGAGAAACACCAAAGATGCTTTAATATGTTGTGTTTTATTATGCATCAGGATGGAAAGAAGATGACCACTCCCATAATTCCACATAGTTCCACATAATTCCATAAAGTCACAGTGTCATCAAACTACGCCTTTGTTTATTGTGAATAGGTGCCCTCTAGTGGCAAAAATGACATAATTTGCCTTTAAACAGTTTTTGTGTATGTATCTAAATGCCACTACAGATAAAACTTCCCGAAGTGATTTTGTTAATACTCATTTCATTTGATTGACAGCTTTATAGTATCTAATTATTTTAATAGAATGTATTGTCTTTTCAATTGCCACATTCAGCTTATTATACTAGAAAGTCTAGTTGAAACTGGTACACTTTCTTTTTTTTCTTCGTTCTTCAAAACAAAGAAATATACTCTCACTTTCTTTTGTTGTTACATCATCCACAACCTCTGAATTGGTGGCGCCTGCTGTAGTTGATTTAGTTTTGGTAAACATACAGGTGTCATCCGAATTCAACGGCAAGCAAATGATTTATTGTCTAAAACACTGGCAAAGCTCATACAGTATGGACAGGATGTACTTTCCATTTTTGGCCTGCTGTTGTTATCAGTTGTTCTCCTGTAAGCAAGCTTTAAATATTTGATTTTTATTTTTATTTTTAATTTTTTCACACTGCTGCCATGGCCGGCTTTGTCCACTTTCTCACATTTTTTGGAACGTTTTCCTCGGACTTCATTTTCAACTCACACCGAGATGAGACATCAGGTCTCCCTGGATGTCCAAAAACTAGGATACACTTCTTTTTTGCTTCTGTCTGGCAAAGTTTAAATCAGTCACTTGCTTTTTGTGTGTATTTTGTAGTTTTTGTTTTTATGTATTTTGTTTTGTGTTATTCATTTATTCATTTTCATTTTGGCTTAGTCCCTTTATTAATCTGGGGTCGCCACAGCGGAATGAACCACCAACTTATCCAGCATATGTTTTACGCAGCGGATGCCCTTCCAGCTGCAACCCATCTCTGGGAAACATCCATACACACCCATTCACACTCATACACTACTGACAATTTAGCTTACCCAATTCACCTATACCGCATGTCTTTGGACTTGTGGGGGAAACTGGAGCACTTGGAGGAAACCCACGCCAACACAGGGAGAACATGCAAACTCCACACAGAAATGCCAACTGACCCAGCCGAGGCTCGAACCAGCGACCTTCTTGCTATGAGGCGAACGTGCTAGCCACTGTGAGGCCTTGTTTTGTGTTATCTTTTGTATTTTTATTTGTTTGTATTGCTTTGGATTTCAGTAAGTGTTTTCATTTATTCTGTTATGCTGTTTGTTTGCTTGCTTTTCTAGTGTTTTGCTCTTTTCTTTTTTTACGTTTATTTCTGTTTTCTTGATGTTGTTATATGTTTAGTTGTTGGAATAAGTTTAGTACAGGACTATTTGTGTGCCTGAACAATAGAAGACGAAAAGTGAAACTTGTTTAGAAACAAACATGTTTAAAAACTTCTGTTTCCCAATTTACTATTGTTGTCCGTTGCCCTCCTGTAAAGTCAGACAAAATGGATTGTTTTGTTTTCATGTTTAGCCCCGTCAGTCCTACACCACCCAACCCGCTCCGGGCTGGGATCGAACTGGCAACTCTCTCCATGGAAGTCAGTTATTCTAACAAGGAGGCTAAAGACTATGGCCTCTAACATCTGTCGCTAGAGCACCTTTTCGGGCTCTGAGGAGTGAGATTTACCTGCACCGCACTTCACTAGCTGGCCTCTGTTACACGTGATTTAAAAAATACATTTTAGATACATAGAATATGAAAGAAATCAGACGCATTTTGAATTGTTTATTTTATTAAGGATTTAGATTAGATAACATTATGATTTCATATTAAAAAAAGGAATGCATGAAAGGAAGTTCTGCAACTCAGTGTTTGATATTTAAAAAGTTTTTGCTTGAAAAATTAAGGAATGGATAGCAATAATTCAGATAATTTTAAACAAATGTTGTGCAGTTATTTGGTATTTCGATATAAAAGTTCGAAAACTTCTTATTTAAGTAAATGCAGTCTTACTGTGATGCATTTCCGCTCGCACGCCTGCGTGCACATGTGTGTGTGTACTGGTTTAGGTATATTTGTGAGAGCTCAATTGCCCTCGCTTAAGTGAAATATCAAACAACCTACTAGTGAAGACATTTCACTAGTCCTTACTAAATAAAAAGGTGTACAAAAGTTTATTTTTAATTATTAGTTTTTAATGATTTGCACGTGTGTTGTGTGCTAGGTTTAAGGGGTAGAGGTAGGGATATGTGATGTGTGTGTGTGTGTGGTGGTTTTGGTTGTTTACAAGTAGAGTTTATTGTAAAATTACATGTTTATGAGTATATGCCTGATGTCCTTTGGGAATAGTAGTAGGGGTGAAGTAGGTATAGGGCCATATAATAAACGTCTTTTACTGTATAAAATACATTATAACTTTGAAAAGTCACTGTAAATACCAACATGTGTGTTTATGTGTTAACACTGTCAAAAGTAACAAAATGTTATCACATTTTCTGATAAATATTTCAAAGCATAATATTGTTAAGCTATCTCTGAATGAAAGAAGGGTATAAATGGACAGCTTAAACATGTCATATCCTGTTTAGATCAGTAATTATTGCCATTAACTTGATCATTCATTTATTCATTTCCCTTTGGCTCAGTCCCTTCCTACAGCGGAATGAACCGCCAACTTATCCAGCATATGTTTTACACTGCGGATGCCCTTTCAGCTGCAACCCAGTACTGGGAAACACTCATAAACTCTCACATGCACACACATACACTACGGCCAATTTAGCTTATTCAATTCACCTATAGTGCATGTCTTTGGACTGTGGGGGAAACCGGAGCACCCTGAGGAAACCCACGCCAACACAGGGAGAACCAGCGACCTTCTTGCTGTGAGACGACCGTGTAGCCTCAATTGATCATGTCAACAAAAAAAAACACAAATCTTAATACCAGCCATAAACAAGGCTACAGACCCCATTTACACCTATATTCAGGATTGTCCACTTGAGAAAACCCATTTTAATATGGAGCGTAAACAGGGCATAAAGTGTGTCAGAGTCACTGTGGACTTATGAAGGACCATCTCTCTCTCTCGCTCATCTTCAGTGTGGAATGGAAAGTGTGTGAATGCTGTCCCTCTTGCTGGAGAGGGACATGCGATTCATTAGCGTTCACGCTGTCATTTCATGCCTGCTTTTCCCCAGACGCAGGCACTTGCACTATTAGCCCTGGCAGAGCTGTGAATTCAGACTGACGACTAAACTGGCTGCTTTCTTTAATTAGTGTTTTTTAGAGGTGAAAATATTTCTCGTTTTTTTTTGTCTCTCATGACCCAAACACTGGGAAATTAATTACTAACACTCAAACCCAACACCTTCTGTCAAAACAAGAATACAATTCACAATGGAATGTTTCTCTCTCTTTCTGCTCCCCTAAAAAAAACACAAGGTTCATATGGGTTGATGTGATGTGATGTCATCATTAAAAATGGAGTAAATGGTTAAGCTGGTTTCTTAGTTAAATGGTTCATTTGTCTTCCATGGGCCTCTTGTTGTAAAAAACTGTAACTCTTGTTATATTTTACATTTTTAAGCCAAATCTCAAAAACTGTCTCCAGCATACTTCAATAAATTACAGTTTATAAAAATTAAAAAGAAAAATCGGTGGCGCAGTGGGTAGCACGATTGACTCACAGCAAGAAGGTCGCTGATTAGAGCCTCGGCTGGGTCAGTTGGCATTTCTGTGTGGAGTTTGCATGTTCTCCCCGTGTTGGCGTGGGTTTCCTCCGGGTGCTCCGGTTTCCCCCACAAGTCCAAAGACATGCGGTACAGGTGAATTGGGTAAGTTAAATTGTCCGTAGTGTATGTGTGTGAATGAGTGTGTATGAATGTTTCCCAGTGATGGGTTGCAGCTGGAAGGGCATCCGCTGCGTAAAACATATGCTAGATAAGTTGGCGGTTCATTCCGCTGTGGCCCCCCAGATTAATAAAGGGACTAAGCCGAAAAGAAAATGAATGAATGAATCGTAAAATCATTAATAAATACCTCAGGCCTCATTTGACAAGTGGCTATTTTAGTAAATGCCAGTCTTTTTTTCATACATATATTTCTATTAAAAATGTACAACAAGTCTGACAAGTTATGGAGACAAAAAATATCATACATAATTTCATATAAAATAAATAGCAAAAGTCTATAATAAGTCGCCAACAATGAAGATAAACTGCTCTCATGCTATTTGTATATTATTACGAGTTGTTTTTTCTTAATTTTTGCTACAGTACGTCATACCATAGGATATGTTTATGGTACTGTTTAGTAAAAAGTAAAAAATAAAAATAAAAAACACCAAAAGAACTGATAGTAAGTGACCTGTTATACTTTCTCAAACATCAGGCTTATAACTACATTAAAAAATGAACATTTCTTCAAAAGTGGTGTTACTAAACAAAAGTTTATTTTTTTACTGCCTATTTGCCATATACACTGGCAAGGAAGAATTCTTACACTGGTTTAACTTTCAATTTCCTGCTTGTGAACAGTCATGTTAAAGGATTTGTTAAAAGCGAGTAAAAAAGAAAATACAAACAAAAAAGTAAATGAACTGTGCATACTTAACAATTAAGTTAATTCAGCTTAACAGTTCCAAATTACAATGTTTATTCACTTGTATAAAGTAAAATCAACATCTTGATTTTAATGCAACAGGTTTACTGGCCTTTTTTATTGCTTTTTACAGTGCATGAAACAAATAAAACAATGATGTGCAAAGATAAATCATTTATAATAAAGTGAATATTTATTTTTGTTTAGTTTATTAGTTTGTTTTTCATGTCTTTGTCTATTGTTTTGTTTCTTATATTTTCTTTGTGTTTAATTTTTTTGTGTGTATGTTTTGTCTTCATTTTGTTTTATTTTGTCGTTTATGTATTTATTCTATTTATTTTTCATCAGCACAGAAATTACACACTTTTAATTAAGTGTGGTTTATTTATAAACTAATTTCGAGAGGATCACGTGCTTAGGATTGAACACGGCTGGTAACGCATCAGCTCCGTTTATTGCTCCAATCAGACGAATACTGACACACTACAAATAAGCAGAGTTTTCCACTCCAGTCATCTTCATCTTGAAGAATCCCCCCCTTCTGTTCTCCTGACTGGGTGGCATGGCGGCCCAGTGGTTAGCACTGTTGCCTCACAGCAAGAACGCCACTGGTTTTGGCCCTCACCAGGCCGGTTGGCGTTTCTATACGGAGTTTGCATGTTCTCCCTGTGCTCCCGTGGGTTTTCCCCGGGCTTCCCGGTTTCCTCCCACCGTCCAAAGACATTCACCATAAGTAAATTGACTACTCCAAAATAGCATCCTAAGACAATTCTAGCCAGCATATCTCAGCACATTCACAAGCAGGGGAGTTCTCGAGTCCTACCTGAGCTCAAACTCCCCTCTCGCCCTTCAAATGGGAGGGAGCCCCGGGCTCGAGGATATTCTAAGCTCAGGGCTCTCTCCCAGGACAGCATACCAAATACGCTTTATTATCAATCATCAGCTAAGTGTGAACTCTTGAAATAAAATCAAGTGAGTGAAACCCAAGCCTCATCCATCTCTTTCCATACATTATTCGTATAGATTTAATTACGTGCCAACTCATTAAAACGGATGATATTTAAGCTGTCATTTTATTTGGCTGCAAATTGAGAGGCTGTGCGAAAACCACATTGTAATTCCGTTTTATCAGACGAATACAACAGCTGAGATGCACTGCTGTTGAAATGAATTATTTAGGAGATGTCAGCGTCTTCTGGCTGACTGACTCACAGTTTTATTTGTGTCTCTGCTAATCTGATGTTTTCAGCAATCTGAATCTGTAGCCTATTCATTTGCTGCATGAAAAGGCAGTAATGTTTATTATCTTTCTGTATAATTAACTAAAATTATATATTGATGTGAATATCAATATGTCTGTCATCTTTTGCTGGAGATGATTAACCATATCATCCACAAACAGATCCATGCAGAAATATTTATTATCCAATATTGAACAGTCACAGTTCAGTGAGCTGTCAGATTTGACAATTATGCGGGAAGCAGAACTATAATGTTGCAAGTTGACATTTCACCACTACTTGCACAGTTTTGCAAGTATTATTTTGAATATTAGGAGGAAAAAATATATTTATGTGCATAAACAGAGCCTTAAGGAAAAACAGGAAAAACTAAGATAGTACCACTTTCAGTCTACTTTATACTGGTAGTACTTATGTATATATACTAATATTACATTTAAACATATTTTTGCTTAAAAAAAAGTTTAGCTTAAAGTGCAAAAAAGTCAATCCTGAAATTATTCATACCCCTGTCAATTTCTGACTTAAAGTTACTTTTATTCAACCAGTCAGTTTTTTTGTTTTGTTTTGGACCTGAAATGTCACAGGCTTCTCTCAAGAGATAATAAGACGGTTTACAAGAGACATGATTGGAGAAAGAAATATTTCTCAGCTTGTATTTACCTCATCCTCAACTGATTTATCCTAGTCAATCAGTTATTTGAGTATGGGGACATGGAGTACCAGCACCTCAGCCAGTTGGAAAAAAGCAAGCACTTCCCTATGCATAGCATAGCATGCAATGCCTTACATTATGCATGCACGGTTAAAAAAGATTTGGGACTTCTGCCTTAACCTGCTAAATCTGTAGGGTTAAATATAATGTTGACCCACTCTTTTGAGAAGGCTATCCACAAGTGTGTTTATGACATTTTGGACCATTTAAGAAAGATACACATTTGTGAGGTCAGGAACTGATGTTGGACAAGAAGGTCTGGCTTGCAGTCTCCACTCTAATTCATACCAAAGCTGTTCAGTCAGAAGACAGTAGGCCAACACAGAAACAGGGCAAGACAACCACGTCCCCACATTGGCAAGACAGAAACGTTGCTGTTTTTCTCTTAAGACCCATGTGAAAATAATGTGAATACTAATGTTTTTTGGTAAAATCGCCGTCCAGGTCCACATCTCTGATTCTCTAGTGCAGATCAATCCAAAAGATGTTTTGTACATTTTTTTTTTTGTCCACTGAAATGCACCATACGGTTGCACTCCAAGGTAGGTTGAATAATTTTAATCAGAAAAGCAGCATCTTGAGTATTAGAATTTGACACTTACATTGCAGAACAATTTTGTCATGACAACCATGCCAGCACTGATGCCGATGCCTTTTGTGAATCTAGCATGAGTTTAATCAGTGTTCGAGCACATTCCTGCAAGAAAGTGGATCTCATGGACCATATTCGAGGATACCACATATAAATACTAGTATCTGACTGAGCACATGAGACAAACAGTTCCAGGATTGTAAGATTACAATCTCAGATATCCACCATGAAATCATCTTCATATGAAATATATGTTTAATCACTGAGTCTATGGACATTTTTCTTTCACAGAAATCCCTATGAGAAATCCAAATCACTTTGGACATCTTTGTGTTTTTATTGTTCTGTTCAATCGGTGTGTCTGCTGGTTCCCCTACTACTCCTGTACCCCTTGTGCCACACACTGATTAGTCCATATTGTCTCCACCCAGTTGTTACCCTGTAAACTTGTTAGCCCTTGTGTATTTAAACCCCCTCTATTTTAATCACTGTTTGTCAGTTATTGAAAATGGGTGTTTTATCATGTGCTTTATCTTTTTGAGTTCTTGTTTTGATTTATTTCATATTTTTTATACTGCACGTGGATCCAACTCTTGCCTTTGCATTTACAAATATACTACTGGTACATTAATATATTGCCATATTTACTAAAGCAAGTATGTTTATAAAAGTCAAGTTCACTAAAGTATACAGAGGTCCTCAAGTACAAAGGTATTTTTTAAACCACGTGTTTCCTCCATTTTAGAAAAAAAATCTAATCCACACATGCTTGGTTTAAAAAAACATGTCCACGTGAAAACGCAAAACACCCTATAAGCATTGTTAAGTGAATGCCAAAGCAACAACTCCTAACCGTAAAGTCATGTTGGTCAATCAGAAGCCTCAAAAAATGTTTCTATTGGTTTCAGTTGGCTGTCAACATGGCGCACCGGACATTACACAGACGTGCATCTTGTAAACAATTAAGATTGTGGCACACAATCTGACACCAGGAAATGATAGTGCAGACAAATCAAAAACTCCAGTTTTGCTCCTTGCATCTTACAGGAGTTTCCAAAGAATTTCAGTTTCATTGACCCGATACTGCGTTTGCATGTGGATAAATGGCCAAACAGCGTAGGGTTTTGAATGAACCGTGTTTGTGTGGACACGACCTTAATAAAATGGACTCGCAACTTACAGCTTTTTTTCTCTCTGCTCTATATTTTGTTTCTAAAAATTAATAATCAGTCAGCAACAAATCCCTCAAAACAAAAACATAGTTCAATATGATATTACTTGATTTGAAATCGAAATGGGAACATAAAGACTCTCTTTACAAATCTGTAAGTATTATACAGTGGTTTGATGTCTGACCTTGCAGTCAGAATTATTCATGCAAACAATATTTTTGGATGTTGTGGAGTCTTCCCACATTTTCCTCTACGATTCCAGTGCTTGCATGATAAATGAAATGAGAAATCCAATATAACTTTAATCCTGCACTGATTATTAAAATCTCTCAAAAACTGAAGCCTTGTAATATTAAAATAAAACTCCTTATTATAATGCTAATAACTTCATCAAGACGACAAACACTGAGCTGAATAAATCCATGTTTTTACTTCACGGCTTCATAGCCTGAGCTTCAGATGGTTCTTCAAGGCTTTCTGAGAGCAGTCCAAGTTCTTCCTGCTGAAGTGTGGAGCAGCAAGATAAACGTGGCTTGTGTATTGATTCCAAACCATTGTATCAAAGCTCTTTCAGTTTGTGAGAGAGAGAGAAAAAACATAACTTTTGTTGCACCGTCGCCTGCGGATGTTTTAAGATTCTCTAAGCTTATGCTATCGATCTCTTTAGACAAGTTTAGCCTTGGAGGAGCACTAGTGGGTGACCCAAGAGCATTTGCTTCAGAAGAGCGAGTATATGAATTTACAAAGGAAGCTGAACATTATACTGCATACTGAGAATAGTGTAAATTTCTCATGCACTTAATAATATATTTTAATGTTTATAGATTATTCTTCCAACATTGCACAGAAAAATACATTGTAAAAAGTGATTAGTTACCGGAGCACCCTGAGGAAACCCACGCGAACACGGGGAGAACATGCAAACTCCACACAGAAACGCCAACTGGTTCAGCAGCGACCTTCTAGCTGTGAGACAACAGTGCTAACCACTGAGCCACCGTGCTCCCACACATAGTTCATTTACTTAATAAAAACAGGTTTACTCACTTTTTTAAGCAAAATCAAATAATCAAGTATTGCGCTATCAATTTTGCATCAGTTTAGTACAGTATATTTCAATGTTAAAAAAAAACGGTCTACAGTGCTCTGCTATATTAGACTTCATTTTCATGTTGTCCTCCTGCCTACAGTTTGGTTTAAATGACATCATAAAGCTTAAAGAGGAGAATCATGCTCGTAACTATTAAAGCAAAGGACATAAACGCCATCTGCAGCTTTCTGAGCTGTTAGTTCTCATGCGTTTTAAATGACAGTCTTTTGTAAATTATGGCTTCATGATTTTTTTTCCTCTTCATTATTTTAAAAGGAAGTGAAAATAGGACCATATGTTGGGAATTCTGGAGTGTAAATTATTGATATGGCAGGTATAACTGCATGGAATTTATGATTTCACATGCTGAACACATCTTTTATTACTATGAGAATCAATGGGGATCAAAGTAAGATTTCACGAAAATGAAAATCGTTCTGCATAAAACAAAAATCTGAATGAAAAGCTGATTTTAAAAAATATTTGTATATTTTGGAAACTGCTTGTTGACCCAAATTTCTAATCAGCCAATCATATGGCAGCAACTCAATGCATTTAGGCATGTAGACATGGTCGAGAGGATCTGCTGCAGTTTAAACTGAGCATCGGAATGAGGAAGAAAGGTGATTTAGGTGACTTTGAATGTTGGGGCCAGACGGGCTAGTCTGAGTATTTCAGAAACTGCTGATCTACTGGGATTTTCACGCACAACCATCTCTAGGGTTTACAGAGAATGGTCTGAGAAAGAGAAAATATCCAGTGAGCAGCAGTTCTGTGGGCGCAAATGCCTTGTTGATGCCAGAGGTCAAACGAGAATGGCCAGACTGGTTCGAGCTGATAGAAAGGCAACAGTAACTCAAATAACCAGTTGTTACAAAAACTTGTTTTCTTGTTATCTTTGAAAGCACAACATGTCAAACCTTGAGGCCGATGGGCTACAGCAGCAGAAGACCACACCGGGTGTCACTCCTGTCAGCTAAGAACAGGAAACTGAGGCTACAATTCGCACAGGCTCACCAAAATTGGACAAGAGAAGAAAACATTGAACATTCAAACATTAGAAAAACATTGCCTGGTCTGATGAGTCTCGATTTCGGCTGCAACATTTGCATAGTAGGGTCAGAATTTGGCGACAACAACATAAAAACATGGATCCATCCTGCCTTGTATCAATGGTTCAGGCTAATGGTGGTGGTGTAATGGTGTATGGGATATTTTTTTGGCACACTTTGGGCCCATTAGTACCAATTGAGTATTGTGTCAACCCCACAGCCTCCCTGAGTATTGTTGCTGACTATGTCCATGCCTTTATGACCACCGTGTACCCATCTTTTGATGGCTACTTCCAGCAGGATAATGAGTCATGTCATAAAGCGCAAATCATCTCAAACTGGTTTCTTAAACATGACAATGAGTTCACTGTACTCAAATGGCCTCCACAGTCACCAGATCTCAATATAATAGAGCACCTTTGAGATGTGGTGGAACAGGAGATTCGCTTCATGGATGTGCAGCTGACAAATCTGCAGCAACTGCGTGATGCTATCATGTAAATATGGACCAAAATCTCTGAGGAATAATTCAAGTACCTTGTTGAATCTATGCCACAAAGGATTAAGACAGTTCTGAAGGCAAAAGGGGGTCCAACCCGGTACTAGTAAGGTGTACCTAATAAAGTGGCCAGTAAGTGTATATATATATTGGAAACAAAACTACTTATGAATACAAAGTATAAATTTTAAAGTATTATTGATTAAAGTACAAATTACTCCTCTGCCTAATAGGACCTAATAGTGCTTCATGTGACCCATCAAAGAAATGTGCAGCATGTACAGTTTGCACTTTATTGTGTACAAGAACGATGAACTTTATTCATGTGCAAGGCAAGATTCATCATTCTGCCACAAAGACTCTGGACTCTAAAGACTCTATGCTGTGCTGCGCTTCATGATAGACTTCCTGTGTGCATCGGACTGCTCTGGATTGTCTTAAATTCCCACAAAAAAAAAACACTGCAAAGTTTGATTATGCCACTATTGCACTGTACAGTCATGAATAATTTTCCAATAAGATTAAAAGCAGCATTAATTTGACTTTGAGCATTAAAGAAGAAAAGATCTGATGCTGTATCGAGAAATAAATATATAGAACAAAGCAGATATGACTTTTTGTTTGGCTGGATTTATATTAAAACAAACAACATCCACTGCTGACAATTCGGTAGGAGGGAAAGAAAGGATGAAAAACAACAACATCCTCCACTGTATCCTGGGGGTTTAGATTCAGTCCTGGAGGCTCCTTACAGGGCCTTACATCAATGGACTGACAGCAAAAGAAATACATAAAACAAGCACGTGCAGCACAGAAAATTCAAAATCCTTCTGAATGTAAAAAAAATCCTATTTGATCTGATCCTACAAATGAAGTCAGAGAATACCTATAAAGCAGTCCTTTCATGTGGAACACCAACATATTGTAAATTTAATTATTAATAAGACTGTAGGTTTGAACCTTTATGTTGAGAATATATATTTGTATTAGGTTTTTAAAAAAGGGCTGTCTGGCTAAATGATGGTCTTTAGCCCACAAGGTCACCAGTTCAGTAAAGCAGAAAATGGGAAAATCTGCCTTGTAGGGCAGCACAGGTTTAGTTGAGCATGAAATGCAGGTTCTCGGGAGCCACAGGGAGTAACCTCAACAAAACTCCAAACCAGAATGCCAGAAGAAGCCAGCAGCACTTATAATACAGCTCTGAAATTCAAGAACAAAAAAAAAGAAAAATGTTTGACAATTTCTTTTTTTTTTTGCCAATGACTCAAGAAGTGAATTTGTGAGGTCAGGCACTGATGTTGGATGAGAAGGCTCAGATCACATGCAGTCTTCTCTCTAATATACCAAAGCTGATCAAACAGGTTGAGGTCAGGACTGAGATCAGGACAGTCAAGTTCCTTCACGACAAACCTGCTCATTCATGACTGTATCTGAAATTGCCCTTAAATAGTTTAATAATTGATCCTTTAATGGTAATTTATAATGGATTAACAAAGCATAAATAGTACTTACTTTAGATGAACTCACAAAACTGTAGGAAGTTGTGCTAATAATGCATTTATTAGCATACAAAGTAACTATTATTATATGCCTGGAAAAATAAGACGTATATATGCTCATTTAAATATTTTTTAATCATGTACTTACTTATTCTGAATTATTTATACTTATTCTATATATCTAATTAACTATTCTTAAATAACTAGTTTGTAAATAATGCAATACCTGATTTAGTAATAAAAACATCTGTCACACTTTATTTTACAGCTGAGCCTGTTTTTTCTCTAGGTTTTTTTCCTTCACTTTTGTCAATTGGTGAAGTTTGTTCATTGCCATTATCGCCAGTGGCTTGGTTTGGGACTTGTGGAGTTCAATGTGTTCAATGTTTCAGCTTTCAGCAGTGACATTTACATTACACGTAACTGAACTTCAATAGTGGAAACTCAAAATCAGTTTTAATTTACAAACAGAAATAAAGATGAATTGAAAAAAAATATTATTTTAATGTACAATTCACGCTATTAACTAAGACCTTTATCTTAATAAACTTTTATTTAGCTGTTTAATAATAGTTAGTAAGGCAGTAGTTGGGTTTAGGTATTGAGAATAAAAAAATACTTTACCAAAAATGTATACTCCATTCATAAATGATTCAACGTGTATGGTTATTACAAAGTGTTATTATGCTATATTAGTGGACTAATGTAGGGAATGGTGAATGGGGTACATGGGGCAATTTTGGACACAGCACATGTCTTTATAGACCTTGCTTTGTGTACTGATATGGATGTTGGAACACAAAGGCCCATCCCCAAATTCACTGAGCTCCCAAGATTGACCCATTCTTTCACAAATGTTTGTAGAAGCATCTGCATGTCGAGGTGCTTGATTTTATACACCTGTGACCAAAGAAGTGATAAGAAGAAATGAATTCAATGATTTGGAGGGTGTCCCAAAATTTTGGCAATATAGGCTATATATATACTTTTTTTTTTCAGAATCATATGAATTGTAATGAAGTCATGGTTACATGTGTTTCCTGAGAATGACAGTACTGAGAGCCTGTAGAGGTAGATAGTGATCTTGGTCTCCCTCTAATGAGCCACACTGGGAAGCCATTATGCGAGTTATGTGAGTTTTCTCTCTGAAGGATCCCAGTGAGGACTTGTGTGTCTAAGGGAGCTAATGAAGTAAAGCCGCCACAGGCAGAGTCACACTTCTTCAGCTACTCGCTCTCTCTCTCTACAATTATCCTCAATTCCAGTCTCATCACTGGAGGACCAGACTCTGTACTTTCTCAGGGCTCTGACTTTTGAAGTTTTCAGCTGGACGCTTGCAATTCTTACCCAAATTCTATACTAGAAAATTGAGTGCACTCAGATCAGTTAACTTCATGGAGAACATCAAAAAATTATCTACAGTTGAACGAGAAGCTTGTGAGTTCAAGAAACCCCAACTGGTACAGATAAATGAAATTATTAAATAATAAATGACAGATTAAATTACTTTGCAATCTGTTTTTGTGTTTTGCACACAATATATTAAAAAGGGGGTGGGGGTGGGTCAGAGTCACTTTTAATAAATGAGTTCATGAATTAAAGGCACAATGTTTTCATTAAAATATACAAAAACCACCAGAACAGTGTTATATATTTTGCTGACTTATGAACTTACATTATCTCAAATGTTTTGAAGAATGTTCAAATCCAGAGAAATAAGATGTTTAACTGGTGACTCGATCATGTCCTGTGTGCCTATGCTAATGATGTTATACACCAGGGGTGCCCAAACTCAGGTCTTGGAGGGCAGGTGTGCTGCAAAGTTTAAAACCAAACCCAAATTGGACCTGAACCAGCGAATCAAGTTCTAACTAGCATACTAGAAACTTCCTGGCAGGTGTGTTGAAGAAAGCTGAAGCTAAATTCTGCAGGACACTGAACGTCCAGGACCACGTTTGGGCACCCTTGTCATACACCCTCGATTTTGGAGAAACACAAAAAGTCACTTTAATATCTGCATTTTATTAGAGTACAAATAAGGTGCTTTTCCATTATACGGTTAAACTATTCCTTACCGGTTAAAAATTACACAAGCACCATTTTCACACACAATATCAATCTGTTTCTCCTAATTCAAGAAAAGAGACTGGATCTCAAAGTAGGATTTAGATCTAATTGATAAAACCTTTTGAAGGTGTGCCGGGTAGACCACTCTGCTGCATTGCAGATGTCAGTCATGGACTGGCCAGAATAAAGAAGGCTTTTGAAGCCGCCATACCCCTGGTAGAACAGGCCCTTTTTGCCTTCGATAGAGGACTGTTTAGGGCCTCATAAGCCAGTGAGATAGCCTCGACTATCCACCGGCTCAGAGTCTGCTTAGATGCAGGTGCCCCCATGTTAGGTGGGCCATACACAATGAACAATTGTTACATTAAACGCCATCCAGACGTATGATGTATGTATGCATCTAATGCCTGCACTGGGCAAAGCAGATTTAAGTGCTCTTGATCTGCATCATAAAGGATGGAGGATTAAAGGCCTGCAGCACTGTAGGTCATACCACCTCAGTGGGAACCTTAGAGACGTACCCTGTTCTGGGGTACAGGAATGCTCTCACAATGCCAGGTGAGAATTCCAAACAAGAGGAAGCTATAGACAGTACTTGTAAATATCCTACTCTTTTGAGAGAAACATAAATGCCATTTAAGCATCAGAAACTTTTCTGACACATCCTCAATGGGTTCAAAAGGGGTTGTCAACAGGCCCTCGAGCACTATCGACAAATCCTAAGTAGGAACCCTACTGGTGCAATAAGGCCTCAACCTCCTGGATCCACAGAAGAATCTGCCGCTACACATAATTTAAGCACCATATTCAAAACGCTCCTAGAGACAATTCCAGCATCAACCACACAGGGCAATGAACTGGATCCAGGTGGTGGTCAGTACACCACGAAGTGAAAAGTTTCTACTTGGTGGCATACAATCTCCTCGTGGAAGGGGCACTGGAGCTGAGTATGGTTTGAACAACCTCAGTTGTTGCAGACAAAGCTTCAGCCACATCTGCATCATGACATCTAGCCCAAATGGTGCTGGGTGTGTCAGTAAAAAAACACAATGGGCTCTGCCGAATCTCTGCCAAATGGCTGCCACCACTTCTGGGTGCAGTCGCCATCTCCCTCAACAGGAGGTCTGCTCCTACATTCCTGGGCCTGAGATGTAAGCTGCCTTCAGTGGCGCAGCTTCTCCTGAGCCCACAGAAGGATCTGCTCCACCAACCTGCACAAAGGGCACAAATTCAAAGCCCCTGATGGTTAATATAAAAGACCACAGATGTGTTGTCAGTTTTCACTAACACATGGTGACCTTTTACTTGAGGGAAACAAGTGTTTCAGAGTCTGAAACACTGCTAATGACTCACAGCAACTGATATGCATATGGAGATGATGGTCCCTCCACTGCCCCGTTGTGGGAAGGCACCTCAGAGTTGCTTCCCAGCCCTTGCGAGAGGCATCTGCGGTCAGTGCCGTGCGCTGAGAGATTACTCCCAATGTAGGGCTTTGGGACAGAAACCAGGGCTTTTACCATATCGATAAAGCTTGTAGATAGTGCCACAAGGCTTTGATTGTGCCTGGATTTGAGCCCCCACTGTAACAATCTCATGTGTAGCGGACCCAACTTTGTTGAAGGTTGCTGCTAACCACTGAAACTGTTTGACTGATAGCTAGGACCAACCTGACACTCTTGACACTATGGGGTGAGAATGCCAGACCAAACGGAAGAACCATGTACCCCTTGTCCTGAAACTCAGGAACTTCCTGTGACTTCAAAGGATGGATATGTGACAAACCAGCCCTCAGACTGTATTTGTGACACGATGGTGCTGATAGTCATTGTTTTGAACTTCAGCGTTTGTTCTGAGCAATTTAGCTGTCTTAATCTAATATGGGATGTAACCCTCCATCCTTCTTTGGAACAATGAAGTAATAATATAAAAACCCTGACTCCATGGCTGGAGGAAGATCTGTTCTATGGCTTCCTTCCTCAAAAGGAAGTCTACTTTGTGTTCCATAACTAGAGCCTGCTCTGGTTTCACTAAAAATGTGAACCACATTGTTGAAGCAAGAGGGGCGTGAACCAAACTGCATTCTGTAACCCTTTTTAAGATAAGCAAGATCCTACTGCGAAATGTTTGGCAGCCACTCCCATTCTGCCAAAAAATTCTGCAAGGGTACCAGTCCCTCAAGACTGGCCTCTATGCTCACCTAAGTAGCTAACTCTGGGCACTGAGGTGAACTCACGACAGGAGGCCACAGAGTTAACTGCTATTGAGTCCACTAGCGCCATAACTTTTGGGATAAAACGCTGGTGGACAACACCGGGGGTCTTCCTGCCCTGAGACACCAGCAGTGGGAGGATTGGTGAATGGACCCCCTGTGGGGCACGAGGAGGCGGCCTTTGCTCCTTGCAGGAGCTGCCCGAAGAAATTCCTAATGCTAGGAATTCTTATGAGACAAGGGCCGTTTCACGACAATGGTTCTTGGCCACAGTACGTGACGGTCTTTGTGTCTTGAGGGCGCTGCCTCCTACCCCACTTTTTTTTTGGGGGGGGGGGCTGATTGGATGCAACGCTCTCTTCTGCCCAACGCAATGCTGAGCGGATGAACTGGCTTGCGGCTGGTCCCACCTAGCCGCCCCAGAAGAAAGCTTTCCTAAGGAAGGAAGCTCCCCTAGGAGCCCGACCCACCCGCCCACCGATTCTCTGAAGAGCCAGCTAGCGAAAAGGGGGCATCAAAGAAGAGGCATTTGTCCTCTTTCTTGATACCGGACTGATTTAGCCACAAATGTCTGTCTGTGACCATCCACTTTAATGGCACAGAGAGACAGGTGCAAAGCCCGAAGTAGTTCTCGAACGACAATGCGCCCTGCCCTCCCCATAGTTGTCCTTCAGCAGGTCTATTTGGTATGCTTGTACAATGACATAGTATGCCAACAACCAACCGGTTGACCTGTCGCTGCATGCGCTTTACCAATCAGAGCCAATGTTATTATTTTCACAGGCTTTGATGGCAAAGCAGGGTCTTGGCAGATGATAATTTCCTCAATATGAGGCATCATTCTGCAACCGTGTGGATCGAAGCCAGCCATAGATAAATAAATGGCTAATCACACAGGCTGTGTAAGACTTGCTCCAGGTTAATACTTCCCTGTGCAAGTTCTTATTAAACAGCAGACCCCTTACATTTATAATAATTTTTATTATATAAATAATAATTATTATGTTCTATATTATAAATATAACATATATCACATATTATATTATATTTTTATAGGGGATTAATTTAAATTAAATAGCAACACAGGCTTAACCTCAGCCAGTTCATCATATTCAGGACATTAAGGGGGAAATTCTTAATTCTTAAACACAGCTCTATACTGCCTGCTCCCTCGGAAGCAGAGAGGCGGAGCCGTGGTCCCCCAGCGCGAGAGGAAATGTCAGCCGAGTGGGCTTCCAACTCGCGCTGAAAGGACGCCAATCTGGAGGACAAGGAGAAGAAGAAACCCTCGAGTTTGTCTCCATCCTATCATTCAGATCAAGCCGCGATCCCCGCGAAATCATGCGCCGCTCGGCCACAGCACGAGCGGAAAATGAGCCACCGGAAACACTCGTTGCCGGGTCTTTATTTAAACAGAACCCAGCTGCTTCAAAACACTTGACCAGGGCTTTTTAAATGAGCACAGCCACCACTCTCGAGGGCTGACTGTGCATGCTCCTGGACAAAGGCACTGCGCACACATAAATCGTGTGTGTCCTGTTACATTGATAAAACAAGAACACTGGGAAGCGTACAATTTAGATGTTTTGATTTTTTTTCTCTGATAGCCTATTATTTTTAATAGTGATGCAAAAAGAGAGAGTGTGTGTGAGTGTGTGTGTGTGTGTGTGTGTGTGTGTGTGTGTGTGTGTGTGTGTA
>CAIGQW010028834.1:1147124-1160143 GCA_903798125.1 Danio choprae
GAGTGTGTGTGTGTGTGTGTGTGTGTGTGTGTGTGTGTGTAAGTCAGTTTTATGTCTGATCGTCGTGCCTTATCAATGCTTGTAAGTAGAAGGAAAAAGACTCATACATCTGAGTGTATGAGAGAAAGAGAGAAAAAGCTGAAGTTGTTCGCTTCCGTGGTGCTTTTATACCTCCCGGTCTGACGTCACACACATGGTACATCCCGCCAATTACATTGGATTGATTTCACCTGTGCTTCAGAAGGTTATAAGAGAGGGATTGTATCCCATTGGGTCTCCTATAAGAGGCGCAGTGCTAGTTCCCTGAGAGGGAACCTAGACATTCACAGAGTTGAAAAATAGATTTGACGATTGAAATTAAATTTAGCTGCTTTATTTTAGCGGTTTAGGCAGGTCATTTTTTGACCCGAATGGTGAATGGTGTATACAGAATTCTAAGAATACAGGAGGGTTAATAATTGTGCCACACCATTCTAGGCTCAAATGGAAACATAACTGTAACTGTACATGACTGTTCTTAGAATGGTTTGGCACGATAGTGGAAAAGCAGCTAGAGCAGCATTATAATATACAGGGATTTCTCATGTTGCATCGCACAGCATCCAGTGCTGACAAAATCATTGATTATAATAGGTCATTGCATTTACAGACCTTTAGACTAATAGCAGAAGGAACACTGCTTTGATGGTTAAGGACCGTCCAAGAGGCCATATACCAGGGGTGCCAAACCCTGTTCCTGGAGATCTACCTTTCTTTAGAGTTCAGCTGAAACCCTGATCAAACACACCTGCCTTTAATTACCAAGTGCTCCTTCAGATCCTTAAGCCCTGCTCACACTGGGATTTCAGCCACAATTTCTTCATTCTGTCATATGGGGTGGGATTAAACAGTATAATTAGACATTAAAAAAAGAGAGCGATTGCTCCATATTTAAAATGTATGTACAGAGAGGTCGTGTTTTGATCTACTATTGGTCTCACGCAATCAAGTGATGCGATTTTGCAGGTCAGAATTCACCATGCTTGAACTTTGCAACGCTGCAACATGCGAACCCTGTGTTTCCAGTCTGCCACATTCGCTTGCATATGAATGGAAGTCTATGGGGTGAAAAATGCAGTGTGACTGAGACTTGAGACAAATTAGGAAAATCCTAAAAGATTCCTGAATCTAAAATCGATTGATTGTTAGTTTGACATGTTTATGCTGTGGGAGAATGCGGGATAGTGAAGTGTCATGCATGGATGACATCAAACTCCAGGTGAGTTTTCTTTCATGTTTCTCTTGATTGTCATTCAGTCTGACATTATAACAGCTGAGATCTTACAGTGTGACATGGGAGCCATGTCTGACATTCTACAATTGTTTAGGATTATAAAAAATTGCAGTGTGTGGCGGGCATTAGTTGGTTTAGTTGTGTTTGATCAGGGATGGAGCTAAACTCTGCAGGAAGGTAGATCTCCAGGAACAGGGTTGAGCACCCCTGCCATATACTGTAACTGACAAGGAAAGCAGCCAATCACTTTTCTTTTTGTCTTTGTGTTTATTTTGTTAAGGTCTTTTCACTGTTTGTCAGGGAAAAAAAATGCAAGAAAAAGTGTAGAGATTTTTGTCAACTTCTCAGATGGTTGAAGCCTTTATGATTAATGCTAATGTCTAGGGGCATCAAAATAACAGTCTGGAGTATAATCAGTAAATCATTAATTCACAAACGTCTCAACAGACATTTCTACTAAAAACACCCAGTATTGAACCAGGCATATAATTACATTCCCTTGTACAATGGCATGCAACAGTCATGGCAATAAGATATTTCAGGTAAACACCTGGCATCTTGTCCCAAATGTCCAATTTAATTAAACTCTGAACACAAGACTAAATCATGCAGCTGCTGTGTCAGTGTCAGTTCATTCATTTTTGCTTATGCAGCTGAGGCTTTATTTGATTATTCATAAAAGATGTGAGGGGGGAAAACTAGAAAAATTGTCTTTTTGGGAAACCAACCAAATTTTGAAAAACAATCAGCAAGACACTAAAGTGACAGACCGTGATCTCAACACACTAACATGCCAAATATTAAAAATGAAAGGATTACATTGCATATATTAAACGGGCTTGTTGCATAGATGGTCTGCTATCTTTGCACATGAGCAGAGTGGTTTCATCTCTGGAGAAGTGTTGTCTTTGCATCTGTAAAAATGTGTAGTAAATCTCATACTACTCAGGGCATTTGATCGATTTGCAATGGTTTCTTATTTTTTCTATAGTTTTTATGGGTTTGGTTTTTTTACTTATAAAATATTTCTTCAGAAATTCATGGTATTGTACCAGGCAGCCAACGGTAAAGTATAGAAGGTATACAGCTACGGATGCTTGGCCATGTGCGCATCAGCTGCATCAACTGCATTAAGAGAATAGGTACTACTCTTTAGATCGGGGGTAGGACAGTTCAGTCCTAGAGAACCGCAGTTCTGCATAATCTTGCTCCAACCCATAACAAACACTCCTGAACATGCCAAAATAGATCTTACTTTAGCTACAGGCAGGTAAGGACTGTGGTTTTCTAGGACAGAATTTACCAACCCTTCTTAACACCTGCTTTACCAACCCTGCATTTCCAAACACTTCCTAATCAAACACACATGAAGTCATCAGAAGAGACTCCAAAACCTGATATTGATTGTCAGATAAGGGAGACATCTAAAATGTGGTATTTAGTGAATGATGTGTAGCAAATCCGTCTACTGTGGCTAACTGTGTGACACTACATTCTAATATCAGGTCACAGCTCTTGGGTCTTTGTTGTCCATTTGCAAGCCATATCATTTGCCGAAATGGAAAGAAGAGAGACAGCTGGACTAAATCAATACAAAGAGAAGAAAAAGCTCATACATCCAATTTGCCAAGGTTGAGTAGGTCAACATGATCTTTCCATCACTGATAAATGAATGGTGGAGTTAATAAAAGGTAATGCACTTGAGCACCTGTATCTCATATGGAAGAAATCAGAAAATCATAGAGACAAACATAAGCAGAAACAGACACATACATAAGCAATTCCTAAAAGCAAAGTACCAAACATTGGTTAGTGGGTGAACTCTGGGTTAAATGAGTAATCATTGTTAATGCATTCCTGCCATTGGCCTTACCCTTACCATTACTGTAGCTATATGAATGCATTAAATCAGTAGCAATACAGTATGTCAATATGATTAAAGGGCTATCATCACCAGAGGTAATAGAGATGATCGTCATCACAGAGGACAAGTGCTCTGCTCTTCTGACCAGGTGTGTGAGCCAGCAATAATGCTCACTGAGGATTATTGGTGGACATCAAGGGGTTTGCAGGAGACCCCATCCATATCCTCATATCCTGAGGGTGAGTTACAAATGGACTCTGGGGATTTTTAATCTTTGTGTCCAGCTCTCCAGATTCTTCTTTACCCTCGGTGGTTCCGAGGCCTGTACCCCATCACCAGGCCTAAGCAGCATCCCACCCAGCCTCTCCCCCCAACCTTCTCTCCTCCTTTTACTCCACAGTGGCCTGTCACTGGGTTAGGGGTTAGAGTTATGGTCCTTCAAATCTCTAGCCCTGCATAAACCTCGGGACTCCATTCCTCCAGCTGCTCCTGCTCCATCAACAGCCACCCTGTAGATTAAAATAAATGGGAGAGAGAGCTTTCTCTGTTGCTGCACCCAGGTTAAGGAATATTTTCCCTTATTCTGTAAGAAATGCTTCCACGCTAGCGAGTTTTAAGAAGATGCTAAAAACTCATCTTTTTAAGACTGCATTTTTAGATTCTAATGTGTTTATATTTTAGAAATTTGTTATGTATACTTATATTTTATTGCATGTTTGATTTCTCTGTTGTTGTAGTGCTTTGAGTTTTAGAAAAGCACATTATGAATAAAATGTATTATTATTATTATTATGTACCCCCTATGTTTGATTAGTGTTAGAGCAAAACTCTACAGGACACCGGCCCTCCAGGACTGAGTTTGCCCCTATGGTGGGACATGCCTCACAGGTTGAAAACCTCTGTCTCTGTCTGTGACATGAATAGACCCAAAACCATGCTACCTGGAACTGCCTGTTTATTACTGTATTTTTGAGTTGAAACATGACCAGTCCAAAAATGATATATGTGCCACATGGGCACATGGGCAACCACATTTTGGATTAAACAGCTACTTGTTATTAAATAAAAATAAATGCTTATGAAAAATAAATGCTTGTTTGTTTACCTACTGTTAATTTAGCAGACACCTTCAGTGTACCTACCCGTGACACTTACAATCCATTCTCAATCCATACAATCAATTGTTAAAAAAAACATTCATGGCAGTGGCAAGGCTCCATAGCAATCAAGGACTCAGGGGGGCAATGGCCCACTAAGATTTATGTTCAGATTTCAGATGTTCAGATTTTATCTTTTGTTCAGATGTTCAGATTTTATACCTGTTCAGATTTTATCTTTTGTTTTGTTTTTTTGTTTTCTTTCTCTAAAAAGATTAAAACATTGCACGTAACCATTTAATAAGAAGTATAATGATCCTAGTGGATGAGTGCTACTGTTCCATTTTCTATTGGATGGTGAATGCAAAATTCAAGTGCTCTCAATCTGAGGAATCAAACAAATCCAAGCATGCTTCTACTGTAAAAGTCTCTGATTGTATTTTTGCTCACTACTCCTATGCTAATTGATATTCACATAGTGTTAAAACATGCAAATTAATGCTAGTAACATTTATGTTATACAATAATGTAACTAAAACATGGCAGAAGTATGATACATGTTTCTTAACACTCTTTTAAATGTTAAAAGATGTCTCCTACTTGTTGTTTTTGTGTCTGTCTCAATGTTCAGCCACAACTCTCTTCACCTGTTGCTCTTTCCCTCATTATTTCTTCTATATTTTATCTCTCTCTCTTTACCAGTGTGTTCTGTCTACTCAAGGCAATTTGTTTGCTTGTTAAATATATTTTCTTTACTTTCCTCTCTCTCTTTCTCTCTGCCCAGTTAGTGTTCTGTTTGTCTCTTCTCATGCACACTGCCCTTGGACTATTTATTTGGAGTTAAACCCCTGCCTCATTTCTGTATTTGGAGGTTGTTTTTGCCCACTGGTACTATTTGCTATTGTTCATGGTTGTAATCTTGACTCTTGTCCCTGACCTCGAACTTCTCTGCTCGCGTGTCTGTGTCTGACTGCTCCATTGGTTCAGGAGAAAAACGTTCTGAGCCACAGCTGACACTGTACTTGACTTGTGTGTTAAAGTATATCAAGCAACTTGCTGCTTCTGGGTTCTTTTTTCAGACCCATTACATGAAGCGTCGTTCACTAGATACACAAGCAACAAACAATAATGACAACTACTCGCAAGCGCTGGATGCCAGATTGACGACACCAATAGGAGCAAGCCTGACTATTGAACCACACACGACGACACACAACAAAAGGAATCTTTTCCATGTTAAAGGAGTTTTATGTCCATCACCTCAAACCATCACCTGAAATTTCTCACAGCTGAACAATAGTATGCACTTCTATCACAACGATCACCACAGGTACTGATTATGTGCTTTATTCAGTGTTTTTTTTTTTCAAGTGCTACCAATATGAGTTTTAATATCATTTTACGTGACATTTATTGGCATACTGAAAGTAGCAGCAGATAGTTTCACTCAGCATGTAGTTTTAATAATGTTAAAACAATATGAATTCATTATTCAATTGTTTACATTTATTGTTTATGTCTTTTAATGTATGTAATTAAATTCTAAATCTTTTTGTTGGAGTGCAGTGCAATATTCTGTGCTTCTGAATGGCTGTATTTAAATATTTTCTGTCATGTTGCATCCTTGCATGTTTTCCTTTCAATCTTGTTGCATTGCATGTTGTTAGGACACGTTGTTACAATAATAAACAAATATGTTCACTTAAAACATGTTTCTTAAATATCTGCAAACATGGTATTTTTATGCTTTAGAAGAGTAAAAAAAACATACATACCGGGCCGAGACCTAGCTGAAGAGGGGGTCTCAGTCCACCTCCAAACAAACTCTGCTTTTGTATAAGGTGTGAATATAATTAGACCGCAATCTGACCCCTTTGCAGAAAGCCCTGTGCCTTATGAGTTGTCACGATCCCATAGATTGGGTTGGAATCTGCCATTTCTAAGCAACCATCAACATCACCCTCATGACAATTCAGAAGAGTTTTTTAACACGACAATTCAGAACTTTTGATTTAGTGGCTAATTCATATTAAATTGTATAATGCCATCAGTTTCCTTATCTCAGACACTTTTTCTGGAATCTACTGCTGACTATGATGTACATATCTAATGTGCAAAAACATACTTTTTGTAAAAACAATACTTTGTTTTTGTGTATATCTATCTATAACAGTCAGACTTTAATCATGTTAATATTTGTTCTACAGAAAATAATAATTGACACCTCATGCTCATTTCGGGGGAAAAGAAACTGTTTATCTCTTCGTGCTTGGCTTATCTTGCCTCTTTCAAACAACCAATTACTGCTGTGATGTAATACATGTGCCGCTGAAGACACGAACACACAGCATGTTAGACAACCAAACCGCTTTGCTGAAGCTTTTGAAAAGGGACATGGTCTGCACGGCTCATTGTAAGACACGTCCTAATTATGCGAAGTTATTGGAGTCTATTTGAAGAGGACTGTCAGCAGCAGGTGTGCAGAGAGAGGAGAACATGATCAAACAGACAACAGCAGCAGCTCTACATGCCCACGAGATCAGGCTCGCAGATGGTGAATTGTGGCTGAACTCCATTTAAAAGCTTTGGAATTGCTGAGAGCATGTGCACCGCTGAATGTGTTCACAGCATTGTTTGAGCTGGCAGCACTTTCACACCTCGCACCTCTTTCTCCACATTAGAGAGGCAGAAAGACCCGGACAGATGTGCATTTTCATCTAATGCAGCTTTACAATCAGCTGAAACCAGGTGTGGTCAGAATGTTTCTGAACTGAAATGTGCTTTGCTTTTAACTAAACATGAAAGTGCTGCATGTTGTCCTTTACTTTCCCGCAGGACATAGCAAATATGACATTGTTTTCTGCAGAACACACACTTTTTAATTTATTTATTTTTCTTGCTAACATTCATGTACCCTCATGTCATTGACTGACTTTGTATGTTTAAAAAAATATTTTTATTTTGTGTTAATTAAAGATAATTAGTGTTGATTTATAGATCATCCCACTGATTATATGGGAAAAAAACAATCATGTGACACTGAAGATTGAAGTAAAAAGACAAAACAAATCTATTTTTCAATACAAAATACATAACTTTTCATTCATTTTCCTTCGGTGATTTTATCAGAGGTTGCCACAGCGGAAGGAACAGAAGCGGATGCCCTTCCAGCCGCAACCCAGTAGTGTGAAACACCCATACACTCACATTCACACACACACTCATACACTTTGGCCAATTTAGTTCATCCAATTCACCTGTACCGCATGTCTTTGGACTTGTGGGGGGAACCGGAGCATTGGGTAAGCTAAAATTGTCCGTAGTGTATGTGTGTGAATGGGTGTGTATGGATGTTTCCCAGAGATGGGTTACAGCTGGAAGGGCATCCGCTGTGTAAAACATATGCTGGATAAGTTGGCGGTTCATTCCGCTGTGGTGACCCCAGATTAATAAAGGGACTAAGCCGAAATGAAAATGAATGAATGAATGAAACAATTATTTAAATAAGGGAATACATGTATTTGTTTTATGGCAAATATATTTGTTATTATTTCCTTCAGGTTTCAGTGTCAAGTGTTTCTGAAAAAAAATCTATATATTAAACTGAATAAATAACGTTGTACTGCATGAAGTCCCTGTAAAATTAAAATACAGATTTTTTTATGTTAGTATCAGTATGTTAGTGTCACAGTCTGGTGTCGTCATTGTGTTATGTGATCCTCCATGTGTTGTGCTTCCATGTGCTAGTGTTTATGTCATGTAATTCCCCATGTGCCGAGATCCATGTGCTTTCTGTTGATTTCATGTGATTCCTTTGTTCTGTTTTCCGCCATGTGTTAATGTTTCAGTATCTCCACCTGTGTCTCACCCCTGTGTGTATTCAGTTCAATTATGTCTTGTGTATTTATACTCCTGTGTTCTGTTCAGCCTTTAGGCCTGTTCTGTAAGGTGGTTCAACCAGCTCTGAGTTTAAACTTGAACTCTGAGTTGACTTAACAAGAGTTTTTGGTTTCAGAACAGCTGATCTGAGTTAGGTCAATCAAGTCTGAGTAGACTAATTCAGAGTTAAGTGCACACACCGCAACTATAAAAAGGCATTATCAATGGAGCAAAGATATAATAAAGTTATTATGGCAGCATCTAAAAAAAGGGATCAGCATTTGTTTTCTCCAGCTGAACTTGATCTGCTCATGCAAAGTTATAGCAAATATGACCATATATATGTTTTTAAAAAGCAACACCACTGCATTGGCAAAACAGAGACAGTTAGTGTGGGAAAACAGTTTGCATTTAAAATATTTAAAGTATTTAAATATTTAAGTAAAATTAAAAAAAAGTAATGTTATGTGTGACGTTTATAGACTTTTCACTTAAAAAAGTGGGGAATTGGCCATAATTTTGAAGTTATTTCAGATGTAATTGCATTAAATTACATAAGATAGGCTACTGCATAGTTTCTACAATACATTTGACAAAACAAGAATGCAGTACAGTACATGTCCCTGTCGGAGGTCAGTGAAATTAAGTTAATCATTTCTTTTTTGCAATAATATTAAAGGTAAAACTTAAAACTATGGTATTGAATCTAATTGTAATTTTCCCAAAAAAGGACAAGCCATTCTCGTAACTTTGTTCTTTGTGTGACTGAAATGTAGGCAATGAATGAACTAAGAAATACCGCTTCGTCTTTAAAAAGGGGAGGAGACCGAGAGAAACTCAGAGTTTAGAGAATAAAACCTGCTCCTGACCAGGTTAGGCTCACAGAGTTCAAATTTACCTCTCTTTCAGAAACAGGGTTGACTTACCCTGCTTTCTCAAGTTTGACAAACCTGCCAATTTGAAAGGGAAAACCCAGAGTTTCTTTCATTTCAGGGTTAACATACTCTGAGTTTTCACTTAACCTCCTTAGTGAAACGGGGCCTTTGTCCGGTATTATATTGCCACACTCCCTGTCAGCGTTTGGATGCTCCTGTTGAGTTTGATGTTTTCAGTTCCTTGTTGTGAGTGTATATATTGTAAGTAAATACGTGCTTTTGGATAATTCCTGCAATCTGTGCGTTTGTGGAGTGAGTGACTGTGACAGTTAGTCTTAGGATATCTATAAGCCAGTGTGCTCCAAAACAGTGACAAAGTTTGCATTATGAAGATATAAATGTTTGTCACTTCTGCCTAAATGGATCTACTTTTTTGACGTCATCTCATATTTCAGTGTCTCATCAAATCTTCTGACCAATCAAATGCTCTCTACTGTAGTATCTGACATGCCCTTCCACCTTCAAGACGTTTCTAATTTGCTTTTTAGTTGATGTGCTTGAGCTCAACCAATCTCACTGGCAGAGCTGTGATCAAAACGTTAAGAAAATTGGCTGCAAAAAGGGGAGGGGCTACTCTATGTCCCGCCCTGTCTTCATGTTTCAGTTGAAGTTGCGTCACACATCAAACAAAAATGCACACGTCAAAGCACTTCACGGGACCTTTAATATTTTTTAAAAACTGTTTTCAAGATTATTAGAAAATAAATTTCAAAAGTTAAAAAAATCTTTGAACATATATTTTCCAACAAGTGTCTGTGTCATTATGATCTTGCTTGCTAAAACAAAAAATAATATTGACATTTTGCACTTGTTAACACACTCTATATACTTAATAGAAAGAAAAATGACTTGCTAATGCCTTATATTGTATTATCTTAAAATAAAATAAAAATCTAACTTGTAACTTTAACAATTCTCTATTCTATCTACTAATGAATAAATAAAATAAAATTGTATTGACCCCTACTATTAAACATTATTTTATATAATAATAAAAAATATGGATATGTAAAGTGTTGCTATCGTGGCCTGTTGATAGTGATAACAGATAGTATGGTCCAAATGTCAGTCAATGTGGCCCATACACAAACTACCACTTTATTTATGCAGACAGTGTGGGCTGTAATAAGTGAATGCTTAGACTGGAGGAAGTGAATTGTAGCACTTGTGAGTAGTGTAGGAGGGACAATGAGAAAACAGACACAGCACTCCACCTCTGATTGAAATAATATTTGTGCGTGGGCTCGGTTCACTCTGACTGTGTCAGTCACTATGAAGAGATCAGTCATCAAATCACCACTTTACCTGTATTTCCGAAGAGAGACAGAAGAATGAAAACAGAAGGAGTAGTGAGAAGATACATAATGACCTTCAAGGGAAATTAATATTACTGGAGTTATATTCTGCCACAAGTATGTCTATTTTTATATATTGATGCAGTGGAGAGGAGAGTAAGGTTCATGGAGATGCTCTGGATGTTTATATTGCAGATTTGTTTGTGTTTAAGCAGCAGTTGTCCATGAAGGGCTGCCGTCACACATTTGATTTCAGTTTATTTTATTATTAAACTGGTTAAAATGTCGCGTCTCCTCTTTCCCATGAACTTGGAGTTTCATTACAACATAATGTCATTGCTGCATTCACAAATCACCGAATGCTGAGCATTTTGGCTGAACCGGTAAAATTGTCAAAGTGTATAAATTTCACTTTTGGACAATGAGACCCAAGTGACCATTTGGGAAACATATTTGGATTTTTATTAGTATTATTTTTGGGAGGGAAAATTATGTGTTGACTGAAAGCGATAATCCAAAACCTTCAACTTTCATTGTCCAAACCTTATCCAAATGCTTTTTTTACCCTCCCCTTTTTTTCCATTTGTGAAACACAAAATGTGAAGATTCTCATTTTTCACATTTTTACATTTTCCTTGATAAAAGTACAGTCAATCAATGAATCACTCAATCCATAAAACAATCAATGCCACAGTACACTGTAAAAAATGCTGGGTTCCACACAATCGCTTCATGTTGTCCCAACCCAAATCGATTAAGTTAACTTCATCATTTTTACAAATGTAAGTGGATTGAACATAAAACAATTAATTTGTTCCTCAAAAAACTCAAGAATTGTGTTGTTTCAGCTCATTTTAAATGTAGCTTGAACAAGCAGCAAACATATTTTTTTATGAGTGTACTTACGCTAAAAGTTTACTTTTGATTTTGTCTAAACAAAATGGGACTCGTTTATCCTGGTTGCTCCAACCTACACTCAAAAATAACTTTTGCTACCTATTTAATATGAGTTGAAGCAACACAATTCTTATGTTTTTTGGGGGGGGACAACTTAATTGTTTTATATTCCATCCACTTAAATTTGTAAAACAGATCAAATTAATTTAATTGAATTATGTTGGGACAACATGAAGGAAATGTATGAAACCCAGCATTTTTTTTAGTGTATACATTAAAAAGATAATGCTTGCATGTCTCAGTCAGGAAGATTCACAACACTTAAACGTGCATCAATAAGCATCAAGCTCCAAAAGCTCATAAACATGCTCACCATGATTAAAAGTTCATGGTGATATTATAAAAAAAAAAGTGTGTGTTTTTGCATAGAGTGATGGTTTTGCTCAATAAGATCTCAAAAGGTTTTAATTTTGGTTTGTCTATATGTTTTTTGTTTGTTTGTTTGTTTATTTGTTTGTTTGACTATCAAAGCATCTACAGCTGTCTATTTGCAGTTTATGAATCCAACACCACAGTTTCAGCTAATTATCTACATCTTGGATGGTAAATTAACAGCAAATTGCTATATTTAGCGAACTATCCCTTTAAGATTAACACATTTATACAGTCAAAAACTTGTGAGGAGGCCTAGTAATAAAAAAAAAAGAAGATGTTAAGCCATCCCAATGTTAAAAAAAACATTTGTTCCTCTGTTATTAAAAGACAGAATCAGATCTCTGTCTAAAGCAGAACACTTAAATTGACCAACTATTGTGGAGTCTTATAATCCTTCATTGTAGTGAAAATAAAAGAAGCTTTATGACGAATAATGATTCTTTGGATAGTTATTCTACAAAAGGTCTAAAACAAGCCGAAAATCATTTCCACGGGACAATGGAAGAGGATTTTCTGATACCACGAGGCTTCTGTGTAATTTCTGAATCACAGAGGGCGAACAAAACTGAAGCACTTTCATGTGTAATGAATACAAAAAGAGACGAGATGAAAGCCGAGATCTTTTATCTTTGGTGATATTGAGGTATAAAAGAAGAGTCTGAGACCTGGCCGACCCGTCCCGAGATTCACAGAGGTTTCTCAATTCCACTTTCACATTTTAAGAATAGAGAACTGGGCTGAACGGATAGTTCAACATCAGACAGCTGTTTCTTTGGCTTTGAAGAGCCAGTGGATGTTTATGCATTTATTATTCATACTCATCGTTTTATCTCCTGCCCTCCATCCTCTCAGACACTGTCGCAGATGTAAAAGACACAAACCTTATAAAAACATAGTCATTTCGGGTTTTTCTTTCATGTAATTTTGGGGTTCGTATAGGTTGTTGATATGACGTTGCATTTTCACTGTCATGCATGACAAAAATTTAAATAAATAGTATTTAAAATGCAGTAAACGGTTAAACATTTTTTTGTCTTCCATGGACCTCGTGTTATAAAAACTGCTGTGTTATTACATTAATATAGCTAAATATCAGAACTGTCCTAAAATCCTCAAAAAGAAATCCTAAAATATTCCTAAATTCATTAGTAAATACTGCAGGCTCAATTTTACAAGTGCCTATTTTAGTAAATAACAATCTATATATTTCTAAAAACACAGGAACTTGATAGATTTTGTAATTAAAAACCATGTCATCTGGTGGGACACTATATGCTATTTAAAATCAGGCAATCTTACTGAAAACTTTCTGAAAAAAGGACTAATCATGAGACTGAAGCCACA